>OY757011.1:94652171-95087219 GCA_963580285.1 Lucinisca nassula | reverse complement strand
TACACTTACTGTAAGACTTTTTCCAAAACAAACCCATTAACAATTGATTAACATGGCTTTAAAGTCTCCCCCCCCCCTCAAAATGCACAGATCAGAAGCAAAAACTGATCAAACACCCAGTTAGACCTAAATTACCAAAAACCTTACACTTTTTTACAGTTTCTATGGCAAACCACATGCCAGGAATATCAATTTTATGATACAGAATTGGATAGAACCTACCAATGTGTGAAAATATGATGTAATGACTGAAAACTGGAGTGTGGGGCTGATTTTCCAACTTTTGGTATAGGGAGCTTACCACTAAATATTTTCCATAGACGACAATAGTAACATTTTTCCATCTCCAACAAAAACTGTACATGCAAAATATTTCAAACCTTGGTGGTTTGTAGAGCAACTCTAGCTGAATAAATCCCAAAGAAAAAATCCACATGTAGCCCGTCTCCTTTTTGAGCTATTGTCCGCCATATTGTTGATGTGTAGCGCCGCAGTGAATAACAGGGCAATTTTTTCTCAAAGGGGTGACCATGAAATGTGGCAGCAATATTTTTGGGCTTGCAGATATAATTGCAAAGCATCTATTATTTTGTTTTGCTATAAGTACCCTTTTCTTAAAATGGAATAAATCCAGCCTATATAACCAATGAAATGCACAGCTGGTATTTGATCCTCTATCAAATCTTCTGTCCCAAAGTGCTGGTTCCCCGGCTCAGCAGTATTTAGTGTTAAGCTACCTATACCAAACCCTTATTGTCTTTATGATCCATCAAAAGCATTGTCAAATAGAAATTTAGATCATATCTAATAATTTAAGCATGCATAATAAATGTTCAGTGACAAAGAATCTTTGAAGTTTGCGAAAAAGTTATCGCTTTCAGATTCTACAATGAAAGCCGAACAAACAATATTTTGTGAAAAAGGGCAAAGTTTACCTCTTTCTGGAATGGAACCCAGACACCTCCTGGCATCAGTGGTTCTTCTCCTATGTCTTTGGAACACTTCAATCCTAAAATGCACTAAAGTATGCCTTAATAGCATACCAACTGGTATTTATGGCTGATTTCACACCTATACCCCCTATTTTATGTAAAAATGGCATTTTGATGATATTTTGATGATAAAACTTTGACAAAAATGATTATAAATGCCTCAATACCATGAGAAATAGTGGATACATATCTGTTCAGACCCTTTAATATGAATCTAATCAATAAGAACCAATAAGAGATGAGAAAACTTATCGCGATATTGCAGCAGAGACAATTTTGAAGTTTTGCTTTCGCTAGAGACCAAGGCCAAAAACCAGGCAACCTTAGTGTTAAATTCCAGATGGAGTAGATCCTTTCTCTTGTGTTTCTGGTTATACACTTACTGTAAGACTTTTTCCAAAACAAACCCATTAACAATTGATTAACATGGCTTTAAAGTCTCCCCCCCCCCCCCCCTCAAAATGCACAGATCAGAAGCAAAAACTGATCAAAACACCCAGTTAGACCTAAATTACCAAAAACCTTACACTTTTTTACAGTTTCTATGGCAAACCACATGCCAGGAATATCAATTTTATGATACAGAATTGGATAGAACCTACCAATGTGTGAAAATATGATGTAATGACTGAAAACTGGAGTGTGGGGCTGATTTTCCAACTTTTGGTATAGGGAGCTTACCACTAAATATTTTCCATAGACGACAATAGTAACATTTTTCCATCTCCAACAAAAACTGTACATGCAAAATATTTCAAACCTTGGTGGTTTGTAGAGCAACTCTAGCTGAATAAATCCCAAAGAAAAAATCCACATGTAGCCCGTCTCCTTTTTGAGCTATTGTCCGCCATATTGTTGATGTGTAGCGCCGCAGTGAATAACAGGGCAATTTTTTCTCAAAGGGGTGACCATGAAATGTGGCAGCAATATTTTTGGGCTTGCAGATATAATTGCAAAGCATCTATTATTTTGTTTTGCTATAAGTACCCTTTTCTTAAAATGGAATAAATCCAGCCTATATAACCAATGAAATGCACAGCTGGTATTTGATCCTCTATCAAATCTTCTGTCCCAAAGTGCTGGTTCCCCGGCTCAGCAGTATTTAGTGTTAAGCTACCTATACCAAACCCTTATTGTCTTTATGATCCATCAAAAGCATTGTCAAATAGAAATTTAGATCATATCTAATAATTTAAGCATGCATAATAAATGTTCAGTGACAAAGAATCTTTGAAGTTTGCGAAAAAGTTATCGCTTTCAGATTCTACAATGAAAGCCGAACAAACAATATTTTGTGAAAAAGGGCAAAGTTTACCTCTTTCTGGAATGGAACCCAGACACCTCCTGGCATCAGTGGTTCTTCTCCTATGTCTTTGGAACACTTCAATCCTAAAATGCACTAAAGTATGCCTTAATAGCATACCAACTGGTATTTATGGCTGATTTCACACCTATACCCCCTATTTTATGTAAAAATGGCATTTTGATGATATTTTGATGATAAAACTTTGACAAAAATGATTATAAATGCCTCAATACCATGAGAAATAGTGGATACATATCTGTTCAGACCCTTTAACATGAATCTAATCAATAAGAACCAATAAGAGATGAGAAAACTTATCGCGATATTGCAGCAGAGACAATTTTGAAGTTTTGCTTTCGCTAGAGACCAAGGCCAAAAACCAGGCAACCTTAGTGTTAAATTCCAGATGGAGTAGATCCTTTCTCTTGTGTTTCTGGTTATACACTTACTGTAAGACTTTTTCCAAAACAAACCCATTAACAATTGATTAACATGGCTTTAAAGTCTCCCCCCCCCCCCTCAAAATGCACAGATCAGAAGCAAAAACTGATCAAAACACCCAGTTAGACCTAAATTACCAAAAACCTTACACTTTTTTACAGTTTCTATGGCAAACCACATGCCAGGAATATCAATTTTATGATACAGAATTGGATAGAACCTACCAATGTGTGAAAATATGATGTAATGACTGAAAACTGGAGTGTGGGGCTGATTTTCCAACTTTTGGTATAGGGAGCTTACCACTAAATATTTTCCATAGACGACAATAGTAACATTTTTCCATCTCCAACAAAAACTGTACATGCAAAATATTTCAAACCTTGGTGGTTTGTAGAGCAACTCTAGCTGAATAAATCCCAAAGAAAAAATCCACATGTAGCCCGTCTCCTTTTTGAGCTATTGTCCGCCATATTGTTGATGTGTAGCGCCGCAGTGAATAACAGGGCAATTTTTTCTCAAAGGGGTGACCATGAAATGTGGCAGCAATATTTTTGGGCTTGCAGATATAATTGCAAAGCATCTATTATTTTGTTTTGCTATAAGTACCCTTTTCTTAAAATGGAATAAATCCAGCCTATATAACCAATGAAATGCACAGCTGGTATTTGATCCTCTATCAAATCTTCTGTCCCAAAGTGCTGGTTCCCCGGCTCAGCAGTATTTAGTGTTAAGCTACCTATACCAAACCCTTATTGTCTTTATGATCCATCAAAAGCATTGTCAAATAGAAATTTAGATCATATCTAATAATTTAAGCATGCATAATAAATGTTCAGTGACAAAGAATCTTTGAAGTTTGCGAAAAAGTTATCGCTTTCAGATTCTACAATGAAAGCCGAACAAACAATATTTTGTGAAAAAGGGCAAAGTTTACCTCTTTCTGGAATGGAACCCAGACACCTCCTGGCATCAGTGGTTCTTCTCCTATGTCTTTGGAACACTTCAATCCTAAAATGCACTAAAGTATGCCTTAATAGCATACCAACTGGTATTTATGGCTGATTTCACACCTATACCCCCTATTTTATGTAAAAATGGCATTTTGATGATATTTTGATGATAAAACTTTGACAAAAATGATTATAAATGCCTCAATACCATGAGAAATAGTGGATACATATCTGTTCAGACCCTTTAACATGAATCTAATCAATAAGAACCAATAAGAGATGAGAAAACTTATCGCGATATTGCAGCAGAGACAATTTTGAAGTTTTGCTTTCGCTAGAGACCAAGGCCAAAAACCAGGCAACCTTAGTGTTAAATTCCAGATGGAGTAGATCCTTTCTCTTGTGTTTCTGGTTATACACTTACTGTAAGACTTTTTCCAAAACAAACCCATTAACAATTGATTAACATGGCTTTAAAGTCTCCCCCCCCCCCCCTCAAAATGCACAGATCAGAAGCAAAAACTGATCAAAACACCCAGTTAGACCTAAATTACCAAAAACCTTACACTTTTTTACAGTTTCTATGGCAAACCACATGCCAGGAATATCAATTTTATGATACAGAATTGGATAGAACCTACCAATGTGTGAAAATATGATGTAATGACTGAAAACTGGAGTGTGGGGCTGATTTTCCAACTTTTGGTATAGGGAGCTTACCACTAAATATTTTCCATAGACGACAATAGTAACATTTTTCCATCTCCAACAAAAACTGTACATGCAAAATATTTCAAACCTTGGTGGTTTGTAGAGCAACTCTAGCTGAATAAATCCCAAAGAAAAAATCCACATGTAGCCCGTCTCCTTTTTGAGCTATTGTCCGCCATATTGTTGATGTGTAGCGCCGCAGTGAATAACAGGGCAATTTTTTCTCAAAGGGGTGACCATGAAATGTGGCAGCAATATTTTTGGGCTTGCAGATATAATTGCAAAGCATCTATTATTTTGTTTTGCTATAAGTACCCTTTTCTTAAAATGGAATAAATCCAGCCTATATAACCAATGAAATGCACAGCTGGTATTTGATCCTCTATCAAATCTTCTGTCCCAAAGTGCTGGTTCCCCGGCTCAGCAGTATTTAGTGTTAAGCTACCTATACCAAACCCTTATTGTCTTTATGATCCATCAAAAGCATTGTCAAATAGAAATTTAGATCATATCTAATAATTTAAGCATGCATAATAAATGTTCAGTGACAAAGAATCTTTGAAGTTTGCGAAAAAGTTATCGCTTTCAGATTCTACAATGAAAGCCGAACAAACAATATTTTGTGAAAAAGGGCAAAGTTTACCTCTTTCTGGAATGGAACCCAGACACCTCCTGGCATCAGTGGTTCTTCTCCTATGTCTTTGGAACACTTCAATCCTAAAATGCACTAAAGTATGCCTTAATAGCATACCAACTGGTATTTATGGCTGATTTCACACCTATACCCCCTATTTTATGTAAAAATGGCATTTTGATGATATTTTGATGATAAAACTTTGACAAAAATGATTATAAATGCCTCAATACCATGAGAAATAGTGGATACATATCTGTTCAGACCCTTTAACATGAATCTAATCAATAAGAACCAATAAGAGATGAGAAAACTTATCGCGATATTGCAGCAGAGACAATTTTGAAGTTTTGCTTTCGCTAGAGACCAAGGCCAAAAACCAGGCAACCTTAGTGTTAAATTCCAGATGGAGTAGATCCTTTCTCTTGTGTTTCTGGTTATACACTTACTGTAAGACTTTTTCCAAAACAAACCCATTAACAATTGATTAACATGGCTTTAAAGTCTCCCCCCCCCCCCTCAAAATGCACAGATCAGAAGCAAAAACTGATCAAAACACCCAGTTAGACCTAAATTACCAAAAACCTTACACTTTTTTACAGTTTCTATGGCAAACCACATGCCAGGAATATCAATTTTATGATACAGAATTGGATAGAACCTACCAATGTGTGAAAATATGATGTAATGACTGAAAACTGGAGTGTGGGGCTGATTTTCCAACTTTTGGTATAGGGAGCTTACCACTAAATATTTTCCATAGACGACAATAGTAACATTTTTCCATCTCCAACAAAAACTGTACATGCAAAATATTTCAAACCTTGGTGGTTTGTAGAGCAACTCTAGCTGAATAAATCCCAAAGAAAAAATCCACATGTAGCCCGTCTCCTTTTTGAGCTATTGTCCGCCATATTGTTGATGTGTAGCGCCGCAGTGAATAACAGGGCAATTTTTTCTCAAAGGGGTGACCATGAAATGTGGCAGCAATATTTTTGGGCTTGCAGATATAATTGCAAAGCATCTATTATTTTGTTTTGCTATAAGTACCCTTTTCTTAAAATGGAATAAATCCAGCCTATATAACCAATGAAATGCACAGCTGGTATTTGATCCTCTATCAAATCTTCTGTCCCAAAGTGCTGGTTCCCCGGCTCAGCAGTATTTAGTGTTAAGCTACCTATACCAAACCCTTATTGTCTTTATGATCCATCAAAAGCATTGTCAAATAGAAATTTAGATCATATCTAATAATTTAAGCATGCATAATAAATGTTCAGTGACAAAGAATCTTTGAAGTTTGCGAAAAAGTTATCGCTTTCAGATTCTACAATGAAAGCCGAACAAACAATATTTTGTGAAAAAGGGCAAAGTTTACCTCTTTCTGGAATGGAACCCAGACACCTCCTGGCATCAGTGGTTCTTCTCCTATGTCTTTGGAACACTTCAATCCTAAAATGCACTAAAGTATGCCTTAATAGCATACCAACTGGTATTTATGGCTGATTTCACACCTATACCCCCTATTTTATGTAAAAATGGCATTTTGATGATATTTTGATGATAAAACTTTGACAAAAATGATTATAAATGCCTCAATACCATGAGAAATAGTGGATACATATCTGTTCAGACCCTTTAACATGAATCTAATCAATAAGAACCAATAAGAGATGAGAAAACTTATCGCGATATTGCAGCAGAGACAATTTTGAAGTTTTGCTTTCGCTAGAGACCAAGGCCAAAAACCAGGCAACCTTAGTGTTAAATTCCAGATGGAGTAGATCCTTTCTCTTGTGTTTCTGGTTATACACTTACTGTAAGACTTTTTCCAAAACAAACCCATTAACAATTGATTAACATGGCTTTAAAGTCTCCCCCCCCCCTCAAAATGCACAGATCAGAAGCAAAAACTGATCAAAACACCCAGTTAGACCTAAATTACCAAAAACCTTACACTTTTTTACAGTTTCTATGGCAAACCACATGCCAGGAATATCAATTTTATGATACAGAATTGGATAGAACCTACCAATGTGTGAAAATATGATGTAATGACTGAAAACTGGAGTGTGGGGCTGATTTTCCAACTTTTGGTATAGGGAGCTTACCACTAAATATTTTCCATAGACGACAATAGTAACATTTTTCCATCTCCAACAAAAACTGTACATGCAAAATATTTCAAACCTTGGTGGTTTGTAGAGCAACTCTAGCTGAATAAATCCCAAAGAAAAAATCCACATGTAGCCCGTCTCCTTTTTGAGCTATTGTCCGCCATATTGTTGATGTGTAGCGCCGCAGTGAATAACAGGGCAATTTTTTCTCAAAGGGGTGACCATGAAATGTGGCAGCAATATTTTTGGGCTTGCAGATATAATTGCAAAGCATCTATTATTTTGTTTTGCTATAAGTACCCTTTTCTTAAAATGGAATAAATCCAGCCTATATAACCAATGAAATGCACAGCTGGTATTTGATCCTCTATCAAATCTTCTGTCCCAAAGTGCTGGTTCCCCGGCTCAGCAGTATTTAGTGTTAAGCTACCATTGAGCTATAGGGTGAGGGAACCAGAACACCGGAAAAAGCTGACTGTATCTCTGATTTTTGTTCAAAAAAAAACAAAAAAAAAAACACCTGAGGATCCAAAATAATAGAAAGAGAAGTCTGAAACCGGAACCACTTTTCCAATCTAACTGCCGTCACTGCAAGCCAATAATAAATGTACATTCTGTGTATAGCCCCCGACCTTCGGGGCTTGAAGAAATAGATGGGCTGCATGATGCTTCCACGCAGAGCTGTAACCGAACCGCACGCGAGAACTGGTAAACCGCTTGGAGGATCCAAGCCTGCCCAGGCAATGCGGTGCGAGTCGGTTCGTCCATGCTTATAAACCCTATTGGTTTCATTGGGCGGCAGGGCTTGAGATGTCATTTCATCTCAATGTCGAGTAAAAGTCCCACAAAATTGGATGCAACAACTCCAAAATGACCTTTACAGTGTTGACGGGGACGTTAAACTTCAAATCAAACAGACAAAACAAACATTCTGTGTAAATGAAATTGAGACTTTGAAACACCTTTACAGGATTTTAGATATAAATAGACGTTTTGGTTAAATTTTAACCCTTAAGACGCCGAGATGAGCTACATCTGAAAATGTTGTCTGCTTATGTCGTCTGCTGAAACTTCATGCAGACTTTTAAGAATATTTTTGCATACAGGCAAACAGTGTGGACCCAGATCAGACTGCTCCTTAAGGAGCAGTCTGATCTGGGTCCACATTGTTGGCAAAAAATGACTTTTAAAGTAACCGACAGACGAAAAAGCAGACCAATTGGCGTTTTATCTCACATATTAGTGTATGATACAGTGATAAACCAGCTGTGATGAGTCAGCTGCTTCTCAAAGCAAAACAATTTATTTATGCTAGGAAACTTGAAGAATCTATGCCTTTGTTTGGTATTTTTATCTCACCTGACCGAAGGTCATGGTCAGCTTTTTTGTGACCGTGAGATGTCCGGCGTCGTCGCTCGTCGTTCGCCGTCCGTCTTGCGTAAACTTTTCTTCTGAAGACTCTAGAGGTTACAGTTTTGGTCCAATCAGCATCAAACTTGCTCAGAATGATCATCATGACAATATCTTGGCCACGTTCGTATATGGGTCATGTCGAGTCAGAAAGTAGATCTGTAGATCAAATCATAGAAAAACCTTGTGGACAATCTAGAGGCAACAGTTGTGATCCAATCATCATCAAACTTGCTCAGAGTGATCATCATGACAACATCTTGGTCAAGTTCAAATATGGATCATGTCGGAACAAAAAAGGAGGTCAAATCATATTCTAACATGACGTTAACGTTTTTCCCATTGAACCCAGTGGAAACGTCAGCGTTTGCAAATATGCGATAATTCACGTCGTCAACGTGGTGCGTGCAATTTGGCGTCATCGTGACGTTGCATGTAAACATTTCCTTCTGTCGACATCCGCTGCAAAATAGTCCCCAAGATAACGCTTTGTTACTACTGTATTTCAGTTTAGCATCATGTTAGAATCGAAATAATTTCCACGCACCCGGTGTGTTATCGTGATTAACACACGGTGTTGTCGGGCAGATGCGAATATTAATTCACTCCGGCTTCGCCGTCGTGAATTAATATTTCGCAAGCTGCCCTCCAACACCGTGTGTTAATCACGATAACACACGGTACGTGGAGATTATTTCATAAGTAAAACCTTGTGAACACTCTAGAGGCCACAATGTCGGTCCGAACATCATCAAACTTTCTCAGAATAATTATCTTTAAAATATCTCGGTCGAGTTCGAATATGGGTCCTGTTGGGTCAGAAGGTAGGTCAGTAGGTCAAATCATATAAAAACCTCGTGAACACTCTAGAGGCCACCGTTGTGGTCCAATCATCCTCAAACTTGTTCAGAATGATCATCTTGACAATAATATCTCAGGCAAGGTGGTGAGTCAGAATATCTAAAACTGACTAAAAATGGGCAATATACATGATGGGGCCCAGAAGGCGCACGTCGCTAGGGTAACGTCAAATCAACGTCGGTGCAACGTCACGACTATGCACCGACGTAGATGTGACGTTGCATAAAGGTTATGACGTACCTACGTTTATGTGACGTCACAATTACGTCATGTGCATACCGTGGGAAGAGAATTAGAATCATCAACATGACAAACACTAACTAAAAATGAACAACCAAAAAGAGGGAAGAATCAGAATCATCAACGTAACAACATATATGAGTAGGGAAAGATTCAGAACCAGCAACAAAAAATATGAAGGACCCTCAGCAAAAGCACCGACTTGGAATGGCCAGTAAAAATTACTGGTGGGTTTAAGTTAACTTTACGGGATCCCAACCCACACCCTCACTTTCACTGTAGTTCAACCAAGTACTTGTTTGGTCCGCGTGAAGGTTTTCTAACCCGTCAGTGAATCAACTCGGTAAACAAAGAAATCACAATTAAAGCCAAGTTGACACAAGGATGAGGACTCGACAATATTTCGGTGCAAAAGAGAACCAACAGTTAAACCCCGTTGGACCAAGCAACAGCAGCTCTTTCCCAAACAGGTGGTGACTCAGAATATCTAAACCTAACTAAAAAGGAGGAATATACAGAATCACCAACATGGCAAACATTAAATTGGGAGGACAAACGTAACTAAAAATGAACAACCAAAACGGAGGATCACGTAACAAAATACAGTAAAATTCCTATATAAAGACCACCTTTGAAAGACTACTTTTGAACAGTCCCAAAGGTGTTGTCTGACCAGAGGACATTATAGGCAGAAAACACAAAGAAAAATTAAGTGTACCCTTCAAAATAAGCTTTTTGTAGCAGAATTAGTCATAATTTTAGGTGGTCTTAATAGCGGAATTCTACTGTGATTAGAGAATGATTATCAACTTAACAACATAAATGTCCCTACTCCCTTCTGTTTCCGCCTGGTTTCTTTGATATGCATATGTGGGCCGGTGGTTTAAGGGACCTTACTTTACACCTGGTGTTTAGGGAACCTTAAATCAGTCCTAAAGAATAAAATCATTTTTACTTAATATAATGGTTGAAAGTGTCTCTCTCCGGCGGTGTCTGCGGGTGAAATGGAGGATTTTCGAAATAGGCCCTACGTTTCCGTGATGTGAGCTTTGACCTCTGTAGTTTTAACCTTTTTTGCGTGTTTTATTCTCTTCCTTTTGTGTAACTATTTGTTTGCAAATGGAGAGAAATATATGGGAAAATATCCACTATCGTATATTTTTTTCATGTTCACATCCCAAATGTAGTTACATTGTAAATCTCTATGGCAACGCGACGTCACTTGATGTTAATTGACGTAAAAGTGAACCATTTTTCTGCAATATGATTTTACATTGGCGATATTAACGCGATCTCGCTGTTTGCAGAATACATTTTGTAATAAATGATGTTTGAAGAAAAAACAGCGTGTATTTTTCCCCCCTTTTTTTTCTCAACCTCTTAAGGGGAATGTGAACAACTTCAGGGGAGGCAACTCCTGCAAAAGTATTTTTGTCTCCCATGTCAATAGGGGTCAACTCTTAAAGTAAAGAATTTGCTCCTGAGGAGGAGCAAATTCTTTCCTTTAAGAGTAGACCCATATTGCAGTGGGGCAGAGCTTATAGAAAAGCGAACAGGAAGTCCCGAAAGTTGTCTCCCTTTGAAAAATGGTGGACAAATGTGCCCCCTAAAGATGGATAATGTAAATATGAGAATGGAACTTAATTTTTCTGATGTCTATGGGGGTATGGGTCACATTGGGTCGCTAGCAACCCCTCCGGGGCTCATTAACCTGGCTTCGCGACCCGGTGTCGTTTACATGCTTCCATGAGCATTGGCGGTGTGAAATCTAAATTACTCAAATGTTTACATTTTTCGCAAATAACTCACAGAAAGGATCTTGAGGGTGAATGTGGATATGGGACAATAGTTTTTTTTTTCATGTTCATGGAGGTATGGGCGTGGTTGGTCTGGTCAACGAGACGCCCGGCGTCACATGCTTTGCACGTGACTTAGTTTAAACATATTTATTTCACAATTTCAGTGACATGCAATACATATATACATACAATAATACTTCATAGGATGAGAAAAAAAAGCTTAGAGCTTATAAAGTTCCTTTCCAAGTGGAGGGTTATTTTTAGATTGCACAATCGTGGTAGGTTCGTGCACGCGACTTGCGTCCCTGTTTCAACGTACTATGTTTATAATTCAATATTTACATTTCCAGTGTAAATAATGTAAACCTATAGAAAACAACGTAGTTCATACTTCGATGAACGCATCGAGTCAAACGGTTTTCAGTGACGTCAAGTGACGTCAGTCTAATCTATGGTTCTCTACGGGCGTTGGTGACGTCAATGCTGTTCCATTCCTTGTAGAAAAACAGCGTGTAAATGTTTTTCAGCTTTAAAAAGTTTGCCCTTCAATCATTTTTTTCGCCCAGTGATGAGGGGTAAAGTATGTAAATATAAAAAAAATAAACTTATTTTTCCTGCTTTTCATGAAAGTATGAACGACAGCGGGTCGCTTGCAAAGTTTACATGAACCCCTTCGGCGTTCTTTTACTTTGCTCGCGACCCATTCCGTTCATACTTTTATGAACAGGAGAAAAATAAAAATCATTTCTTAAATGAATGTTAGGGGGAAAAATGGATTTATGTAATGTCAATGACGATCTCATACATGTGTAATTGGTATATTATTAGCTTTCTTTTCTTTTTTTTTTATTTTTCATAAGCTTTAACCAGCGAGTGATTCGTTGTTTTTTGTTTTTTTTTTTTTTTGTATATATCTATATATAAATATTAGAAGTAAGAGGGAGTAACCCGGCAGGATATTTTCTGAATATGTATCGGGTTGCTCTTCTCTGTAAAATCACTTGTTTCGGTAACATAGCTATTAAGTTTTGTTAACGAGAGGCTTTGTGAAATGTCGGTAATAATTTAAGAGATCTATATTATTATAATACATGTATTGCGAAATATTTAAATACATGTATGTCGATAAATGGCTGAGGAAATAAAAGAAAAAAAAAAATAAATAAAATAAAACTAACAAAAAATAAAATTAATAAATATTTTTACTTTAGTTAATTAAGCCCCCGCCCATAGGGGCTTGAAGAAATATATGGGCTGCAAGATGCTTCCACGCAGAGCTTAGTCCGGCCCGCACACTTGTCCTGGTAAACCGCTTAGAGGATCTAAGCCTGTCCAGGAACCGCGGTGCGAGGCGAACCGTCCATGCTAATAAACCCTATTGGTTTCATTGGGCGACAGGGCTTGAGGTGTCAGTTCATCTCAATGTCGGGTAAAAGTCCCACATAATTGAGAGGCAACGTCTCCAAAATTACCTTTACAATGTTGACGGGGACGTTAAACCTCAAATCAAACAAAAAAAAACTTTAGTTAATTGCTTCTGATACAATATAAAATAATCTTTCAATATTATCCATCAAGATAACATCCTATAATTAACATCCCGGCAAACCCCACTTTATATACAGAAAAGTGCAATGGGTTGGCAGGGGTACATGTATTCGTTATGTCTGCTCTAAATCCTAGACTGTGGCCGTTCGCTAGAACCGCCTCAGTGAGGCGGTTCCAACGAGTACATACACTTAATGTTTGGAGCCGATTTAAGAATTTAATATAGAAAAGATATAACAATTGTTCAAAAGTAAAATATCCGTTTTTTTTGAGATAATGAAATAATGGACTATGCATCACAAATGTGTTATCCGTATCCCATTACGAAAGCACACCTATTGGAGTATATTGAAACTTTCACCACAAAAAAGAGTGAAAATTTTCAGATAAAAATTATGATATTTATCATATTTCTGCGCAAAGCATAGATTGTTGGTACTCGTTAGAACCACCTCGGCGAGGCGGTTCTATCGAGTACCCACACTTTATGTTTTCCAGCAGAAATTAGACAAAATTATGTAAACCCCTGTTAACCCCTGCAAACCCCAGTTTTACTATATCAAAGTGGGGTTTTAGGGTGTCCAAATTATACAGCGCATCTGATAAACTGGACTTAATTCGGTTACCATGGTACTTTATCTGAAATAAAGAAGTAAATAAATAAATACCTGATAAAATTTCCAGCATCCGAAGTTTCTACTGCCTATATTGGGTATATAAAATCGTGGCAGATGTTCTTGATATTGAACAAAAGTCCGGATTTCTTAAGATTGCAAGCAATACCTATGCAGTATTTATTATATTATAGCCAAGAAAAGTTAACCCTTATCTTGCTGAATATTCATTTAAGCCACACCCATTTCTGTCTATCAACCAATCAAATTACTTGATGTAATTTATTGCTACAAATTCATAAACTGAATGCTAAACAGTGTAGATCCTGATCAGATGGCTTCTTCAGAAGCAATATGATCTGGATCTACACTGTTTGCAAAGATAGGGGTTGTCCTGAACAGCAAGATAGGGGTTAAACTGTGTTTACCATGCAAATTCAAATAACATCTGGGCACAGTTGTTCAAAACTAACGACGCCGTTAGTTAACGTACGTATAGTTAAAACTTTAATCATTTAGTATGGCAAATGTGCTAATATTTTTGCTGAAAAATGTGAGCAACTTTTGTAAGCCAATATCAGCTGGATGTCCCAGAGACGCAAGAAACACGTCACTTTTGCCTCACCAAACCATCTCACCCTACGCGGACAGATATATTCATGAAGAGGCTTTTCGGTCAACGGTCATACGTCCATACACCTGCTGATACTCAACGTTGGTTGAACGTTGAAACAGCTTTAAAAATGATTTTCATTGTTGAATCAACATTGAGCCACTATTGCCTGCTGGGATTTCGCTGGGATCCCCCTTCCCCCCCCCCCCCCCCCCCCCAGAAAAAAAAGAAAGAAAAAAAAAAATTTTGTTGTTTTTTTTTTCGGCTTGAAAAATGACAAACTCACATGACATGTAATTTGTTTTTATGTTTGACTAAACAGATAGTTTTGGAGACATTGCTTCCTTGCTTCCCATTTTGTGGGAGTTTTTACCCGACATTGAGATGAAAAGACATCTCAAGCCCTGCCGCCCAACGAAGCATGATTGATCAGTCTCACACCATTTTGCCTGCATGGGCGAGGTCATACCCTCTAGGCGGTTTACCATTTACTCAGCATGTACGGTCGATTTCAGCTCGGCCAGGAAACACCATGCAGTCCAATCTATTTCTCCAAGCCGCGATTTGGGAGGGGGAGGGGGAGGAGGAGGAGGAGGAGGAGGGGAGACCTGTGATTTGTTTATTTGCTCTACACACACATTCATTTTTGACAGTGCCAAATCCACGTTCGAAAGTTAGGCTTGTTTTGGTCCTAAGTTATTTAGACAAATTGTGAATATTCGGATGGGTATAAATTGCGCACCCCTTGTGGCTGCTCTGTTCTTGTTTTGTTATGCAAGAGACTTCCTGATCTCCCTTTCCGTTGAAAACCAACCTGAAATTATTGAAGCCTTCATATTCGGGTGATTTATTAAGTATTGACAATACCGTTTTCGATGGTTTGACCAGTCAAATTTACCCCCTAGACCTTCAGTTAAATAAAGCAAATTCTTCTGATACCGAGGCCCCGTTTTTGGAGTTACATCTATCTATTGTGGATGGGTTTGTTTTCTGCAACATTTATGATAAATGCAATGATTTTGATTTTAAGATTGTAAGTTTTCCATTATTGGATGGTGATGTTCCTCGGGCGGCATCCTATGTCGTTTATATTTCGCAAATAATTCGATTTGCCAGAGCGTCTAGTCATGTAACTGACTTCAACACTCCTAATAAATTGTTAACTCCTTAAGTTCTTAATCAGGGTTAACGGTATCATATACTACGCAAAGCCTTTTTCGAAATGGTATAGACTTCATTCCGATTTAATTTCAAAATTCAATGTTAGACTAAAATTTCTTCCGCAACAAGGTCTATCGGAGCCCGAATTTTATGGTGACTTAGTATATCAATTCAGAAACTATATACTCGCAATGATTTCAGTACCCAATTTCGTAAGATTATTATTCGATATAAAAAGACTGAATACAACATAAATGTTATACGACAGACTGTATGCATGGTAGTTAACCCAATCACGGTTGATAACTTTGCTTCCCTTTAACTGCACTCCAGTGGGTCAGGCCTCAGATTCTATTACGGTTACAGCGTAAAGGCTTACTTATGTGTGTTGATTTATACCTGATGCTCTGTCTCTGGTTAGGCCGATCGGAGTCTACTGTTGTTTTTCCTTTGCTTCAGCACTTCAGTTGTTTGATTTTTGTTTTCTGGGAGGCGTAGCACTAGTGAGTCCGCCTTCATGCGGACTGAACAAATTATTTTCTAAATGGCGACGGAAGTAGGGGCGAGGATTGCGGCCGTGTAAAATCGATTTAAGCACCCCGCACCCCCCCCCCCCCCCCCTGCCCTGCAGTGACTTTTTTCACTGACCGTTCCAAAGCGGTTCTTCTGTCTCTGTCGCGGTTTATTTTTGTTATGGTTTGACTTTGAGTATGTGTATCGCTTACATCTTTTTGTTTTGGATAGCCAAATGGCCATTTGTGGGAGAGTAACTGTTCTTTTGGCTTTCCGCTATTGATGTTCCCATTAGGGTCTAGTTATATTTAATGTTTGACTTTCTTTCCCTTTGGTGTCTCTGATTGGAGGTGTGGGTTCATTGTATCGATTCCTGATGATTGCCTTCTGTTTTGTAATTCAACACGTGGCCTCATCCATGTACATACGAGTATTCATGTACAGTAAACTTCCTCTACTAAGACCAATTAGAATTAATTAAAAAGCCCCGCTTTGAAAAAGAAAGTGAGGGAACATAGCACTTGATTTTACATCCCTTCATAACATTAAAGACAAATTTTCGTTACAGATTTCTCAGACACTATGAAAACAGTAAAGGTGCAACTTGGAATAAACATGGACAGTGTACACCGGAATCAGGGCCAATGACCTGGTGCTGCGATTCGCCAGTAATGAAAACCATTTGTCGCATTTTTTCTCAACAACTGTTAGTGTTACAAAGTTGAAATTTGGTACACACGTGAGTTGATGTACAGCGTGCACTGAGTTCAGGACGAAGGGCAAATAACTCCTGGAGTTAACATCCCTTGATATGTTTTACTATTTACCATTAATGCTACGCTTTTCTCAAGAACTGTTAGGGTTACAAAGTTGAAAGTTGGTATAAACATGGACAGTGGGTTGATGTATCATGTACACTGGATTCAGGGCCGAGAGGCCATGACTCTTAGAGTTGCACCCCTTGATAAGTTTTATAATTTACTATTAATGAAACAAAAAAATCGTTACAGATTTCTCAAAAACTATAAAGGCTGTAAATTTGAAACGTTGTTCACAAAATGGACAGTGGGCTACTGTATCGTGTATACGAGACCAGGGACTGTTGGAGGTACATCTCTTGATAGGTGTTGCAATCTGACATTAATGTTTTTTTTTTTCGCGTTATTCTCAACAACGGTTAGTGTTAGTTGAAACTTTGTACAGACATGGGCGGTGGAACATTTTCTCAGATAAAATTTTCCCAGACTTTTCTCAACAGTTTGGTGCACATATGGGCAGTGGGTTGGTGTATGAAGTCGATTATTATTATTTTGTTTATTATTATTATTATTATTATTATTATTAATTATTATTATTGTATACCAGAGTCAGGACTAAGGGACCATTACTCACTCTTTCTTTGAGTTACATCTCTTGATAGTTTTACAACTTACCATTAATGAAGCATCTTCGTTCCAGATTTCTCAGAAACAATAAAAGCTGTAAAGCTAAAACTTGGTACACACATGGACCTTGTGATATTGTAGTATCGTTTATGCCAGTATCAGGGCCAAGGGCTTATCACTTTTGGAGTTACATCCCTTGATATGTATTACAATTTGCAATTGATGAAAAAAAAAAAAATACAACTTACCATTAATGAAAAATCTTCGTTCCAGATTTCTCAGGGACAATCAAAGCTGTAAAGCTAGACTTGGTACACACATGGACAGTGTGCTATTGTAGTATTGTTTATGCCAGTATCAGGGCCAAGGGCCTATAACTCTTGGAGTTACATCCCTTGATATGTATTACAATTTGCAATTATTTATGAAAAAAATTTCGTCGCACTATTCTCAAGAACTGTAAGCATCACGAAAACACGCCTATATAATTTTGACCCCTTTGAACCCCACTTTTATACAGTAAAACTAAAGTTATCAGGGGTAAGCCTTATTTTTCTTATTTCTGATATTTTGAGCAGAAATAAGAAAAATATCACAATTTTTCATCTTAAAATCTTCTTTTTTCGGCGATAAAATGTACTATGTATTTGTATAGGCGTGTTTTCGTGATGGTTTACAATGTTAAAACCGGACATATACATGAACAGTGGGTTAATGTATCGTGTATACCGGAATCAGGGTTTAGGGCCTCGAACTCATGGAGTTAAATCATTTGATATGTTTTGCGTTGCCATGTTACCATGTCCTACACTTATGAACTTGGTTTTTGTTTGTTAGATTTGAGGTTTAACGTCCCCATCAACACTGTAAAGGTCATTTTGGAGACGTTGCTTCAAATTTTGTGAGACTTTTACCCGACATTGAGATGAAATGACATCTCAAGCCCTGTCGCCCAATGAAACCAATAGGTTTATTAGCATGGACGGTCCGCCTCGCACCGCGGTTCCTGGACAGGCTTAGATCCTCTAAGCGGTTTACCAGTACTAGTCCGCGGGCCGGATTCAGCTCTGCGTGGAAGCATCGGGCAGCCCATATATTTCTTCAAGCCCCTATGGTACTTGGTAAGCATGAATTCAAAATAATCCAATACTATGGGTCTTTTTCTCCTCTAAAAGTGTTGCAGCGGGGCTATAATCAGTCTAGTTCTTTAAAATCCTATCGAACCCGGGGTTTCTATGACCACATTACGAAAACACGCCAATTCAAAATTAATATATTTGAAAAATTACCACCAAAAATGAAAAATTACTGACAAAAATTCTATTATTTTTCCATATTTCTGTTCCAAACATAGTGAGGAGGTTCTAACGAGTTCCCATAATCTATGTTTTTGAGCAGAAATAAGGAAAATAATGTATACCCCTGCAAACCCCAGTTTTACTGTATAAAAAGGGGGTTCAAGGGGGTCAAATTCGTATAGGCTTCTTTTCGTGATGAGTGTCCGCGTTGGAACTATTCAAAATTCAAAAAGGTGGTCGTTCTGAAACCGGAAATTTTAGTGTATCATACTGGGCGTGTCATTTGTGTAGTATAAAATTCTGCCATTACCAATAAAAGATTTTGAGGATCGTAACCTCCTCAGTGAGGCGTATTGAACACGTATCCGTAATCTATATTTAAGGGCATACAATAGAAAATTCAAACCCACCGCTTCTCAAGACAAAGGTGGGATTTATCAGGTGTGCAACAAATTGGTGTTTATGTATGATGAACGAACCTTCGTGGCCTAGTACTGTCAAAAACATAAGAACTGTCACCTCTGTGGGGTCGAATCTCGCTCAAGTCACACGTGAGACGTCAAGTTCTGCAACGAAACCGGCATGTGTTTATCTCTAGGGTACTCCTGTTGTCGCCTGCCTCAGAATAACGATCGGCGCGCTTCAATTGAAAACACGTGGAACAGCTTTAAACCATAAATAAATAAGCAAATTTATATGTTACCCCCCATATAAATTGCATTGTAACACATTGAGTTGTTTTGTTTGTTTGATTTGAGGTTTTACGTCCTCATCAACACTGTATATGTCATTTTGGAAACGTTGCTTCCAATTTTGTGGGACTTTTACCCGACAATGAGATGAAATGACATCTCAAGCCCTGCCGCCCAATGAAACCAATAGGGTTTATATACATGGGTGGTCCCAATCGCACCACTTTTCGTGCATGGTCAGGCTTAGACCATCCAAGCGGTTTACCAGTACTCAAGTGCGGGTCGGTTTCAGATCTGCGTGGAAGCATCATGCAGCCCAATGTGTTTCTTCAAGCCCCGATGGGCGGGGACCGTGTAACACATTGACCTGATAAAGATTTGCTATCTCGGGACAAGTGAGGTTTATCACGTCAACGTGACGTCGCACTTTTATTAATGAAGCGGACTACAGAAAAATGGCTAAAATGTTGCTGGAAAAAATTGCTGAAAAACTTGAGCAGGAAAAGTACATTAAAATATCAAAAGAAAAACAACGGCCAGCTGATAGTAAATATAATGACCGATTAATATTCCGCGCGCTCTGAGGACAATCGATACATGTATTTGATCATACACCTGTGGACACAAAAGCGTCCAAAGTCAATGAAGTACCTTTGTATCAAGTTACACCTGTGGACACAAAAGCGTTCAAACTTTGATGAGCTTCATTTCAATTTGACTTGAAACATCAATCAATATATCCTAACATCCTATGGACAGAAATAAATTCAAAACACAAGGTAGTGTACATTTCATTGCTGACTCCTGCACTGTCCAATCAAAATACATCTCAAATGTCAATCAGAAAGTGTTTGCCAAAATGAGACCAATCAATTGCTTGATCTAGTTTTAGAATTATTTGATGAATGACATTTGCGTGTCAAACTAACTTGATGCAAAGAGATTCATTGAAAGTTATTTCACTGGAGTTTGAACGCTTTTGTGTCCACAGGTGTAGTTTGACAAGCAAATGTCATTCATCAAGGTAGTCTTAAACTGGATCAAGCAACATACATTGATTGGTCTTATTGTGGCAAGCTCTTTTTGGCCATTTTTAGATCTGGGGCCAGTTTCATCAAAGCATTTGCGACGTATTTTCGTCTTAGAAAGATCGTACGAAGTTCTTACGACAAAAATCGTGGTTCATCAAATGCTTGAGATCTGCGATGTTCGCACATTTTGTCGTATTTCTGAGATGAATATTTAGACATCGCACATTGAAATTTTTGTCTTATCACAGCGATAGCTGAAGAAGATGACGCGCGGCAAAGGTTAAAGAATCCTACGCTTATCCCTTGAGTAACGTTGTTAAAAGTATGGTACGCAACATGACATTTTGGTTACGTTCGCAGATCACGCCCATTGCTTTTACAAGCCAACGCAATGAAAACCCTTCGAAACTGACCCCTTTGTTATAATCTTTAGGTGTTGAGTAGGGGTTTCTTAGTTGTTGTTTTTTTTTGTTGTTGTTGTTTTTTTGTTGTTTTTTTTTGTTTGTTTTTTTTTTGTTTTTTGTTGTTTTTTTTTTTTTTTGGCTTTAAAAATAGAGATAGAAGCGCCTCATTTTTGGCTGTGCTTACGAGTACCCACAATCTATATTTCATGGTATAACCTGGAACCGACGTTCGCTTTCGCCCATCGGGGCTTGGAGAAATAGATTGGCCTGCATAGTGCTTCCACGCAGAGCTGAAACTGACCAACATTACGAAAACATGCCTATACAGGTACATTGTAACATATATCGCCGAAAAAAATGAAAATGTTCAGATAAAAATACATGTAATATGATAATTTTCTTATTTCTGCTCATCGAGGCGATTCTAACGAGTACCCATAATCTATATTTTAGAGCAGAAATAAGAAAAATAAGGTTTACCCCTGTAAACCCGAGTTTTACTGTATAAAAGTGGTGTTCAAGGGGTTCAAAATTATACAGGCGTGTTTTCCTGATGATTTGATTACTGGTTTACCGTTTAGAATGTAAAAACCTGTCCAAGAAAAGTGGTGCGAGTGGGACCTCTCCTTAAACCCTTGTGGTTTCTTTGGTCGGTAGGGCATAAAATGCTATTTCATCTCAAGGTTGGGTAAAAGCCCCACAAAATCAGAAGCAGCGTCTCCAAAATGACTGACGGGAGATTAAAACTTCCATACAAACAGCAAAATAACCGACGCGACGATTACCCACAATCTGCGATTAGACTTGATTAAAACGATTGTACCTAAAATCGATACATCAAACTAGAATTGTCAATACGACACAGATGCATCCGCCCGGGGACCATCCTCTCCAAGGAAATAAAGCATGTTGCAATGATAATGATAGTAATAATAAATAATAATAAACAAATAAATAAAATAAAGCTTGGAAAACTGTCCTTGAGGACATCGGCTTAGGTGGGGGTAATGCCGTTTGAATCTTGGAAAAAGTGTGTATCATCATACCAAATATGAACCAAATCAATAAAAAACAAATAAATTACAAAATCTGCGGCATTGTCCTTGAGTTTTGGTTTACAGCCTCTTTTATTTCGAGCCGATCATTAATCAGATGTTGGCAAAAACTAATTGGAGTAGCCGGAGAAACGACCTGTATCTTTCATCATACCAAATACGAACTAAATCCATGATATGGATAGGAAAATGTGAGCTCCTATTAAAAACGTTGACATTAAAATATTCGAGTCCGTGATCTTGACCTTGAGGTCATGGGCATGGGCGTGGGTATGCAAAAAATTCTGAGTCGGTGACCTTTACCTTGAGGTCATGGGCATGGGCGCGGCTGTGCTGAATAAAACTTTAAATGAGTATCCATCATCGTACAAAATATGAACCAAATCCATTATATGGTTTTAAAAAAATATGAGCTCTGATACAACGCATAATGAAGTAATGAAGTAATTTCTTCATTTTGATTTTTTTTTCATTATGCGTTGACGTAGTCGACCCGAAATGAAGTAAAAAAAATATTTAATTTCGCGTTGATATGCACCATACCGACGCAAAATAAAGTAATGATGGAAGAACATAGCTGTCTACGAAAGGAGACCAAAGACTTAGGAAGCAATACAGGTAAATTCCAATATAAAGACCACATTTGAGACAGTTCAAAAGTGGTCTTTAAGACCACATTTGAACAGTCCAAAGATGGTCTTCCACAAGAGCACACTGAATGTCGCAATCAAAAAGAAAATGTAACTTTAACCTTCAAAATATGCTTTAAAAACAAAATTTGCCTTAATTTTAGGTGGTCTTAATTTCGCGTTGATATGCACCATACCGACGCAAAATGAAGTAATGATGGAAGAACATAGCTGTCTACGAAAGGAGACCAAAGACTTAGGAAGCAATACAGGTAAATTCCAATATAAAGACCACATTTGATACAGTTCAAAAGTGGTCTTTAAGACCACATTTGAACAGTCCCAAAGATGGTCTTCCACAAGAGCACACTGAATGTCGCAATCAAAAAGAAAATGTAACTTTCACCTTCAAAATATGCTTTAAAAACAAAATTTGTTTTAATTTTAGGTGGTCTTAATAGCGGAATTTCACTGTATTTGATTATGTTAGTAGAGTTAAAACTGAACGCCTTACGGTATTTTGGTCTCATGTCTGATGTTTTTCCCTCATTTGTGCTTTAAGGCTCACACATGATCATGTAGTGCACACAATAGTTGGGATGTCCATACCCCAGTTTTTTGTCCCTCTATGCATCTTAAAAGGAGTGAGAGTGTGTTTCAGTTTCCGTCACGCCAACAGCTAAGGTCATACAAAGTAGCGAACTTGGTTTCAAGAAACGGGATCTCGGTTTCAAGACAGGGATCGATCCTGCTACCCCGGTTTATCAGGCGAGTAGCTATAGCATAACTACTACACCACATAGGCGTCTGTGTCTTATATGGAACTAGTTACCTATATATTAAGGATATTTGCTATACAAACCTTATGGTGCCTCTTAACGACTGGCTTCTTGAACTGCATACTTTTATATAAACTTCTCACCACATGTTTTCGACCTTCCTCGCTCCTTTTCTGTTGATAATGCACCGTCATTCTACTTATAAAAGTCTCCACATGCATGTTTTAGCCTTAAATATTTGGGTTACTTTTGTTTCTGTGATGTTTGAAAAAGTGTGTCATCTCTCAAAGCAAAATACATGTGCAATTTTTTTTTCATTTAGAACCGACCTCATACTATCGACGCATATTCGCCCCCGCCCATCGGGGCTTGAAGAAATAGATGGGCTGCACGATGCTTCCACGCAGAGCTGATACCGACCGCACATGAGTACTGGTTATCTGCTTAGAAGGTCTAAGCCTGCCCAGGAAAACTGCTGCGAGTCGGCCCATCCATGCATATAAACCCTTTTGGGTTTATTTGGACGGCAGGGATTGAGATGTCATTTAATCTCAATGTCGGGTAAAAGTCCAACAAAATTGGAAGCAACGTCTCCTAAATGACCTGAATAGTGTTGACGGTGACGTTAAACCTCAAATCAAACAAACAACTGTCGACGCATAATGAAGTAAAATTAAGTATACCACCTATCACCGCAAAATGAAATAATTCTTTCATTTTCGCAAACCTCTTAGTATCGACGCATAATGAAGTAAAAACTACATTTTTGTTTCATTTCGTATCGACTATGCCAACGCATAATGAAATAAAAATTTCAAAAAGAAGAAATTACTACATTACTTCGTTATGCGTTGTATCAGAGCTCTTAAATGATTTCAACATTTAAAGTTTTCTAAGTCTATGCCTTGACCTAGAGGTCATAGGTAAGGGCTAGTGTATTGCTGAATAAACCTTTTGACCCATACCTATCATCACATTTCCATCATATGGTCTGGAAAATATGAGCTCTTTAAAAAGTTTAGGCTCTTCTTGGTACAATGCCTTAACCTGAGGTTACAGGATCACGTACGTACATCCCATACGGAAGGACGTACGTACATGTGTGTACGCTCGAAAGAACGAAAACCTTCACGGCATCATGCCGATGACACGTGTATGTGTGTGTGGGGGGGGGGGGGGAGGGGGGGGGGGGTCATAGTCTTGCGTACTTTCATTTCTTCTATGTAAGTGTGTATGATTTTGCAGGCGATTGTATAATTGTGTATACATATATGTAGCTATAGAACTTTGCTTTGTAATTTAAAATCAGTAATGTTGTAGGATCTATGTTGCAAATGAAATGAATTTATTTTTCAGTGAAAGTAAAATCCGCTTGACAGCCTGACAGACGACAAACAATGAATAAAAATATTTGCTAAGACCATTGCCAACAACAAACCGCGGAGCTGAAACTGACACACGTTATTTACGAACACTTACAGAAGCTACGTCACGTAACGTTATGTGTGACGTTCTTATTAAACAACGTCATGTATTGACGTTTTGAGTTAAACTGTGTTCGTGCGCAAACTGTCCGCGCATTACTGGATTTATTAAGGTAATAAAATTGCTCGGCGAAGTCTCACATGTCACCCCTTTTCCTCAACTAATATTATAAACTCAACAATATACGTGTACTCATGGAAGCGGCCCGCCCGCATTAACTGACAAACGTGCTTGTGAAAGGTTCATTTTAACGTTAAATCAACGCTAATCTGACGTCACGACGTCCACAAACAGACCAAATCGCCAGTGGAAAAAGAGGGAAGGGGTTCCAGATTAATAACATCTGTATCTTACAACAACGAAATGGCAACACAAGTTTGAAACAACATAGAAGCAATGTTGACTCGGCGTTGTTTGTACTGAATATTCATCTAGGTCCGCTGGAACAATAATTTTAAAACGTGTATTCTAATGCACTTGCGTATGTAACGCGACGTCTGATTGGATAACGTCAAAAATTTGCGACAGTATGTTCTGCGATATACTGTCGGAAACCCGACGTCATCATGTAACGTCGTTTTCCATTGGCTGGTATTTGGTTTTACGCAGCTGACAGAACTTGCTACTTTGAGAAAAATAGCACACTTTTTTAAGAAAACAACCGAATAAATGCATTAGAATGGGGATAACTGTATTGAAAATTGTCATTTGGGGAGGTAAAACCGACGATTTACCTCCCCAAATGACAATTTTCAATACAGTTATCCCCTAAATCTACCTTACACGGCTATTTCAAGACGGCACACGATCACGCATGTGACAATTAGTGGCCCTGTTTAAGCGCATATTTTGCGACCGTAAAACCGACGATTTACCTCCCCAAATGACAATTTTCAATACAGTTATCCCCTAAATCTACCTTACACGGCTATTTCAAGACGGCACACGATCACGCATGTGACAATTAGTGGCCCTGTTTAAGCGCATATTCAAAATTACGACTTATTTTATTGAAACGCAAATTTAGCTCGTACGAACACTTTGCGATGTTTTGATGAAACTGACGTAAGCAGTTCTTTAAAAAGTGAGTACGAACAATTTAAGATTAATCGTACGATGTTTATTGACGAAACTGGCCCCTGATTGACATTCGAGATGTATTCTGATTGGACAGTGCAAGGTCTAAAATGAAATATACAACACTTTGTGTTTTGAATTTATTCCTGTCTTGCAGGTGACTGACAGGCTGTAAGAAACTATTGAATGAAACATCAGAGGCCAGTTTCCTCGCCCCACCCCCCCCCCACCACCCGCCAGCGGCGTCATGTATGTAGGTCCTTCCGTATGGGGTGTACGTACGTGATCCTGTATCATCAGGCTAACGCATTGTATCAGTGAGAGCCTAAACTTTTAAAAGCTCATATTTTCCAAACAATATGATGGAATTGTGATAATAGGTATGGGTCAAAAGGTTTAATCAGCAATACACTGGCCCTTACCTATGACCTCTAGGTCAAGTTATGGACTCAGAAAACGTTAAATGTTGAACTTATTTAAGAGCTCATATTTGTAAAATCATATACATGTAATGGGTTTGGTTCATATTTGGTTAGATGATAGATATACGTCTAAAGTTTTATTCAGCATACCCGGGCCCATGCCCATGGCCATGACCTCAATGTCAAGGTCACGAACTCAACGTTTGTAATAAGAGCTCAAATTTCTCAAACCATATAATGGATTTAGGTCGTATTTGGTATGATGAAAGATACAGGTGGTTTCTCCGGCTAATCCGTTAAATTCTCGCCCACATCTGAATAATGATCGGCTCGAAATAAAAGAAATAATCTTGACAGGGCCGTAAAACCAAAACTCAACGTCAATGTCACAGACTTAGTAATTTAAATTTTATGGATTTGGTTCATATTTGGTTCGATGATACGAACATTTTTCAAGATTTAAACGAAATTACCCCCATCTACGCCGATGTCCTTAAGGACAGTTTTCCAGGCGAGCAATGCCGTATTTTTTAATTTTTGCAACATGCTTTATTTTCTTGGTGAGGATGGTTCCTGGGCGGGGGCATATCTGACGTATTGACAATTCTAGTATTATGTGTCGATTTGAGGTTCTATGAGTCGTCATCTTAATCAAGTCGCAGATTGTGGGTCATCGTTAGAACTAAATGAACGCGTCCGTTCTTTTGGCGCTTCAAACGAGTGCACAACATAATATCTTGTTTGCACAGCTTAATATCTTGTGCGACATTGAAAGTCCGTTCCCGGATTCCGTAGTATTTAGATGATTTTGACGTAAAAAGTCGGAACAGAAACGAAACAATAAATAAAAGGTATAAATTGACACAATAAAAACATATCCAACTGAGCCGACAAACGAAAAAAAAAAAAAAAAAAACAACTTGAAGATACGCGAAGGCTGATCAATATTCACTGGGTGCATGCGCCTTTGATAGTCTCTGGATCACAAAATGAGAAAAAGCGAAGACCCTGACCACGCTAGCTTGGTGCACAGGCTGGTCTGAGCCTTGTTTATTTTTTCTTGGTTCTGTAATGCTCTGGCTATCTTGAACATAAATGTTATATCAGGTAGATGTTTCTCATTCGATACCGTCAATTTATATCGAACAACTTCTCGACAAGGACACCTCAATTCAAGCACGAAATCAATGGCGAAAGGTTCAGCCGATTCCGCATGCGAGAAAATAGATAATGTGTGTGTGTGAATTCGGGTTTAACGTCGCTTTCAACAATTTATCAGTAATATCACGACGGTGTCTGGTTGCGACAGGGAGCTCAATGCTCACTTTTATAGTGCTGCCTCACTGAAGTATCATGTCCCAGACACATTACATGATACCACACCCAGTCACATTATCCTGACATTTGGTCGACCAGTCCTATAGCTCTACCCCGTAAATCTGAGTGCCAAGCGAGGAAATTAATTCGATTTGCTGGATGTCTAGTCATTTAACTGACTTCAACACTCGTAATAGTAGGGTGACAATCATGACTCATTTTTGGTTGAGGTGGTCATAAGAGTACAAAAAAGAATGACATATACCAAAATGTTCGTCATACCCTATAGTTTTTGGAATGACCGGGATCATGTGGCTGACATTGGTGCGAGCTGATAAATCCAAGATGGCGTCCAAGATGGCCGCCATATTGATAAAAGGAGGGTGGGGTAACTTAAACTGTTGTAGGATCAGGTAGGAAAAAACTACAAAAATATCGTTGCACTAATCTATTCCCTAATCTGAAGGGGCATTTTTAAACAAAGTAATGTGGGTTTGAAATTATCAAGATCAAGGTCATATTCAAGGTCAAAGGTCATTTTAATAAAAAAAAAAACCTGTATTCTCCCACTCATTTTAATATATACACTAACTCATAATCAAAAATTCCGTTTTTGGATATCGTTTATGCATTATATGGTTATGCCATTTGATTTCTAAGTACTGGGCTAAAACATGTATTGTTTATGTTCCCATGGAAACAGCTACGATGTTGGTCCATTATGATACCATATTATGAAATTTAAGCTCAGACAACCTATTCAGGCCTTATGGTTAAAACTGCTGAAAATTTGTATGAACATATATAGAGGATCTTACACGAGTGATCATTTCATATGAAATTTATGAAACGAGCCTTCAGCGAGTTTCATAAATTTCATGTGAAATGACCACGAGTGTAAGATTCTGTTTATCATATGACCACTTTAAATTGGATTTTATCGCCTTTGAATTTGACATTTTTTTCCACAAAAAATGCATTGTTGACATGGACGTCGTCATGACGTCACTTAATCCCGCCAAAGCTTTATTATACGTGTGGTCATACGATTTTTATAACACGACGTTATTCGCTGCTTATCATCAACGTCATATGATAATGTATTATAATGTCATAACTTTTGTTCATGTAAACACAAAGAAAAAATAAACCGCACCATTGTTCTTACTATAACCAAGGTCAAGGTCATGTTCAGGATCGAAATAGTCATGTTCTCGGGTCAAAGTACATTTCCATTCTAAAAGTTCTATCCCATTAGTATTTTTGTTGGCTTTTCTAAGTTGCATACTATGTTTGTGTGTAGTACTATATTTCAAAAATAATCTTATCCGGCCTGATATCTAAAGCATATTCTTATTCATCTGCATGTTTAGTGCAATGCCTAATTCAATAATGTCACACATTTTAACATTATACACTGCTGTATACTGTCAGAAATTTTCTCATCTCACAGCATGTCACTTTTCATTGAATAAAAAAGTTTTTTTTTTCGCAAGTAACATTGTTTGAATTTGAAGCAGATATCTGTATTTATAATAGAAAAAGTGAAAAAAGTGCATTTGAATGGAGATACCTGTGGTGAAAATTGTCATTCGGAGTGGCAAACCCACTGACTCCTCGGTTAAAAAAAATCCTTCCGCAATACCACCGATTTTCCATCCCAAATGCAAACTTTGAAGAAAGCTATCTCTTAATTTCTGAATATTGAAAGAAAAAATGTACAGATGTAACTCTTGTACTAAATCATATTGGCCATCAAAATATATATCAATATGTTCAATATATAGAACGCACGGCCCCGCCAATCTGGGCTGGAAGAAATAGATGGGCTACATGATGTTTCCACCCAGAGCTGAAACCGACCGCAGAGGAGTACTGGTAAACCGCTTAAGGGATACAAAGTAGAAGTAAAACAAAGATCAGGAATTGATACAATTAACTTACTCCAACCGTAAAAGACACCAAAGGGAAAGAAGCCTGCCCGGTCAAAGCGGGGCGAGTCGGACCGTCCATACATATATACCCTATTGGTTTCATTGGGCGACAGGCTTGAGATGTCATTTCGTCTCAGTGTCGGGTAAAGTCCCTCAAAATTGGAAGCAACGTCTCCAAAATTACCTTTTTAGTGTTGACGGGGACGTTAAACCTCAAATTAAATGAAACAAAACAGCCGTTAGAGCATATGCAGAAATAAGAAAAGTAATGTATACCCCCGTAAACCCCAGTTTTCTCTCTATAAAGTGGAGTTTAAAGGGGTGTTCATTTCACGGACTTGTTCATGCGATGCATGCGCCCACGGACACTGGTTGTTTGCATGCCCATAAATCTTTGTCTGTTCGTCTGTTTGATATTTGGTATGAAGCTTCATCTAGTGGACCTCTACAAAGATTGTTCAAATTATAGCCCTGGGGCCAAAAATGCATCCACGCCGGGGCCATAAGGTTTTACATAGGCTTATATAGGGAAAAACTTTTAACAATCTTCTTGTCTGAAACCAGAAGACCCAGGTTTGATATTTGGTATGAAGCTTCATCTAATGGACCTCTACAGAGATTGTTCAAAATATAGCCCTGGGGCAAAAATGGCCCCGCGCCGGGGCCCACTGGTTTTACATAGGCTTATATAGGGAAAAATCTTTAAAAATCTTCGTCTGAAACCAGAGAGCCCAGGACTTTGATATTTGGTATGAAGCTTCATCTAGTGGACCTCTACCAAGATTGTTCAAATTATAGCCCTGGGCCCAATAAAGGCCCCGCGCCGGGGCCCACTGGTTTTATATAGGCTTATATAGGGAAAACATATAAAAATCTTCTTGTCTGAAACCAGAAGGCCCAGGTCTTTGATATTTGATATGAAGCTTCATCTAGTGAACCTCTACCAAGATTGTTCAAATTATAGCCCTGGTGCCAAAAACGCCCCCGCCCCGAGGCCCATTTGTTTTACATAGCCTTATATAGGGAAAACCTTTAAAAATCTTCTTGTCTGAAACCAGAAGGTCCAGGTCTTTGATATTTGGTACGAAGCTTCATCTAGTGGACCTCTACCCAGATTGTTCAAATTATAGCCCTGGGGCCAAAAACGCCCCCACCCTGGGGCCAAAAACGCCCCCGCCCCGGGGCCAACTGGTTTTACATAGCCTTATATAGGGAAAACCTTTAAAAATCTTCTTCTCTGAAACCAGAAGGCCCAGGTCTTTGATATTTGGTATGAAGCTTCATCTAACGGACCTATACCAAGATTGTTCAAATTATAGCCGTGGGGCCAATAGTGATGCCGCGCCGGGGCCCAATGGTTTTACATTGGCTATTATAGGGAAAACATTTAAAACTCTTCTTGTCTGAAACCAGAAGGCCCAGGTCTTTGATATTTGGTATGAAGCTTCAGCTAGTGAACCTCTACCAAGATTCTTCAAATTATAGCCCTGGGACCAAAAATGCCCCTACACCATGGCCCCCCTGGTTTCACAAAGGCATTATAGGAAACCCTTTCAAAACTTCTTGTCTGAAACCATAAAGCCCAGGTCTTTGATGTTTGGTATGAAGCTTGATCTAGTGGACCTCTACCATGATTGTTCAAATTATAGCCCTTAGGCCAAAAGTTGTCAAGCCTGTGACCCACTGGCTTTACATAGACTTTCATAGAGAAAACATTTGAAAATCTTCATGTCTGAATCCAAAAGGTCCAGGTCTTAGATATTTGGTTTGAAGCTTCATCTGGTGGACCTCTACCGTGAGTGTTCAAATCATATCCCGGGGTTGGGGGGTGAAAAATTCACCCCACCACAGGGCCCACTGGTCTTACATAGACTTATATAGTTAAACATTTAGAAATGTTCTTGTCTGAAACCAGAAGGCCCAGGACTTAGATATTTGTTATTAAGCTTCATTTAGTTGACCTCTACCAAAATTGTTCAATTTATTGACCTGAGGCCAAAGATCGCCCTGCCCGAGCACTCGCATATAAATCTCTTAGCTCAGGTGAGCGATATAGGACCATCATGGTCCTCTTGTTTTCAGCTTTGTTTCGTTAAACAAGTCTGTATTGAATACATCAGAATAGCACCGGGTAATTCCTGGGAAGGTAGCTTTCAATGTTAAATATCACAGAAAGTTATTTAAGAAATGATAAAAGTGAGGAAAACCCAGAGGCCGGGGATATTTCATTAAAAAGTTGATAGATCTAGTAAAATACATCTTATTGACAACTGATCTAAGTCATGGTTTCGTCTTATGTATGTTTTATCCCCTCAGTATTGTTCTTTTATATCATGTCTTTTCAATCTAAATGACTTCAGGGTGCTTTTAAACTATCTAGAACTGGGCACTCTGAACAAGAAAAACACAAAAAGATAAAAATGAAGTGGGGTACAATGTGTCAGGTTATCATTTCAGGGTATGGTAAGATTGAGTTAGATCAGTATGTGGGTGAAGGGCAGGGTTGGAATATTTTGAAGGTGAAATGGGGTGTTGTAGTAATGTGTAGTGGGATGGGGTAAATAAAAGTATACATATGTTTTAGGGGTGGCTGGATGGGGAATCACTGGACAGGATGACGGGGTTTCCTGAAGTTGTTGAACTGGTCAGAATATATATTGTAGTTTCGTTTGGGTAGGGGGCGGAGCTGGGAGGGCTTGGGTTAGGTTAGGGGACAAAATAACTGGGTGTGCTCGGGCGTGAAATATATTTGAGTGAAACAACATGGAATTGAAATTGTTTCGGGGCGTAAAGACTCGGATTCTGGCAAAGGCAAATGCGCTGTATAAGATATCAAAGGGGTAAAAAAGTACCTCAACACCGGAACTGAATGACAAAATATATACCTGTATTTTTGTCGAATGAGATGTAAATATGTCAACATTTTTGTGTAACGTAGTGGAAGGTATGCTAAAGAATAATTCTCTAGAAAACATTGTCCCAAGAATGTGTTTCTTGCATGCGTGATGTCTACAAACAATGTCGATGAGAAATGTTTACATTGTTGATTGCAGAAAATGGAGTGCAGAAAATGTGAAAAAATAACATTCATCTCTTTTACTTAAACCAGTTTTATCAAGATACTGTTTCTAAGATCTTCTCACAATATTTACACTGTGTAGGGGACTAAGTCCGGGTGAAAAGGATTGGTTATAATTCCTTTAGCCTGGAAACCCATAACTCCGTTCACCTAAGGTTGAGCAATCCTGCTTTCAATTTTTTGTTGCAAGAATAATTTATTGCAGGTATTTTTTAAAAACTTTTGACTAAATGCCTATGGGAATCTCAAGATTTAAGAAATAAACATCACTTCTATTCATTCTACAGCCGTCTAGAAATGCAGGGTGTGTTTGGGGCATGTTCTCATAACTCCGTTCACCCAAATTTATTTGATTATCATAAGTAATGAGATTCATTCTATGAATAGTATAAATGATGAGTATTTTATTTAGACTGTGCACTATTCTAATTTGTTGATACTTTTTTATTTTCAGTCAAATGCGTGTCACTGGTTAGAGATTATTTTGGGGGACCCCTAAAATATTAAGCATTTTGTGACAAATTTCGATTTCAGTAAATTAAATTGTAAGTCAAAACTGATTTTTTTCAAAACTGGTTGAAATGTTAGTTATTAACTACCAATTCTGATGTGTGATACATGTAAAAATAATTCCTTTTCATATTAATCAATGAAGAGGGTGAACGAAGATATGAGACTGAACGGAGATTTGAGAAAATGGGATACATTTAAACTTTCAAATTTTTCCTCCTTGAAACTTTCAGACCGGTGTCATCAATAACATAACCCAGTTAATTTGGTCCTACCTGGCAATATTAAAGTTAACCAACCCAAAATAAAAATTAGAAAAAAAAAAAATCATAAAATCACTAATACAAAATTTACCTTGTTGATAAGCATGTCGTATACGACTTTCATCTTCAGAAAATTGCTGATTTTCAGGAAAACTACTGATTATTATGAAAGACCCCCCTAACTCTATCCCCTTCATTTTTTACAAAGCCGATTAACTATATTCCCGCTATTTTTGCATAGAACAGAAGTATGTTCATTCTAGTTCAATAAATAACAACTGAAACAACAAATTTCCTACATTTACATACATTGTGGGTGAAAAAAATGACGAGTGGTAGTGATTTTTTGGTAAAATTTGACCTTTGACCTTGAATTTGACCTTGACCTTTGACCTCGATCCCATATATTTTACGGGCGAAAAATTACACATCTTATTTGAATCCAATCCACTTGCTGTCATATCCTTGGAAGATATATGCAAAAAGAATTAAATACGTTTTATGTATGAACCTCATTTTGCGGCATGGCGGCCATTTTGGGCGGCCATCTTGGATTTATCGGTTCGCACCAATGTCAGAAAATTGATCCCGGTGGTTTCGTAAACTTCAGGTTATAACGAACATTTTGGTATATAACATTCATTTTTGTACTCTTATGACCACCTACTCATTGAAATAAGCAACTTTTCTAGCCATTGTCACCCTACTATAATTAGGTGTTGACTGCTAAACTTCTTAATCACGGTTTGCAGAATTAGTCCTAATTTTAGGTGGTCTTAAAAGCGGAATTTCACTGTATATGTAAATAAACAGCACGCATCCTTTCCCCAAGTATGAGGCTGTAAGAATTATTCACGCGCTGCATTGTGTTGCTGTGTTGGTGATACGTTGCTTAAACGTCGAATCACGTGAAAAACTCCGTGAAATGAAGACCCCTTGTACCCCACTTTATATAGAGAAAACTGGGGTTTACGGGGGTATACATTACTTTTTATTTTTCTTGCTCTAAGACATAGGTTGTTGGTACTCGTTAAAACCGCCTCAATGAGGCGGTTCTAACGAGCACCCGCAACCTATGTTTGCTGTATTTATGAGAGAAATATCACGGATTTTCATCAGAAAAATGGCCATTTTGGAGATGTGAATGTGAAATGATGTGAAGAAAATGCACTATGTCGCATGGGTGTGTTTTCGTAATATGATATGTGGTGTTTATAGGGGGTGTAAATTATATTTTCATCCCTCACTTTTTGGAGAGGGGGGGGGGGGGGGGGGGCTCAAAAACATTGGGTTGTGAGATCGTTAGGATCGCCACAATAAGGCTGCTTCACGAGCGAGCACCTACAATCCACATTTGGACTAGAAATAAGAAAAAGAAAAAAGAAAATAAACATTTTTCATCATAAAAAAGTAAAACACTAGGTCAAGGGTATCAGGCTTCATATTTTTCGGGCATTTTCAGTATTTCAGGCTTTTAGAGTTTGATTTGACTCTTGAGTTCACTTTTTAGTTTCCGATCGCAAAACGCGTTGATTTTAATTTCGGGATTGTAAATTTTCCTTTCTCGGATGGTGGTGTTCCTCGTGCGGCATCCTATGGGGTTTATATTTCGAAATTAATTCAATTTGTCGGATTTCTAGTCATTTAACTGACTTCAACAGTCGTAATAAAGTGTTAACTGCTAAACTTCTTAATCACGGTTATCGGTATCATAAACTACGCAAAGCTTTTTCTAAGCTTTATAGAAAGTACGAGTAAAACAAAGATCAGGAATCGGTACAATTAACTTACTCCACCCATCAAAGACACCAAAGGGAAAGAAACACAAACATTAAGCGACCAGACCATAATGGAAACCTAAACAAAGGAAGGCCATAAGGACAGTTACTTTCCCACAAAATGGCCATATGGCCATCCAAAATGAAAAGACACAAGTGATACACACAGTAAGTAACAAACAACACCATAAATAAACCGCCACAGAAGAACCGCCTTGGAACGGTCAGTGGAATGATTTCCACTGGGGGGCTTAAATCGATTTTACGTGGCCACAATCCTCGCACTTACTTCCGTCGCGATTAAGACAAATAATTTGTTCAGTCCGCATGAAGGCCTCCTAACTCATCAGTGCATGCAACATCTCCGTGAACACAAAAAATCATCTGTGGTTGTTTGATTTTTGTGTTCTCGGAGATGCTGCACTGATGAGTTAGGAAGCCTTCATGCAGACTGAACAAAGTATTTGTCTAAACCGCGACGGAAGTAAGGGCGAGGATTGCGGCCGAGTAAAATCGATTTAAGCCCCACCCCAGCCCCCAGTGACATACTATTCACTTTAGTTTTGATATGTAGTGTGTCTTTGAATGTGTGCATCGCTTATATCTTTTAGTCGTTTGGCCATTTTGTGGGAAAGTAAATGTCATTTTGGCCTTTCCATTAGGGTATAGTTATTTCATATGTCAGCTCAAAGCTCCAGGTAAGTTTATGCCGTGGCCTGTTGTCCGTCGTCTGTCTGTCGTTAGCTTTTCACATTTTCGACATCTCCTCCCGAACCGGAAGTCATATTAGGCTGTTACCTAGTAGGAGGCATTCTAGTGACATGGTAATTCAGATTTGCTAAAATGGTTCCATTTGGATTTCCAAGATGGCCGCCAAGGCGGCCATCTTTAAATTCTTCAAACGACATCTTCTCCCGAACCAAAAGCCAAATTGCGCTGAAACTTGATGAGAGGCATCGAGGTGACATGGAGATTCAGATTTGCTAAAATCATTCCGTTCCGATATCCAATATGGCCGCCATGGCGGCCATCTGAAAATTCTTCAAACAACATCTCCTCCCAAACCAAAGGTAAAATTGAGCTGAAATTTGATGGGAGGCATAACATGGAGATTCAGATTTGCTAAAATGGTTCCAAACTGATTTCCAAGATGGCCGCCATGGCGGCCATCTTGAAATTCTACAAACGACATCTCCTCCCGAACCAAAGGTCCAATTGAGCTGAAACTTGATGGGAGGCATCAGGATGACACAGATTTGCTAAACTTGTTCCGTTCTGATATCCAAGATGGCCACCATGGCTGCCACCTTGAAATTCTTCAGCCGACATCTCCAAAACCGGAAGTCTGATCAAGCTGAAACTTAATGGGAGGCATCGGGGGCCATCTTGAAATTCTTCAAACGACATCTCCCCCCGAACCAAAGATCAAATTGAGCTGAAACTTAATGGGAGGCATCGGGATGGCATAGATTAGCTAAAATTGTTCCGTTCTGATATCCAAGATGGCCATCATGGCTGCCATCTTGAAATTCTTCAGCCGACATCTCCTCCAAAACCAGAGGCTTGATCAAGCTGAAACTTAATGGGAGGCATCGGGGAACATGGAGATTCAGATTTGCTAAAACCATTTAATTCCGATATCCTAGGAGGCCGCCATGATGGCCATCTTGAAATTTTTCGAACACCTTCTCCTGCCGAGCCGGAGGTTGGATCAAGTTGAAACTTCATGGTAGGCATCAGGAAGAAATGACGATTCAGATGATCTCCTCCCGAACCAGAGGTCAGATCAAGCTGAAACTTGATGGGCGGCTTGGGGTGACAGGGTAATTTGGATTTGCTAAAATTGTTCCATATCGATAAACAAGATGGCCAACATGGCGACCATCTTGAAATTCTTCAAACTACAACTCCTCCTGAACCAAAGGTCGGATGGAGCTGAAAGTTGATTGGAGGCATTGATGCTACATGGAGATTCAGAATTGGTGAAATTATTCTGTTCTGTTTTCTAAAGATGGCTTCCTTGTTGGTCAGCTTGAAAATCTTCAAACTACATCAAGTTGAATTGAGCCGAAATTTGATAGAAGGCATTGGGTAGGCATGGAGATTCAGACTTCTTAGTACCATTCTGTTCTGATATTCCAGACGGCTGCCGATGCTGGCTATCTTGAAAATCTTCAAACCATGTCTGCTACAGAATGGTCTGTTGCACTGAGTTGAAATTGGTGGGCATGGAGATTCAGAATTGCTAAAAGTGTTGCATTTTGATAGCTTAGATGACTGCCGTCTTAAAATTCTTCAAAGCCCGTGTATAGTAATTACATAAAGGATTTACAGGGAGGGGCAGCTCAGGAGTAGTCAGTGTATGTCAAACTCGCTGAGTCCACAACAGGGTTTTTTGCAAGCGGCCATATACATGTACACCATAGCTTTGTTTGTGTTACAGTTCTATTCGCAATATTTGTTGACTTTGTTTACTTTTTTAAATTACAGAACATGCCAAAGGCATGTGTAAACGATAGCTTTTGTCTGCCAAACTATACGCTTCCACTCTGCATCAACGTCATCTCTTCTTCAATCCTAAATCAGATTAAGCTGTTCAGAAACTTAATAAGAAGCATCAAGTTTACATGCAGATTCAGACTTACTAAAGGCAATGTGATCTGATAGACAAAATGGCCACCAAAGCACAATGTAATGTATATTCAGCCTCATCCAGGTGTGCGATTCTGGCCCACTTGGGCCTCTAGGTTTTCTTCCCCTTTGGTGTCTCTGATGGGAGGTGTGGGTTGATTGTATTGATTCCTAATCACTGACTTCACTTTATTTTAGATTTTGATTTTTACTCATATTCTGTTTAATCCTTATCCTGCTGAATAAAATTATTTAGCCACACCCATTTCTAACTCTGAGCCAACCAAATTACTTGATATTATCTATTTATTCAATTCACAAACTGCATCACAAACAATGTAGACCCTGATCAGATGGCTTCTTTACCTACACTGGTTGCAGTGTTAGAGATCATAGTGTTCAGCAGGAAAAGGCTCCAAGCTTGGGTATGATCGACGCCATTTTAGAACACGATAGTGACGTAATATTTACCAGTGAACCAGCTTTTGCAGCTATGTCGAACTTCGATGGCTGGAACACAGATGGCTCCTTTTCTATGGGGGATTCAAACCCGTTTTGAGATCCTATAGGAAATTCCATTATGTATGAAGTAGTGTTAGATAATTTAGGAGATTTATGACTTTTACCTTGCAAATATACCAGAAAAAAAAAACCCGCGCAAGCTCGGGTCGACTTGATGTCAAGTTTTTAGCAAACAATACTTTAGTGATTCAAAGTAAATTGTGGTTCATTTTTTTGTCTAATGTCTTTGTGTCAATAAATTTTAGACTATTCTACTGTAATTACACTGGCAATAAATATGACAAAAAGAGCTGTTTTTGATGTGTTTATTTATTTCCAAACCTTTGAAACCATGAATTAAATTTATTTACAAACCTTTGGAACCATGAATTAAAATTGTTATTCAAAATTAAAAGAACTTTCTTTTGAAAAGGAAAAAAAAGTACATTGCGGGGTTGTGCACCCCCCCCCCCCCAGCGGCCGGCCCATGTGCACACAAATGGTCGGCCCATGTGCACAGAATAATAACACTGGTCATTATACAGTCTGAAGGACAGCCTTACAAATAGAACGCATGGTGGGGTGTGCAAGATTTCCGGACGTCCGCGTAAAGAATAAATGCATTGCCAGATGAAAGTTGATTCAGACAAAGTTTTTAAGACCAAGGCATTTTCTTTGTGATGAAGAATTTGGCAGAAATTTAGAGAAGGCATGGAGAAAGCCCAGTCGCTGCAGGTTTTCTGAGAAAATAGTTGGGAGAATTTTAAACGCGGAAATTGTCTAAACTCCAAAAATCACAAAATCTAGGTAAATATAAAGAGAGAGTTCCTTTCACGACATTATCAATAAAAGCAATATTGTGACAACTTATATCAAAATAATTCACCAAATGATCACCGTTTTCTTTTTCTACAGTTTATTGGATAATTTATTTCTTTAGTATTATAGATGATGTGTGTACTCATTAGAATCGATTCTAATAAGTTCACACAGCATACATTTTTATTATAGAACACCGAAAAGATGTCCCAAACATTAACTGGCAGTAACCCTCAGCGCCACGAACTACCCCTATCTCGAACAGATTTTCGTTGTCCCAAAGGTGTTCGAGCCAATAAGTTCGACTGTATTAACGCACGTGACAAATGAAAAATAGACTTTTTCTAAAGAACATGGTGACCAGTAACTAGACGTTTCTTCAAAACCGATAAAAAGTCTGTTTCATTAAAGTGCACTAACCAAACAAGGCCGTATCGCCCAACATTTACGGGCCATGAAATATGAATAATTTAAATGCAAAACACTACCGTTTACACCATAGAAGGCTCCGTGGTGTAGTGGTTATGCTACTCGCCTTGTAAACCAGGCTTGCAGGATCGATCCCGGGCTTCTCCAGACTTTCGGATGAGTCTTTAAATCGAAATCCTGTCTCCGTATGACCTTAGCTGTTGGTGAGACGTACAACTCAAATACTCACTCACTCACTCACTCACTCACCGTTTACACCCTTGAAATAGTTGCAGCATCTCACAATTGAGCGGATTTTCATCACGAAATCACATCTAAATAATTCTGACCCCCCTTGTATCCCACTTTAATACAGTAAAATTGGGGTTTATAGGGATAAACCTTATTTTTCTTATTTCTGCTCTAAAATATAGGTTGTGGGTACTCGTTAGAGCCGCCTCGATGAGGCAGTTTTAGCGTGTACCCGCAATCTACATTTTGAGCAGAAATAAGAAAAACAAAATCACAATTTTTCATCTGATTTTTTTTTCTCATTTTTCGGCGGTAAAAAGTAGCAATGTATTTGAATAGGCTTGTTTTCGTAAACATGCGAAAAGGGTATTTGGCATTCTTCGATGTATGTTTTTTTTTTTTTTTTTTTTTTCAGACTGTGTTTGTGAAGGAAACTCAGACCTTATGTTGATAATAACAGTTTGGTTTTATTCGATAATTGGCGAGGACGGCCTGTTAGTAATACATTTGTAGTTTGTCCCCATGGTTACTGGAAAGGTCTATTTCTGGCTTTGTCATTATACATGCAAATCCTTTGCTTTTGTGCGGTTCTTCCTGAAACTAACATATAAGTCAGCCTCGATAGCTCAGTGGTTGGCGCGTTCGACTTATGATCAAGAGGTTGTGTGTTGGAACCCGGCCACCGGAGGCGAGGTGTATCCTTGGGCAAGACGCGTTATGACAATGTCCAACTCGACCCAAGTGTAGCAGTGGTGTAAAAGCCATTGCCTCTCTCTCGCGCGCGTGATAATATTCGGAATGAGTGTTAGAGAGCGATTCAATAATCGTTATTGAACTGAAATAAATTAGTATAAACTAAGAATTAAGAAGGCTAGGGATAAAGAAGAATTCGAAAACTGGCCGATCGAGCTGGCCTATCAATCATAGGTTTATGTCCCATTGAGAGCGTCAGTTTTTGACATTGTCATCAGCATCAGTTTCGATCATATCTCCTTGAACCTACATATCAGTTTAACAACTCCGTGAAACGAAGACCCCTCTAAACCAAACTTCCTACGTTCTACTGGTTACCAAAACTTCAAAAAAAGAGCGTACAAAGCTCGTTTTATCGCTAACTGTTCATGCACTGCAACTTTTAACTTCCTGCTGTGAAAAACCATGTACCGTAAAAATTCTATTAAACACCCCTGCTCTAATAAACGCACATACCCCAATTCGGACGCAATTTATTTTTGTTTGTTTGGGGGAGGGTGTGTGTGTGGGGGGGGGGGGGGGGGGGGGCAATTTCTCCGAAAACACTAGCCTCTAATTAACGCCCATTATGGAAAAATAAAAAACGAAAAATCTGTCAAAGAAATTCTCGGTATGGCCATGTTTGTTAATCCCATCACAAAAACACGCCTATATATTTCTGACCCCCCCCCCCCCCCCCCCACCCTTGAACCCCAACTTTATAAAGTAAAACTGGGGTTTACAGGGGTAAACTTACTTTTTCTCATTTCTGCTCTAAAATATAGATAGTTGATATTCGTTAGAACCGCCTCGATGAGGCGGTCCTCGTAGAACCGCGATGAGGCGGTTCTAACGAGTACCCACAATCCATATTTTGAGCAGAAATAAGAAAAATATTACAATTTTTCATCTTAAAATTTTTGATTTTCTGCGGGGAAATTTACAATGTACTTGTATAGGCATGTTTTCGTAATGAAATTTCTAAAGAATCCCTGTCTGCATGTAGCTGTCACACACAGCCCAGTCAAGTATAAAACCGTTTATTGTCTTGATTATAATCAAATTATCTCCCACGTCATCGGTTGAAGGTAAGAACATGTTTATGAGGTCTGTCTTTCGCGAGATAAAAGGCATTAAAATTACAGCCTAAAATCGTTCCATTCCGATATCCAAGATGGTCGCCATAGCGGCCATCTTGAGATTCTTCAAATGACATCTCCTCCAGAACTAAAGGTCGAATTGAGCTGAAACTTAATGTGGGGATTGGGGTGACATGGAGATTCAGATTTGCTCAAATCCTTCCGTTCAGATATCCAAGATAGCTGCCATGAACTTCTTTAATCGAAATCTCCTCGCAAACAAAAGTCAAATTGAGCTGAAACTTGATCGGAGGCATCGGGATGACATCGAGATTCAGATTTGCTAAAGGCATTCCGTTCCGATATCCAAGCGACCGTCTTGAATTTCTCCAAACGACATCTCCTCCCGAACCAAATGTCCATTTGAGCTGAACGTGATGGGAGGCATCAGGATGACATGGATATTCGATTTGCTAAAATTGTTCCATTCTGATATCCAAGATGGCCGTCATGGCTGCCATTTTGCAATTCTTCAAACTACATCTCCTTCCAAACCAGAGGTCTGATCAAACTCAAATTTGATGAGAGGCATCGGGGCGACATTGAGTTTCAGATTTGCTAAAATCATAAAATCATTCCATAACGATATCCTAAATGGCCACAGTGGTGGGGCCATCTTGAAAATTTTCAAACGACATCTGCCGAACCAGAGGCTGGATCATGTTGAAATTTCATGGAAGGCATCGGGGGCGAAAAGGCGATTCAGATTTGCCCAAGTTATGTTCCGATATCCAAGATGGCCTCTATGACGGCCATCCTGAAATTCTTCAAACAACATCACTTTCCGAACCAAGGGTTTGACTGAGCTGAAACTTGATGCGAGGCATTGTTACGAGATGAAATAGTAACCTATCTGGTGCTTTTGCGCGTCTAAATTATTTTAAGTAGGTATATGGCAGAGCAGCGCGACTGACGTATTTTAGAGGAAATATGGTAGGCAAAATATTTATCGCCACGCACCGATCGTAGGTATATCATGTGATGTATTCATGCGCGTATTGTGGGGAAGTTATTCGCCATACATAGAGTTTGCCTAAAAAGTTGCCAAGCGCCAAACAGTGCCATATATATCTTCCATGCCAATCGCGTTGTTGTGGTGATTTGTACTGACGGAAGTTATACCGTTGATCTGTATGGAAGTTTCCTCATTTTTTCTCCAAAGGAAATGCAGAACTTTGTAACGGAGATCTATTTTCTGCTGAAATTTACTTCATGGCTATAATTTTAGCCAGTATCTATATTTCTCACAAGTTTATCGAGCTAGCACGGGTATGCATGATTTTCCTGTATGGCCGATAGATATAAATACCCCCAAAATTATTGTAATATCAGCAGCGGGTCAGAATTTATACAAGTACGCAGTACGTATCACAAGATCAAGGGAGGAAACCTACGTCACGATGACGTCACACAGAAAGACAATGGCAGCCGCCATCTTGAAAGTCCCTCTCGCTTCGGTAAGTGTTTTGTGTTAAACAGATGATTTAAGCACAATCTTGACACAGCTTTTATCGCGGAGTACGGGCGAAATAACAATGTTTTGTCTGCAAAAAGAAATTTGTGCAGGCAATCAGTAGTATGGATAAACACCTTGGATTTAGTTCATTTCAGCGATCCATTCGTCAACACTCTGGATATGAAAATCATTCATATGAAGCAGCGCAGTGTTTTCATTAATCCGCTCATAACGAGTACCTGACTTTTTCAGAAGAAAATACCATAGAAGTGTTTATTAGTATTAAAATTAATTTTTTTGAACTTTATAAGACGTTTTCAGTAAATGGTATCGTTAACACTCGATCTGAAATGAGATACGTACACACTCTGAAAACCAGCATATAGTTGTTGTTTTTTTTGTTGTTGTTTTTTTTTTTTGGTTTTACGGCCCTTTCAAGATTATTTCACTCATATCGAGACGATCGCTAATCAGAAGTTGGCGAAAACCGGAGTACCCGGAGAAAAACCACATGACCTTCCGTCGCAGAACTTGGCGTCTCACATATGACCCGAGCGAGGCTCGAACCACAGTGGTGACAGACCTAATGATCAAGAGTCAGCGCTCTTAACCACTAGGCCACATATAGTTGTTTCTCGTGACAACCTGAAATGCAGGGTAACAAGTATCTTTGACAATAGTGGTGGCCAGATGAACAGCCGATCACAATTTCCGCTCTCTTGTCACTTAAGAAGACATTGTCCAGTCTAAAACATTGTCGCACTTGAACTATTTATAATGTTGCGCCGAGTTGCGAAAAAAATGACGATAAAACAAATGGTTCAGATTTAAAATATCTGTAAAAACAAGAAGCCCTTGGGCCACTATACTCACCATAGTTCAGTTGGGCTCTGCCCCACGGAAGACATGCGTTTCATTAAGCTATTAAGGCTAGAAAAATCTAAGTAGAGGCCCACCCAAGGACTATGCTGCGAAATAAGGTTTCTAGCTTTTCTTGTTCTTGTGAAAACGTTGACAAAATATTAATATTGGCCTACCTTTTGGGAGAAGATTTAAAGAATAGATGAACAAATAAGCTGAAGATGCTTATTGCCTTTTATACAATATAAGCCATCATTATTGCATTGCATACAAATGTTCTAGAAAAGGGTAATCCCTTTGAAGCAAGGACTACAAGACAGAGCTGAAAACTGTGGAGTGTACACGATTTTTTTATGGACCAGACTAGCTAGTTTCGGCCAGTTAGGCCGCATCACTAACCCTCAAACATTTACGAACCCCTGCAGTGGCATCAATGATCCCAAATGACTGAAAAATAAATCCACACTTTGATGAAGAGCAGATAAACATTTTACGGACGCCAAATATTCCCATAACACCAGCTACGGTGAAATATATTACTTTCTAGAAAAATGTAATCCTTTGGAAGCAAGGGCAACAAGAAAATAAAAATAAAGCCACACTATGATAAAGATTGAAGTTTCAACATTATATAGTTCCTAGGAAATTTTTATGAAATTTAACTTATACCTATGATAGAGAGAAAGAATTAAAGTAAAGATGAAATGGGATGTCAAGAAAAACACTGCCTCTTACACTATGTAAGTTATCATCCCAACTGCATATGAAAAATAGAAGTGAAGGCAATGAATAGGAATCGATACAATTAACCCACTGCTCCCATCAGAGACACCAAAGGGAAAGAAACACAAGCATGAAATAACTAGACTCTAAACATCACTAGCGGAAAGCCAAAAGGACAGTTTCTTTCCAACAAAATGGCAAGTTGGCTGTCCAAAACGAAAGGATATAAGCGAATACTGGTAATCACTTAGAGGGTCCAAATTAGAAGTAGAGGCAATGATCAGGAATCGATACAATTAACCCACAGCTCCCATCAGAGACACCAAAGGGAAAGAAACACAAACATGAAACAACATACCCCAACGGAAACACCAACAGCGGAAAGCCAAAAGGACCGTTACTTTCTCACAAAATGGCCAAAAGGCTATCCAAAATAAAATAATACAAGCGACACAAACACCCAAAGACCCCAAGCCTGCCCAGGAAAAAGTGGTGCGAGTTGGACCGTACATGTGTATAAAATTGAAGTAAATGCAATGGTCAGGAATCCCTATTTGTTTCACTGAAGGCATTGCTTTAGATGTCATTTCATCTTAATGTTGGATAGAAGTCCCGAAAAGATTGGAAGTAACGTCTCGAAAATGACCTAAGTACTGTTGACGGGGCCGTTCAACCTCAATCTCAACCAAACAGGCATCATCATTTCATATGTTTATGCCGTTCTTAGTTTTTTTGCGCATTGCGCGAAAATTGTAGACGTTTTTCTTTTATCTTTGTAGTTGAGACGTTATTTGTTTTGTTTTTGTCAATATATCAGCCGGTGCAAGAAAAATGCTAAAATATGACATGTGCGACTAGTGAATACCTAGACCAGTCCATGCATCTGATCGGTGTAATATTTCGCTTTTGAAACAATAGTGAGCTATTACACTACTCATACCTGATCGTTGTACGGACGATTCTTAATCCTAACCAACCGCACAAGTCCAACAGCAGATCCTGAACAGCGTAACGAGAATAAAATGTCATTGGCGCCTCGATAAGGATCGGGTTATACAACAAGCAGGTGTGGGAAGTGTCAAATATTACTACTGTTTTAAAACTCAAGAATACACCGATCAGACTTCCCGGGTATGCAAGCTGATCTGGGTAGTCTATCGTCGCACAAAAATTGCCTTATTGTAGCTTTTTTCTTGCACCGGCTCATTAATTAAAATAAATAACGTTGAAACTACACAAAATGCCTACTTTTTGTGGGTGTAATGCCAAATACTGCATCGAGTGAGGTAAATGTCAAATTAACGTTTCAAAAAGTGTTACACTTTTCATTAAAACTGTGCTACAGTGTACAATATTGTTTTTTGGTCGACAAAAGTTTCTAAGCAATGGAGCTTTTTTTTAAATAGTGCTTAAGTCCACCTGACCATCACTAAAGGTAGCTGTTATTTATAGAAAATAGCCGCCTTATTCTTATAACTGTGAGGACGGCGTATTCAATATTATGGTTATCAATAGAATCTGGACTAAAATCGTGTGTTGGGTTTAGCAAACAGTGTAAGCCCTAACAAGACGCGACAGAGCGCGGCATCTGATCAAGGTCTACACTGGTTGCTTTTTGTACACGGATGTAAGGCATAAACAAATGTTTACAGTCTAAGTCACCGTGTATTTTTCAAACCCACCCAAGAGACAGCTGACCCACCGGTTCTATTACTACTTTGATTAAAGTAAGTTTGTTTGTTTGTATTGGAGTTTAAGGGCCCAGTCAACAATATTTAGGTCATTTTTATTCCGGTCAGTTTACCTATTCACACTTTTTCTGTGCAGGCTTATACGTTAACCAGTACAGCACACATTCTATCGCCAGAAACTGACAACTGCCCTTCTTGAATCAGCGGAAGGGAGAGACTGACCATAGAAAAGATTCCATGATCAATCTCCACGAAAGAATGTTGCCGACCCTGGCAGGTAACGAAGCCGAGGCCGGCTTAAATAAAGTAAGATAATGCCTTTTTATAACGAGCAGATCATTGCAAGAAGTTTAGTTCTCAGCCACGACAGTATTTTTCCGCTCATGTAAGAGACCATTGAGGACCTCAAGAGATGTCTGCCTATTCTTCGTTAGCCTGTACGACTCTTTTTATTTTCAGAGATAAATGTAAACCTAATTCTGTTGTTTTATACCTCAACGCAAGAACGACAATGCTCCAGAGTGGGCTATATCATCTTAAGTGACAAGGGAGCGGACATTACAACTGCCTGTTCATCTGGCCACCATTATTGTCCAAGATACTTGTAACCTCTAGGGAAATTGGCGCCTTTTATCCTGCTTTTCAGGTTGTCACGAGAAACAACAATATGCTGATTTTCAGAGTGTGTACGTATCTCTTTTCAGATCGAGTGTTAACGATACCATTTACTGAAAACGTCTTATAAAGTTCAAAAATTAATTTTAGTACAAATAAACACTTCTATGGGATTTTCTTCTGAAAAAGTCGAGTACTCGTTATGAGAGGATTAATGATAACACTGCGCTGCATCATATGAATGATTTTCATATCCAGTGTTGACGAATGGATCGCTGAAATTAACTAAATCCGACGTGTTCATCCATACTACTTAAAGCTTGCCTAAATTTCTTTTTGCAGACAAAACATTGTAATTTTGCCCGTACTCTGCGATAATAGCTATGTCAAGATTGTGCTTAAAATATATGTTTAACACAGAAATACTTACAGAAGCGAGAGTTCCTTTCAAGATGGCGACCGCCTTGGTGTAAAATTGTGACGTCATCGTGACGTAGGTTCCCCCCTTGAAGATTGTGCCGAGCCTTCTCATTTCAGGAGATGATTAAAAAAAGCATGACTGCTTGTTTTCAAATCCTGTATGCATGTACTATTGTATTCTGTCTATGTATGAACTTGTAAATGTTTGACAAATCAAAATAAATAATGTTTAAACCAAACGCCGAAGCTTTGATGGTATATTAAATATGTTTAGTTTTATTTTTTTATATGAATATGCTTGTATGTTTCTGAGGAGTCTTCTCCTTAGTATACCTCAACTTTCTGAAGCCTCATGGATTTATTTAGGCGTTATTAACGTCGGGTCACTTGTTTGATCCATAGCTTTTGACTACCGGTTGTTAGAAACCCAAGGTCCCGTCTCTATATGACATTAGGTGTTGAGGGTATGTAAAATTTAACAAACAGGTTTAACCATAACTTCATCATCAGGGTGAACTCTTAGACAAGAGCCTGACGGGTTATCCGTGATGATGAACCGTGATGAACCGGTATTGCAAGCATGTTCATATTGGTGTAGGAAGAATTTTGTTCAAGAAGAATTACGAGTTCCTTTTTTGGTAACAATGCCGTGTATACACACATGTAAATTAGTTGCTTTTTTTTTTTTTTTTTTTTGTGTGTGTGTGGGGGGGGGGGGGGGGGCGCAAGCACAGCATTAAGGGTAGGAAAATATGTAGGATGACAAGTTTGGGTATTTGGTCGCCACACGTTATAACGGCCTCAGCGGCGTAAATGACTTCATCAATGTCGCAAAGTCGGTTCTAACGTTACGTCTACCGAATACGGAAATAATTTTAGTCGAGTATTTTAAAACAGTGCAGGTCCGTTCATGTAGTATGCTACGGAAAACAGTGCAGTCCCGTTCAAACATTGATTCGCGGTGTGTAGCATGAGGTGAAAATCTTCGTGGATGAGTTTTTTTTCTGTAATTGGCGAATGACCAGGTAGTGCAAAGGCGCAGTCTGTTCAATTGCATCTTAGCTGTGCTGGTGCAGTGAACACGAATTTGATGAGTATTATGCTCAGTTATAGTGAGCATTAAATTGATTTCTGTAGTGCTCAGTAAGGGGGCATAAATTTTGAGTATTCTTGTTTCAAGCACCGGGTGCTGATATTTTGTTGCACAGTCAAGTGGAGTTCTGCTGCGCGGTTATTGTTGCATGCACAGATTAGCCTGATAGTCTGGTCGGCGCATGCGCAATAACGGTATATGCATAAACATGTTCGTATTTCTCCGGGGCAGAGATCATGATGTAGTGTATACGTTCGTGAACCGTATTTTAGTTGTTCGTTGTCTTAGGCACTTCGTGGTTGATGACCAGACTCGCTGCTCACCGCGTTGAAGGGACGATGGTCCAATAGTTGGCCATCCAAACCACGAAAAAATACTTTTGATGGCAAAATTGAGTAGAGTATGGCATCCATGCTAATAATGTTCTTTAATGAGGTTAAGAACATATTTGACAAAATATGGTTATTTTGCAAAATACGTTGTTTATTCACATGCCATCCATTATTATAAGCAGCATTCCAAATCGTCTTCAGAGGTCTTACTAAACGTCACAATGATATATCAAGGATATAGTGTATGATGAAGATATATCTAATAATAACACAAGTGAGCCATCAACAAAGGTCGCGTGCAGCTACTGTAAAACACTTATATTTGGCGGTCAATTTATTTTGGCACTATTTGCAGTAAAGGAAAAACGCCAAAATAAAAATCCGCACATAAAGTTCAAAGAGTGCAAGAGAAGAAACTTTATTCTACACATCACAATTATAATGTGTCAATAGGTCATAGACATTATCGGTGACAAAAGAAAAAGTGTATTTATTTTCTTTAGAAGTCGAAATCAAGTAAGACATTGTTCTAGTCATAAGACAGCTCAAAATGGCTGAATAAAAACAAACACCTTGAGAGTTATTGTCAAAATTTTGGATATAATTGGCAATTGATTGATGGCTTTAACTGTGAGCTCAATATGATGGGTAAACCAATCAGATAAGTGGAAAGTGACACACCTCCAGACAACATTTGGATTATCATGGTAGCACATTGGGTTAATCCTGTGGTGAACACAAAAATTTAACTAATTACTACAGTTTTGCATGACGCTGTTGATGATCAACTCGGATGATTTTTTGTCATCTTACATGGCTTTGGAGATTCGTCCGATTTTTTTCTTCGGAAATCGAAAATCTGCCAAAATATAAATCCGTGAAAAGGTCTACTCATAAAAAGCGCCAAAATTTGTTGCCGCTTTATATAAGTGTTTAACAGTATGCAAAGTTTGCATTTTACAAGAAGTCACTTTTAAGAGCCGTTTAGATCACTACAATGTAAAGGGTAACAGCTTAAATGTATTCGCGATTGCGCCTATATGATTTAATGATTTTACTTCAACATTGACATGTCTATGCAATGCAAACCAAATAGGGGTTTCTCCGATATCACTGATACGAGCTTTCTTCCGCATAATCGGAAATGATAGACATAGTCATATATAAATAACAATCCATTTTAGCTTCATATCTCGACGTCTAGATATTTGGGTGGTTTATTAAATATTAACAATACCTATTTCGATGGTTTGATAAGTCGGATGTACCCCCAGAACTTCAGTTTAATAAAGCAAATTCTTCTGATATTGAGGCCCTGTTTTTAGATTGACATCTGTCTTTTGTAGAGGGGTTTGTTTCCTGGAAAGTGTATGATAAACGCGATGATTTTGACTTAGAGATTGAACATTTTCCTTTGTTGGATGGTGATGTTCCTCGTGCGGCATCCTATCGCGTTTATATTTCGCAATTAATTTGATTTGCCAGGGTGTCTGGTCATGTAACTGACTTCAAAACTCTATATAAATCGTTAACTGCTTAACTTCTTAATCAGGGCTATCGGTACCATAAACTACGCAAAGCCTTTTCAAAATTTTAAAGACGTCATTCCGATTTAATTCCAAAATCCAATGTTGGACTTAAAATGTCTATCGCATCACGAAAGCACAACTATATAATTTTGACACCCTTGAACCCCACATTTATATAGTAAAACTGGGGTTTAAAGGGGCAAACCTTATTTTTCTTATATCTGCTCTAAAATATAGATTGTGGGTACTTGTGAGTACCCACAATCTATATTTTGAGCAGAAATAATAAAAATATCCAAATTTTTCATCTTAAAATTTACATTTTTTCGGCGATATAGGCGGCAATGTATTTGTGTAGCCGTGTTTTCGTAATGGGAACCCGAATTTTATGGTCACTTAGTATATAAATTCAGATAAAAATATAATTTTATATAATTCAATGACTTCAGCACCTAATTTCGTAAAATCACTCTTCGATATAAAAAGATTGGGTACAACATAAAGGTTATACAACAAACTGCATGCATGGTAGTTGACCCAACCACAGTTGACAACTTTGCTTCCCTCTTTAATTCAACGCCGGTGTGTCAGGCCTTAGATTCTACGGCGGTCCCAGCATAATGGCTTACTGAGAATTAGATAGAATTTAGTTTTATGTTATATAGGTTTGTGCATGATGCTCTGTCTCTGGTCGGGCCCATCGGAGTACAACGTTTGGTTTTCCTTTGCCCAAGCTTTTTAGTGGTTTCTTGCTGTACAGTCCTCACCGTTGTTTCATCTCTGTGGTTGTGTTGATTTTTGTGTTCTCGGAGATGTTGCACTGTTGAGCTAGGAGGCTTTCATGCGGACTGAACAAATGATTTGTCTAAATCGCGACGGAAGTAAGGGCGAGGATTGCAGATGCATAAAATCTATTTAAGACTGCACCCCCCCCCACACACACACACACACATAAGCGAAATTCGCTTCACTGACCATTCCAAGGCCGTTCTTCTGTCGCATTTATTTTAATAAATGTATTTTTTATATTAAATACTTGTCATCAACACATCGTTGTTCTAAATTTGACAAAATGTGATTATAAAACATCCATTTTCGCAAGTTTTGTACTTAAATAACACCTGGCCTATACAATAGAAGTGGAGGCAATGATTAGGAATCGATACAATCAACCCACAGCTCCCATCAGAGACAATAAAGGGAAAGAAACACAAACATGAAACAACAGACCTAATATAAACATCAATAGCGGAAAGCCAAAAGAACAGTTACTTTCCCACAAAATGGCCAATAGGCTATCCAAAATAAAATAATATAAGCGACACAAACACCCAAAGAAACCATAACAAAAATAAATCCCGAATTCCACTGGGGGAAAGACTGACATACTTTGAGGGTACATTTAAAATATTTTTCTATTGTTCACAGCACCTGAATAGTTTTATGGTGATTTCCCCAAATATATGTTAAAAGAGAGTTATGAGTAGTTTCGTGTTTATTTTGCACTCATTTGACCTTTGACCTACTTCTGAGCCTCAGTCGCATTTCTAGACATGGCATCTACCCCTATGCTTGTCGACACACATCAAGGATTACATTTAGCATGGTCGCCATACTCAAGTCAATTTTGTCATCAAAAGTAAAATATCGATCTTTTTTTGCACCTGCTTATTCACGCATAAAGAAAGTTTTTATGTGTTGTTAATTGGTTTATCTATTATTGCCAGTTATCCGAGATACGACCTTTTAATTAAGGGGATAAGGTTAAAGTTTGATTTTACAAAGAAAGTGGTAAAATCGGTCCTGCTCATAATAGAGTAACAGTTAATGCTTGTAAAATCATTTTATATCACAGTTTCTGTTTTACAAATGGCACAGTGTAGTATTCTGTCTATATTGTGATAAAAACCGACCTGGCAACCCGGTTCAGTCAGCTGGAGGGAGGGGGGGGGGGGGGTACTGACTAATAAGACATGTTGTCGGACAGGCTAGCTCGACGGAAGTCGCGATTTGACTTACGGTAGTTGCGTGAAGGCAATGTTTCAGACCCATAACAGAAACAAAGTCACAAAGAAAGAATCCAGTGCTTTATCAATATCGGGGATCTTCAATGTTTCAAAGTAGAAGTAAAACAAAGATCAGGAATCGATACAATTAACTTACTCCACCTATCAAAGACACCAGAGGGAAAGAAACACAAACATTAAGCGACCAGACCATAATGGAAACCTAAACAAAAGAAGGCCATAAGGACAGTTACTTTCCCACAAAATGGCCAAGTGTGTAACATTAGTATCCTGTTTAATTCCATTTAACCCATATCCCGGCCAGCGCCACCCTCTGATTTATCTTTCGAGCTTGTGTGAAGAAGTCAAGAAGCTATAAGAATGGGAGGGGGGGCATCAATGTTATTGAAGCAGGTGGGGTGTGCATCAATGAATCTTGAGACTGGTATACAACATCGATGCAAATATCAAATGAATTTGTCACACAGTTAAATACATACAGGCATCTATAAAGTTTGTCATTAAACTTTAACCAAACGTAAATGTCCAAGTCCGTGACCTTGAGATCAAGGTCACCTTAGGTGGGGGAAGGGACATGCATCATGAAATCTGTGGTCTGGTATGCAACATTGATGCAAGTATCAACTGAATTTGTCTTAGAATTTATAACATCCAGACAGCTATGAACTCTGTCGTAAAATTTTAACCAAAAGTAAAATTTCTAAGTCTGTGACCTTGACCTCAAGGTCACTGTTGGTGGTGGGGCATGCATCGATGAAATCTTTAAACCAGTATGTAACTTCAAGTGTAGGTATCAACTAAATATATCAAAGGGTTCAGAAGATACAATGTCTTAGAAACTTTATCGCAAAACTTTAACCAAAATGTTAACGGACGGACGCACGGACGGAAGGACGAACACATGGACGGACGGACGAACGGCAGGAAGAAACTATATACCCCCATAGCATACTTCGTATGGCGGGGGTATAATAAATACTGGTCTGAGCGACAGATCCTTATGCTAAATATAACAACATTTGTTTTGAAAACAGGCGTTTTTCACGAGCTTTGCACTTAAATGACCCCTGACCTATAAGACTAACATTATTTGAGGGTACATTTGAAATAATTTTCCATTGTTCACTGCACCACAATAGTTTATGGTGATTTTTCAGCAAACATTTCCCCAAATATGTGTTAAAGGAGAGTTATAAGTAGCTTCATGTTTATTTTGCACTCATTTGACCTTTGACCTACTTCTGAGCCTCAGACGCATTTCCAGACGTGGCATCCACCCCTATGATTGTTGACACACATCAAGGATTGTATTTAGCATGGGTGCCATACTCTACTCAATTTTGCCATCAAACGATAAATATCAATCTTTTTGGGGATTGGATGGCCAACTACAAAGGGTTGTAGTGCCCAGCACAGGCGGGCAGAACGTAGTCGCCTGGACTACCACCATCTATGACAGGCGGTCTACCAGCTGGTGCTGTTTGTGAATATGGTTGAACAAATGTACCATAAAGTGTTATAATAGAACATGAAGTCCACAGTGTTACAATATGACACGATGTCCACACTCGTATACGCGGTCTTATGAGACGCAACGTGAGAAGTGCACTAGTGAAATAACAAGGTCCACCCAAAGTGGATATATAATTTTTGGCCAGCATATTTTTTTTCGATTTGGTTTGCTTCGTTTTCCTTTATTTGTGTGCTGTGTGTTATTTGTTTCTATATAACTTTCACGTCACAATCACGAGCACAAAACATAGTTTTGCCTTCGGAACAGCGCCGTGAAATGTTATAGAAACAAATATAGTGTTAAGTGTTGGTATCGTTGTATATAGTTATTATTAATATTTTATGTCTTGTATATAACATCTGTCTTGTGCCTTGCCCTAAAATTGGCCGTTCTGTTGCACTGATGAGTTAGGAGGCCTGCATGATGACTGAACAAAGTATTTGTCTAAATCGCGGCGGAAGTAAGGCCGAGGATTGTGGCCACGCAAAATCGATTTAAGCCCTCAGTGGAATTCGTTTCACTGACCGTTCCAAGGCGGTTATTCTGTTGCGGATTTTTTTTGTTATGGCTTGTTTTTGAGTGGGTGTTTCGCTTATATAATTTGTTTTGAATAGCCAATTGGCCGTTTTGTGGGAAAGAAACTGTCCTCTTGGCTTTCTGCTATTGATGTTTTCATTAGGGCCTCGTTGTTTCCTGTTTTTTTTATAGCCCTTTGGTGTCTCTAATGGGAGCTGTGGGTTAATTGTATCGATTCCTGATCATTGCCTTCACTTCTATTTTACAGGGAGGGGCAGCTCATATGTTGTCATTATATGCCAAACTCCCTGCACAAGAATATTATGTATTGTGGCTTTTTTATAAGCGGCCTTATACACCATAGCTTTGTTTGTGTAACACTTGCATTCACATGTTTGGTTGACTTGGTTTACTTTTTTGAATACAGAACATGCCAAAGGCAGGTGCAAACGATAGCTCAAACTAGTCACTTCTACTCTGCATCAACATCATCTCTTCCTGAATCCTAAATCAGACTAAGCTGTTCAGAAACTTAATCAGAAGCACCATGATAACATGCAGATTCAGAATTGCTAAAGGAAATGTGATCTGATTGAAAAAAAATTGGCCACTAAGGCACAATGTAATATTTGGTCAGCCTCATCCAGGTGAGCGATTCTGACCCACTTGGGCCTCTAGTTATTATTATTTACTTAGTTTTTATTAAGTGTTCCTGTTGCACTTTGATAACCCCAGGTCACTATGATTATTTGTTTGTTAACAATTGTAAGGACTTCATCTTAGAAAATGCTGGGGCAAAGTTCTATTTATTTCTTTTGCAGCCTCCAGGCAAGTGGGGAACTAAAATTTGAATTCAACGATGAAGATTACTGCTACACCCATGTATGGTATAAATCTGAAGAGATATGTATAATATTTTTATAAAGAACTGAGGTAATGGCCAAGTATGACCGACTCAGTATATGAAGATAGATAGAACAGCGATTGCCATGGAACTTGGCGTGTTGTATCAGGTGATTGAGCAATTCCAAATTACTTCAAGACCTCACGTCACTAAAGCAAGCCCATATAAGTTTGATCCCCTTGAACCCCACTTTCATACAGTAAAACTTCGGTTTACAGGGGTAAATCTTATTTTTCTTATTTGTACTCTAAAACACAGACAAACGTGTAACAAGTGTATATCTTGAGCATAAATAAAAAAAAAATATCACAATTTTCATCTTAAAATTTTCGATATTTTCGGCGGTATAATTTACAATGTATAGGCCTGTTTTCGTAATTAGGTTGACTATGACTTATTTTGCGGCAAATATGGTCCCTTGGACGTTTGAGTGGAAAAAGGTATACCAATGCATTTTAGAAAAAGAAATAATAATGTTAATGTAGGTACGGGAGACTAAGGTGAACGATCGTTGCCCTTGGGCTGCTTGTTTAATATTGTGTTATTTGTACCAATACAATGTTTTGTACTTAACACTGAAAAAAGATTGGAATGGGGGAAATAGTGTGGGTCGACATGAATTCTGTATGATTTTTGTGATAAAATTGCGTTGTTGTTGTTTTTTTTTTTTTTTTTTTTTGTTTTGTTTTTTGCCTTGAAGGACTGATTTGGACCATTTTATGTGAAAATGATGGGGGTCCATTTTTTAATCCTAGAGCCCGTTTGTGGGCTCTTATTTCAATGCATGGGCCTAGAATCAAGGTTTATAGCTGTAACTCCATTTGCTTTTCATGATAAAGTGGTTATTTTCATTTCGTTCTATTGATAATGGTGTCATCTATTATGAAAATGATGGGGTCCAATTTCGTTTACCCTTGTAACCTATCCTGGAGCACATTTTAGGGCTCTCATTTCAATACATGGACGTGGAACTCAGATTTTTAACTGTAATCACATAGGCGTTTCGTGATAAAATGGTTATGTTCATTTTATTTGATTGATATGATGACATCTGATATGAAAATGATGGGGTCCAATTTTGTTTACCCTTGGAACCCACCCTTGAGCCAATACCGGGCTTGAATTTCAATAAATGGACCCTGAATCAACATCTGTAACTAGAAATGTTTAGCTCACGAGAGCCGAAGGCTCCGGGGGGAGCTTATAGTATAGGCAGTGGTCCCTCGTCAGTCGTCGTCTGCGTCAACATTTTCAAAGAGATCCCCTCTGAAACTACATAGCCAATTGAACCAAATTACATGTGGGGCCTCTATGGGAAGGGGGAACGAAAGTTTGTTCGTATGGACTCGGTCACATGACCAAAATGGCACCCATGCCCATATATGGTAAAAACCTTTAAAAATCTTCAGGAATCGAATGGATGATGATCTTGAAACTTGATACGCAGCATTGGGGACTCGGGCCCTACCAAGTTTGTTCAAACGATGACCTTTGGTTGAACATGACCTGTTTTACGTCATGGTCAAATTAGGGCACTTAGACATTTGTATGAAAAGAAAGGCAAAACAGTGGATTTTTCTGCTTGCATGGTAGCCTGTGGCATCAGAAATGATACTTACAATCAACTGAATGAAAGTTTATCAATTCCAGAGGTCAAGGTCATTTACTGACTTTCGTCTTGATGGCTCAGATTCAGTATTTATATCTTCTCCACTTCAACTGCTAGGCTGATTGAAACCAAATTACACGTGGAGCCTCTATTGGAAGGGGGAGAAAAGTTTGTTTGTAAGGAATCGGTCACATGACCAATATGGTAGCCATGCCCATGTATGGCCAACTGAACCAAATTCCAGATGAAGCCTCTTTGGGAAGGGGGAACGAAAGTTTGTAATTAAGGACTCGGTCACTTGACCAATATGGCCACCATGCCCATATATCGTAAAAACCTTTAAAAATCTCCTCAGGAACCAAATGACTGATGACCTTGAAACTTGGTATGCAGCATCGGGACTCGGGCTCTACCAAATTTGTTCAAATGATGACCTTTGGTTCACCTTGGCCTGTTTTATGTCAAGGTCAAATTTGATCACTCAGACAGTTGTATGGAAAAAAGGCAAAACTGTGGATGTGTTTGATTGCATGGTAGTCTGTGGCAACAGAAATGATATTTGCGATCAGCAAAATGGAAATTTATCAATTCCAAATGTCAATGTCATTTACTGACCTTCTACCTGGATGGCTCAGATTCAGTTTTTTTATCTTCTTCTCCACTTAAACTGGTGGGTTGAATGAAACCAAATTACATGTTGACCCCCTATGAGTAGGGGGAATTAATTTTTTTTTCATAAGGACTGGGTTAAACGACCAATTTGGCCATCATGCTAATATATGGTAAAAACCTTAAAAAATCTTCTTCTCAGGTGACCTTGAAATTTGGGATGAAGCATCGGAGACTTGGGCAGTACCAAATTTATTCAAATGACGACCTTTGGTTAAAGTCAAGCTCAAATTTGGTCACTGAGACGCTTGTATGGAAAAAAGGCAAAACACTGGATTTTACTGATTGCATGGTACCCTGTTGTGTCAGAAATATTAATTTGCAATCAGATGAATGGAAGGTAATCATTTCCATCATCCCTGTCCTTGTCTTGGATGGCTCAGATTCAGTGATTTTATCTTCTTCACCACTTAAACTGCTGGGTTGATTCAAACCAAATTGCATATGGAGCCTCTATGGGAAAGGGGAACGAAAGTTTGTTTGTAAGGACTAGGTCACATGACCAATATGGCCACCAGGTCCATATATGGTAAAAACCATTATAATATTCTTCTCCGGAACTCAGTGACCAATGACCTTTGGACTTGGTAAAAAGCATTAGGGACTTGTTTCCTACCAAGTTTGTTCAAATGATGTCCTTTGATTGACCTTGACCTGTTTTACGTCAAGGTCAAATTTGGTCACTTAGACATTTGTATGAAAACCAGAGATTCAACTTCGGTGAAGTTGATGTCGCACCTGCTCCCCACCTGCCAAACACAAAAAATAAAGTTCATTTAAGGCAGAAGAAATGAATATAGGGCTTTGAGAAGAATCCATAGCCTATATATGTGAGGTAAAAAACTGACAAAGTTCAAAATGTGATAAAATGAACTAAAATGATCCAAGATCCAAAAGCATATGAACATCCTCATATCATGGAGAAAACACAAGCTAAGTTTCAAAATGATTAGTATAAAACTGTAAGGAGTTGCGATGACGAGGTACCTATCCTACATGTATATCAACTGAAGATTAACAATGACTTAGTTCACAATGTGGAAAAGGTGACAAAAATTGATCCGAAGATTAAGTCCAAACCACATGCAGAGCCTCATGCCATGGCAAAAACACATGCAAAGTTTCAAAATGATTAGTACATGTATAAAACTGTAAGAGGAGTTGCAGTGACAAAGAAGTACCTCCTGTATATCAATTGAAGGTTAAAAATGACTAAATTCACTATCATCTATGTGCAAGAAGTGGAATAAAATATTCCGAGAATTATGTCCAACCATTCAGCAGTGGGTCACAGGGTCAAGTATCTTCAATGTTTACCATTACCAAGAATCAGCACTTTTATTCATAGAGGATCTTACATGAGTTCATGTATTATTGAATTTATTAAACGAGTTGAGGAAAAGGGATAAAATGAGAGGCTTCATACCATGGTGAAAGCACATGCAAAGTTTCCAAATGATTGGTATAAAACTTTAAGAGGAGTTGTGATGACAAGAGGTACCTATGGTATATCAATTGAAGCTCAAAAATGACTAAGAATACAATGCGCAAAAAGCGAAAAAAAAATATTCGAGAATTATGTCAAAATCACATGCAGCACATCCTCATACCATGGCAAAAGCACACGCAAAGTTTCAAAATGATTGGTATAAAACTGTAAGATGAGTTGTGACGACAAGAGGTACCTATCATATATCAATTGAAGGTTAAAAATGACTAAGTTCACAATGTGGAAAAAGTGACAAAAATTGATTCGAAGATTAAGTCCAAACCACATGCACATCCTCATACCATGCCGAAAGCACATACAAATTTTCCAAATGATTGGTATAAAAGTGTAGGAGGAGTTGCGATGACAAGAGGTACCAACCCAATACCAATTGAAGGTTAAAAATGACTAAGTTCACAATCTGGAAAAAGCGACAAAAATTGATTCGAAGATTAAGTCCAAACCATATGCGCATCCTCATACCAAGGGGAAAGCACATGCAAAGTTTCCAAATGATCAGTATAAAAGTGTAAGAGGAGTTGCGATGACAAACGGTACGTATCGCATACCTAAAAATGACTAAGTTCACAATCTGGAAAAAGTGACAAAAATTGATTCGAAGATTAAGTCCAAACCATATGCGCATCCTCATACCAAGGGGAAAGCACATGCAAAGTTTTCAAATGATCAGTATAAAAGTGTAAGAGGAGTTGCGATGACAAGAGGTACGTATCGCATACCTAAAAATGACTAAGTTCACAATATGGAAAAAGTGACAAAAATTGATTCGAAGATTAAGTCCAAACCACATGGGCATCCTCATACCATGGCGAAAACACATGCAAAGTTTCCAAATGATCGGTCTAAAAGTGTAGAAGGAGTTGCGATGACAAGACATCCAGTGTAAAATGTTGACGGAATGACGGACGGACGGACAGACCACCGGACGGACGGAGAGACGGACGGAAACTTGCACGCCTATGTCTTCCTGCTAAAGCAGGTGCGACAAAAAGGCAACACAGTGGATTTTTCTGACTCTCTTGTAGCCTGTAGCATCATAAATGATATTTGCAATCAGCTCAGTGGACGTTTATCAATTCCAAAGTACAAGGTCATTTACTGATCTTTGTCCTGGATGACTTAGATTTAGTTATTTTATCTTCTACACTAAAACTGCTGTGCTTTTAAAGGTTTTTAACATATATGGGCATGACGGCAATATAAGTCATGTGACCCAGTCCTTACAAACTTTTATTCCCCCTTCCCATAGAGGCTCCACATTTAATTTGATTTCAGTTTAAGTGGTAAAGAAGATAAAGTGAATCTAATCCAAAGAATGTAAAGCCTGATTTACTCAGAAATAATAGAACATCTGCTTTGCGAATCATTGCTTGGTGCTTTAAGAGTTAAATTATGTAAAACTTTGTTACTTGTCACAAATCAGCACAAAAAGAAACTAGAAATGCGTCCATAGGACACGGATGCCCCGGCCTGAAAATATGTCTATGTTCATATTAATCCATAGAAAGTTACTGACAATGTTTAAGTTTTGGACCTTTTTTTTCAAATTTGACCTCCAATAAATTACCTTGACCTTGGAGGTAAGGACCTTGGTTTTGTGTGAGGCAGATTGTCTAATGATGGCCAACATTTCTGCCAAGTAATTTCAAAATCCATCCAGAAATAAGAAAGTATTTACTGTGTTTAAGTTTCAGACCCTTTTTTTACCTTTGACCTCTAAGTATGGCCTTGACCTTGGAGGTACGGACCTGGATTTTGCATGTGACATATCGTCTCATGATGGTTAACATTTCTACAAAGTAATTTCAAAATCCATCCAGAAATAAGAAAGTTATTAACTATGTTTAAGTTTCGGACCCTTTTTTTACCTTTGACCGCTAAGTATGATCTTGACCTTGGAGGTACGGACCTTGGTTTCGAATGAATGAATGAACGGACGAACAAACGAATGGACAGACAGACAGACAGACAGGGGCAACGCTATATGCCCTTCCACCATTCTTCGAATGGCGGGGGCATAAAAAACTCACGTAGAGAGTGAAATCTCAGTATCCCGTGTTTGTTATGGTGTTTAATGGCCCATTTAATACTTGTGGCTCATTTTGAGCTGGTCGGTTAATCTAACCACATTTTCCCTTGCTGGGGTAAACAGTGTAGATCCAGATCAGACTGCTCCTGAAGGAGCAAACTCATCAGTTAGGACACCTTTTGCCATTCATTCAGCACTTTTTGGACTCCTTGCTGGATTGTGAAACAAATTTGTTAAAAATAATGGAGTCCTCAAAGTGTCCAAAGTTTTTAGGATTTTTATGGCAGTCCTTCTCATTATGAAAACATGCCAATACAAATGCATTGTAAATTTTTCTGCTGAAAAATGAAAATTTTAAGATGAAAAATTGCAATATTTCTTATTTCTGCTATAAAATATAGATTGTAGGTACTTGTCAGATCTAACAAGTACCTACAATCTATATTTTGGAGCAGAAATAAGAAAAATAAGGTTTACCCCTGTAAAACCCAGTTTTAATATATAAAAGTGGGGTTTGAGGGTGTTATAATTATATAGGAGTGTTTTTGTGATGTGAGCAGTGCACACTCTTGATTCAGTGAGAAGGGGGATGACCCTAGGAATTTTACCCATGCATGCCAAGAGACCGACAACCAGTGGAGATTCAGATGCAACAGAACATGGCATCTGATGATCAGTGGCTCCACTGTTTCCTGAAAGTACAGGGATTCTTGTAAAACTAAAATTAAAATAAACACCCCTTAAATTGGGAGTGAGCTTTACAAAAGCCACAAGATTGATGATTCTATTCATCATAAATGGGTTAAGCTGGTTTCGAGTCAATAAGTGAACAATTTTTTTTTAACACTACTTTTTCATGTTTTTGAGTCCAAAGCTTCAAGCTTGAGACAATTAGTGAACAACCTCTTATAACACTGCTGTTGGAATCAGCATCACGTAAACATGCCTATAAAAGTCTAAGCCCTTTGAGCCCCACTTTTATATAATAAAACGGGGGTTTACAGGGGTAAACCTTATTTTCTTATTTCTGCTCTAAAACATAGATTGTGGGTACTCGTTAGAACCGCCTCATCGAGGCGGTTCTAACGAGTACCCACAAAATATGTTTTGAGCAGGAATAAGAAAAATATCTTAATTTTTTATCTTAAAATATTCATTTTTCCGAGGTAAAATTTACACTGTTTTGGTATAGGCGTGTTTTCATAATGGTCTAAAGCATCAAGCTGGATTAAACTTTTGTACCAAATGGAATCTTCCTCCTTATATATAGCAGGAGTACATTTCAAAATGCAGGGGTGTAAGGTTGTGTTTCTTCAAAATTTATTTGGAAAATGGCTGAACTTTTTGCAAACAGTGTGAGCCCTGATCAGATGTCGCGTTCTGGGGCTTCTGATCTGGGCCTGCACTGTTTGCCAATTACCTGTTTTGGGGTTTCCGGTACAAAATGGGTTAAGATGGTTTGGAATCAATAACTGAACCTCTTTTAACACTACCGTTGGAGTCCAAAACATCAAGCTGGTTTAGGCTTCTTGGAGTCAATAATTGAACAACCTCTTAACACTACCGTTGGAGTCAAATGTATTAACCATGTAAGGTAAAGAAAATAAAATGTATAGATCATACAGAAAAATAACCATGGTCAATTTTATTTTTCTATGATTTTCGGTATTCATCTTCAAACTGTGCTACATGTATATCCAAAACAGTACTGCAATTTCCAATGACTCAATATGCACAGACTGGCAACTCATTGAGTTGCCAATAACATACCTATGATACCACCCTCATCAGGAGGGAGACTTCCTCATTTTGATGCTAATTTTTGCACAATTTATGCTAAATTTTAGTAAAATTTTGGAGTCTCCCTCATTTGAACTGAGAACTTTCCCTATATATTCTTTACATCTCCCTCATCACAATTGAAAATCTCCCTAATAAGTTAAAAAAATTATCACAGGTATGCAATAATGTTGTCGTGCCATGAACAAACAGCCATTTTATTAATTATAGTCAAAGAAAATTAATGTTAATTAAATCCTATCAGTAATTACAGTAGAACTTCGATGGCTCGAACACCGATGGCTCGTTTACCATGGATGAGTCGAACCCATTCTTGAGTCCCTAGCGAAATCCTCTACATAAGAAATAGTGGGGGATAATTAAGGAGATTTTAGTCTTTTATCTTGCAAATGTATGCTGTGTGTCCTCATTAGAATCGCCTCGATGAGGCGATTCTAATGAGTACACACAGCATACATTTTCATTATAGAACACCAGAAAGATGTCTAAAAGTATCTCGTTATGCCTCCTGACAGTAACCTCATTGGCTCGAACTACCCCTGTCTCGAACAGATTTTCGAGGTCCCAAAGGTGTTCGAGCCATTGAAGTTCGACTGTAAATGTTAGTTGTCAACTTTGACACAATGTGGTTGAAAAATTTTAATAGTGTATTAAGTAAAAATGAATTGAAAGCCGTTTTAAGCCTCTAAATTTGACTAATTTTTACTAAATGTGCAGAAAATACCTATAAAAGGAGCCTGGATTTCTCATTAAAGTTTACAAAATCTGTTAAACTTTTCATTAAAATAATGTTACATTTCTACAAGCAATACATCCAACTATTTCTTTTTAACCCATATATGACAATGGAATATTCCATCCAGTACATTTGGAGTGGACCATTTCCAATTATAGGGGTGTCAGGTTTGTTATTGCTTGTAGGAAATTTTACAAAAATGAGTGTTCTTTAAGCAAATAGTGAAGACACAGATCAGACGCCGCGTTTTGCGGCGTCTGATCTGTGTCTGCACTGTTTGCCAATGTCCCAGAAAAGGGCCGCGAGGCATATATGGGTTAAGGTAGAATAATTCACTTTTGTTGAAATAAGGGATATCTGTAGCAATGAAACTGTGCCTTGCAAAAATTTTAAGGCTCAGCCATGCTCACCCATTTTCCGATAAATAGCATCACCTACAGTCCATGTATATTGGGTCCATGTTACAACAAACAGTATAATTATAAGGTTTAAGTTTACTTTACTGCTACCCATTTAAACCTGGGTTGAGTGTAGCAGTGGAATTATGTGACTTGCCCATTGAGACATCTCGCCTACGGTGGCTGGATTCAAACCAACAACCTCTCAATTATGAGTCAAATGCGTTAACTGCTGAGCTATCGAGGCTGAGCTAAGAGGAGTTGCGCTAACAAGGTATCTATTCTAATAATATTTGGACCTGGAAAAAAAACTAAGTTAGATGAGTGGAAAAAGTTGATAAATAATAAATGAAGGATAACCCCAAAACCACATGCACATCTTCAGACCATGACAAAAACACATGCAAAGTTTCAAAATGATCGGTAAAAAGCTGCTAGGGAGTTGCGCTCACAAAACACCCAGGTAAAATGTTGACAGAAAGATGGATGGACTGACAGTGGGATGGACAGACAGATGACTGAATGGATAGAAACTTGTACCTTTATGCAGGTGAAAAAAAAGCACAGTAGGAGATTTATGCTGTTTTTAATTTCAACGGCCCAGTCAACTCTTTTAAAATCATGTGAAGCCAATTAGTTAACTTCAAGCTACTACAGCCCATGACACATGGCGAACCAAGTACATGTAACATGTCCCTTGTAGTCAGAGTAAGTGAGTGAGTTTTAGTTTTACGTCCCACCAACAGCTAAGGTCATACAGAGACGGGACCTCGGTTTAAAGACTCATCCGAAAGTCTGGAGAAGCACGGGATCGATCCTGCGATCCCTGGTTTACAAGGCGAGTAGCGTAACCACTGCACCACGAAGGCTTCTATCCCTTGTAGTCAGAATTTTAGTGTTTGATTCCTTGTTGGACATGGTACAGCTTGAAATATATTCCTTCACACGTACGTATTATCACTTTCAATGAAGTCAGTTTGGCAAGTTCTCTTGTATTGAACTACCTCATGTGTTTTATTTTGGCATTAATAGTATGCAAAGTTTTGCACTTAGCAGAATAACAAATGAGTGCATTACTAATGTTTGTACGGTGATTTTAACCTTTTCAAGGTATAGTGGTATATACAATGTTAATACCTAAGAGCACCCAGTTTATTAGAGAAAATATGGTATAGAAAGACATTTTATCATATGACGTCGCGTCTGAGAGTGTAATAACATCATGTTATATTTTCGATAATCCACTGGTGGATTAAATATGCAAATTAGCTAGATAAGTCCTGTACTGTTACATGTACGATGTCCTTAACGACGTTGCGTTTACTAATGGCGGAATATTGACATTTTTGTAACCAATCATGAATAAAATGCGTTTTAAATGTCATATGATAAGTAGAATCTTGCATTCGTGCTCAAGTATGATTGAGTTTATTAAACTCGTGAAGAAAAGGGATAAAATGCTCGGCAAAGCCTCTCATTTTATCCCTTTTCCTCAACTCGTTTAATAAATTCAATAATACATGAACTCATGTAAGATCCTCTATGAATAAAAGTGCTGATTCTTGGTAATGGTAAACATTGAAGATACTTGACCCTGTGACCCACTGCTGAATGGTTGGCAGGCAGAAGGAATGCACTACAAATCGTGGAAACAGAACAAGTACTATCCAAAAATGTGTAGTACATGTATATAATACTCCAAAAAATATGCTGTTTTAGAGTATTATAGGAGTGTAAAGATGGTCAACCTTGTAGTATGTTTTGAGGCATATGTTTCTTGGTTTACCCTGTATCATTGGCTTAAGCATATAACCAGTGTACTACATGCAGTCTCAATGAAGTTTTAAGTTTTTCCTGTTTGCGCATGAAGAGTGGCCACTATAGCATTCATTATTTGCTCATGGGGCTGTAACTAGGAGAAAATAATTTGTACGCAGTCCAAAGAAAATACTAGAAATAATAATTTGTGTACCAAATGTAGATTCTTTCCTGTAAGTGTGGTCCCTGTGGCAAAGAAGGAAACTATGTTAAACTTTGCTATTACGGTAATTAGTGTTGTGCATATCCTAGACACATACAGATTTTGCAATTTTTTCTTCTTCTTCTTTTTCTTCTTCTTCTTTCTTTTTCTGCTTCTTTTTCCTTCTTTCTTTTCTCCATCTTCTTCATCATAGTCTAATTTTTTACGTTTGTAAATGTGTAAACAAGTGTGTACCTGCATAAAGGATGCTACATCCCTAGCTCATCATTATTGATTCTAATAATTAATGACCAACAAAGTCTTTCTTGATTGCATGTGATCATGGCCACAAAAAGGACCTAAAAGAGCTTTAATATGCAGAGATTGATGTCTGTGTCCACTGTAATCAACTGTGTGTTCATGTCTGAATGATCATCAATCACATATGTATACAATAAGTTCCATCTCTTGTGAGCTGGCGAAAAAATTATATAAATGTGCAGAAACAGACACGCAGAACTATAATATAATCTAGGCACGTATACAGTACACATTCCACAAAAGCAACTGCAATCCAAGCAAAACCGCAGTGTAAATAACTTTTTTTTTTTTTTCAGAGAAAACCAGGCTTGACATTTTATGTAAATTATTTGCTGTAGCAGATAATTCGCATGAATGTTAAGCCTGTTTCTCTGGTAAAAAACGAATGCCATCTGCTGTGGTTGTGACTGTGCTTTAAATGTTTAGAAAGGTCATCATCAACTTGTAGAACTTGAAAAAAAAGTTCTTTGAAGCAATACTCTAGCTGTCAAAGACGAATATCACACATCAAACACAGAATACTATGGAAGTATAAAATATCACATCTCAATATTCAATTTCTTTGCACTATAAGCAAGGAAAACCGCTAAGAAACCGCTTCAATTATTAAATTAGCATTTCTCGCCAAACCTGTCTAAAAGATCACCTCTACTAAGTAATGTCACTGTATTAAAAGGCCTGTTTTTTAATCCTTTTAAAAGCATATTCAAATGAACCTACTTTAAACAAGAACCTGACTTAAGCACCACTTTCTGGTACCACAGGTTTGACCATACATCATTTCTCATTCCCTGACATCAAATCTCCATTAACTCTTATCATGCTGTTCACGACAACCCCTATCTTTGGAAACAGTGTAGATCCAGATCAGATGGCTTCTCAGGATCTACAGTGTTTGGCATTCTGTTTATGAATTTATAGGACTAAATTACATCAAGTAATTTGATTGGTTGATAGACAGAATAAGGCGTGGCTTAAATGAACCTTCAGCAAGATAAGGGTTTTGTTTGTTTGATTTGAGGTTTAACGTCCCCGTCAACACTGTAAAGGTCATTTTGGAGACGTTGCTTCCAATTTTGTGGGACTTTTACCCGACATTGAGATGAAATGACTTCTCAAGCCCTGTTGCCCAATGAAACCAACAAGATAAGTGTTAAAGATATACAAAGAACCCTAGTATTAACGACAGTATTTGTTCTCTAACATTGCGCTGTTATAAAGAATTTGCCACTTTAAAGAATACCAAAAAGGAGATTACAGTACAATTCCTATATTGAGACCATATTTAGGACTGTTCAAAAGTGGTCTTTAAGACCACTTTTGAACAGTTCTTGTTCAAAAGTGGTCTTTAAGACCACTTTTGAACAGTTCTAAAGGTGGTCCCTGGCCAGAGAACATTGTAGGCAGAAAACATAAAGTAAAATTAAGTGTACCCTTCAAAATAAGTTTTTATTGCGGAATTAGTCTTAAGTTTAGGAGGTCTTAATAGCGGAATGTCACTGTACTCCAAGAAACAAATGTAGACAGTTGAGGCAATTCCAAAAAATGTCTATTACATTTCTGTTTGCAGTATAAGATTACAAGATTTTTTCACGAGTATGGATTAGATATAAGCATTTCTAACCCCAGGAAAGTCTGCACCACTCAGAATCCAGGCTAAACCCAGACCTCAGAATTCAACCCAACATGTGAAAAATCCATGAAATGAATACCCCCTAAACCCCACTTTATATAGTATATAGAGAAACTGGGGTTTATGGAAGCATACATTATTTTTCTTATTTCTGCTCCAAGACACAGGTTGCGGGTACTCTTTAGAACTGCCTCAATGATGCGGTTCTAACGAGCACCCACAACCTATGTTTGCTGTATAAGTAAGAAAAATATCACAGATTATCGTCAAAAAAGTATCCATTTTGGAGATGTGAAAAACTGTACTATGTCGCAAGGGAGTGTTAACGTAATGCTATTGGAATTATCGTTTTTATGAGTTTTGTCATTACAACCAATGTAGGTGATTTAAGAGGATTAACTGTTATAGCATCCAGATCAAGCTTGCTGATTTCTGTTTTGAAAAATATGAAGGGCTAATTGGTCTAAAAAATGTTATATTTTCAAACAACTCTGGTCTGACTATGACATTCTATTTTCAAAAAGATCTGGTCTGAGGTAATAAAACTTCTATTATACCCAAATGAGTTAGGCATGAAAGTTGTCTTGGTGATAAATATTAATTCTTGCATAAAAACCTATGCGCATGGCTGTTTGAAGCCGTTGTCAAATGGACCGAAAGCCGTGCTCAACCAGCAAAACCATGTTCAAATCATGAAATTCGCGTGCTGTTTGAACATGCCTTTTGAACTTTTGATATCACAGGACGGGCCTTGCATTGTTCACGTTACATTGAGCGACGTAATGTTATCGCCCTGAACGTAGCGTTTTAGGGTTCTATGATGACGTCACTGCATGACAACGTCATTGTAAACAACATTCTGAACTGGCCGCCATTTTGGTTTGCCTGTTGCATTTGAAGAGTTTATATGGAATTTTTATGGAGCTTTCGGGCGTTTTCGTCACAATTTGCTGTCGGATTCGTAAGTTATGCAAGAACAACGATCATCCATGGTTATTTCATTGCATTAACATTTGCCGGATCCCTCAGAAGATATTTGAACATTCGGCCTAGCGGCCTCATGTTCAAACAGCTTTCTCGGGATCCGGCAAATGTTAACGCATGAAAAACCATGGTTGATCCCAATAAACAGCAACAAATATTGGCAGCTTGACAAATACTACAGCCAACCCTCTTTATACTGACATTCAATATAATGACAAAACACGTTTTAACAACAATTTCAATGGAACGAAATCATATCCCAAGATGAAACAGAAATATGGAGAGCTGCAAGATTATTTTAATACTCCAAAAACAAATGTTGTGGATATTTGTTAGAGTGAGGCGATTCTATACACCATTTGTCTCTTGGAGTTAGTAAGGCAAAAGGTCCTTAATTACCTAATATACTGCTCCTTACTGGGATTCTTTAAAGCAACAAATTCTATACAACACAATATTAAGAGAACAAATACTGTCTTCTCTGTATTTCAAATCTGAGCATGATTGTTTTGGGTTTAACGACACGTCAACCTTTTGGGTCATTTTGTGTCGTCTCCCAGAGAATGGGAGAAAAGAGATAGAAGAAATAGTAGAGGAGATAAAAGTGAGGAGAGAGAGGAAAAAGGAAAATGAATGGGAGTGTAGTCATAGATGAAATAACAACATTCCCCCTCTACCCCTACCGGCTGCAAGGACAGCAGGCCTTGCCCAACTGTAAGCCAATATCAGTTGGACGCCCCAGTTACGAAGATACACGTCACCTTTGCCTCCCCCCCACCTCCCCATATCTGAGCATGACAAATGATTTAACTTCAATATTTATGCTCGGGGCAAAACTAATGCTCAGCTCATCATGAAAACATGCCTATATAATTCTGACGGCCTTAAACCCCACTTTTATATAATAAAACTGGGGTTTACAGGGGTATACATTATTTTTCTTATTTCTGCTCAAAAACATAGATTGTGAGTACTCGATAGAACCGTCTCGGTGAGGCGGTTCTAAATAGTACCCACAATCTATGTTTAGAGCAGAAATATGAAAAATATCCAGTTTTTTTTTTCATCAGAAAATTTTTATTTTTGGTGGTAAAATTTTCTAATATATTCAAATTGGCGTGTTTATGTAATGTGAAATGATCAAACACGAAAAAAGTCTTATAGCCTTGGGACAGATGCAGAAACAAAATTGCATATTGTTAACACTTATTAATATATCAACAAATGCTATAGTTACATGTAAGGTTTAAAAACACTGAGTTACTGTCCATGATTTTATTTAATGATGCATACAAAAACATTTAAACATAAAACATTAGGTATTCCTTAACATTAGTATATATGGTAAAATCTTTGGACAAATATTTGCATCAACTGTTTGAAATATTTACAGGAGAAACAATATCAAGTTTATTTTTTAGCTTTTGGAGGATTATTACTTTTATTTACAAAGTTAGAAAAAAATATCTCCCTTTACAAAATCCTAACTCTGTGCTCCTCACTGCATTTTTTTATTTTCAGAAAGTTTACTTAGGGGATAACTGTATTCAAAATGGTCATTTGGGTAGGTAAATTGGAGGTTTTACGGTCAGAAATTTTGTTTTATGGTGACGTGTCAGCAGAGCGGTAAAACGTAATTTGTGACCGTAAAACCTCTGACTTACCTCCCAAAATGACAATTTTCAATACAGTTATCCTCATTCTAATGCACTTATCCGGTTGTTTTGTTAAAAAGTGTACTATTTTGCACAAAGCAGCAAGCGCTGTGAGCTTTGTAAAACCAAATGCCATCCAATGAAAAGTCACAATACGTGATTATGTCGGGTTTCCGACAGTATAATATTAGCAGAAAATACTCTCACAAATTTTTGAAATTATCCACTCAGACATATGCAAGAGCATTAGAGTAAATGACATAATCTCCCTATATTAATGCTTATTTATCACAATTAATAAAGACCATTGAATGCTGAAATGCTGTGTAAATAACAATTTTAAGACATTTTGAAGTTGTTCCCAGAACTTTTTCAAACCATGTTAACCCATTTTGTACCAGAAACCCCAAAACTGGTACCCGGGCAAACAGTGCAGACCCAGATCAGACACCGCAGAATGCGGCGTCTGATCACGGCCTACACTGTTTGCAAAAAGTTCAGAGAATTCCAAATAAATGTTGAAGAAAACACAACCTGAAACCCCTAAATTTTGAAATGGACTCCTGCAAAATGTAAGGAGGAAGATACAAAAAGGGTTTATGTAGGTAGTGGAGATCAATTATCCAGTATATTTTCTGGCAAAACAGTGAATGGGTCAATATGTCAACAATTTGTTTGTTTGATTTGAGGTTTAATTTCCCCGTCAACACTGTAAAGGTCATTTTGGAGACGTTGCTTCGAATTTTGTGGGACTTTTACCCGACATTGAGATGAAATGACATCTCAAGCCCTGTCGCCCAATGAAACCAGTAGGGTTTGTAAGCATGGACGGTCCGACTCGCACCGCATATCAACAATTTCATAATCTTCAAAGCATCCAGCAAAGTTGTGAAAGATAATAATCTATTTTTGTTGTTATATTTATTATTTTCCAAGAAAATAAGACTTGTAATTTCATGTGAAATGTCTGCATAGCAGATGATTCATGTGAAAGAGGATTCACACAAAATATCAAACCTTAACCTTTACCACTCTCTGGGCTAATTCAGCGGACAACAAAGTGTTGATATTTTTATTATTTTTCCAAGAGTCCAGGATTTGCCATCTTTTGCAAATTGTCTCCATAGCAGACAATTTGCATAAAATGTCAAATCTGCAAATTGTCTCTGCACAGGAAAAACAAGAAAAAATATTTCAAAATGTATTCTTCTGAAAAAATACCCAGCATGCGGAGCCTTAACCCAATGCATGTGGGAATACCCTAAAGGGGTACTGTGGCAAACAGAGCAGGCCCAGATCAGATCAGAATGTGGCATCTGATCAGGGCCTGTACTATTTCCTAACAGAATTTTGTGTCAAAAATGAAAGCATAGGCCTGACACCCCTCATATGACAAATGGACTTGTCCAATATATAGCAATGGAAGAGTCCACTAGTATACAACGGGTTAATTTTCTTGGTGCAGATGATTCACAAGAAATGTCATGTCTAATTTGCTTGGAAAAAAGGAGTTAGAAAATGTTATCTTCTCCAGTTGTTTTCTAGTGCCTGAGGGGTTACGCAGCTAAAGTTAGGGTATTTACAAGTCAAAAAATGCATGTGTCCACATAATTAGGTTAAAGCCCAAGTAGGCCTAGTAATGCACTTAGTGAATAGGTATTCCATCCAAATAATGTCACGACTAAAGCTCCGACTTATCACAGTTATAAAACAGTCAGCGATCGATAGGTCATAGGGTTTATCGTCCTGAAAAAGAGAAAAAGAAAATTGAGTTGATTTAACCTTTAACCCTTATCCTGTTGAATAAATTAATTTAGCCGAACTCATTTCTGATTACCACCAATCAAATTACTGGATATAATGTATTCATTCAATTCACAATCTGCATGAAAGTCAGTGTAGATCCTGATCAGATGTCTTCCGATCTAGATCTATACTGCTTCATCACGAAAACACACCTATATAATTCTGACCCCCTTGAACCCCACTTTTATATAGTAAAACTGGGGTTTACAGGGGTAAACCTTATGTTTCTTATTTTTCCTCAAAAATAAAGATTGTGGGTACTCGTTAGAACTGCCTCAATGAGGCAGTTCTAACGAGTGCCAACAATCTATATTTTGAGCAGAAATAAGAAAAATATCACAACTTTTCCTTTCAAAATTTTCATTTTTTTCGGCAGTAAAATTTGCAATGTATTTGAATAGGCGTGTTTTCGTAATGTGCAAAGGTAGGGTTTGTCAGGTTCAACAGGATAAGGGGACCTTTCATCACGTGAACAAGTCCGTGAAATGAAGACCCATCTAAACCCGACTTTATATAGAGAAAAGTGGGGTTTACGGGGGTAAACATTAATTTCCTGATTTCTGCTCCAAGACATAGGTCTTGGGTACTCGTTAGAACCGCCTCAATGAGGCGGTTCTAACAAGCACCCAAAACCTATGTTTGGAGCAGAAATAAGGAAAATATCACAAATTTTCATCAGATAAAATACATATTTTGAGGTTTGAAAAATGCACTACGGTATATCACACGGATGTGTTATCGTAATGTACCATTTTTGGTCTTGATCCTTGTTCTGCTAAACCATAATAACCCCTACATTTGCAAACAGTGTAGATCCAGAGCAGAAGAAGCCATCTGCACAGAAACTACACTATTTGCCATTCAGTTTGCAAACTGAATGAATACATTATATGCAGTAAATAGATTGGTTGATAGTCGGCCATGGGTGAGGCAAAATTTATTTAGTTAGCAGAACAAGGGTGAAAGCAAATACAGTACATTTATCATAAAAATACATGTCAATACGAAAACACGCCTATTCAAATACATTGCCATTTTTTGCCAAAAAATAGAAATTTTAAGAGGGAAAATTGTGATATTTTTCTTATTTCTGCTCAAAAACATAGATTCTGGGTACTCAATAGAACCGCCTCGTTGAGGTGGTTCTATCGAGTCCCCGCAATCTATGTTTTTGAGCAGAAATAAGAAGAATAATGTATACCCCCTTAAACCCCAGTTTTACTATATAAAAGTGGGGTATGAGGGGGTCAAAATTATATAGGCGTGTTTTCGTGATGAGATACATGTACTGAACTGAAGACATGTGCCATGCTTCAACATGAAAAAATGAAAAAAAAAATGATAAAGTTTAAAGAGAAGATATTCAAAATCAGACACACATATGGTAGGTTTCAGAACCAAGGAAAACTTTTGCTTATAAACACCAAAAACTTCATGCACATGCATTCAGACCTCTGACTTGTTGTTGTTGTTTTCCCATTTGTCAAATACATAAGCTGTTAAACAGGCATAACTTTCGCATTAACAGCCAATTGCATAAAAAACTTATTTCATATTAAACAATAGTTCTCAAACTTGGATTGAAAAAAAAACAAGAGGCCCATGGGCCACTATGCTCACCAGAGCTCAGGTGGACACTGCCCACTGACAGCCATGTATTTTAATCTGTAGATCATATGAAGTCTCCAAAATGAACCCACATACCAAATGAGCACCCATGTGGACTCTGTATGTGATATATTTGGTCTTTTGAAGTGGAGGGGGTGGGCATGTACCCAACAGAGCTCAGGTGGGATCACTGAATGTGGCTTTCATACGGGACAAGAATAGGTATGGTTTAGGGGTCGGCCCCCATCCATCAAGTCTTGAAGCAATAGATTGGGCTGCATGATGCTTCCAGGCTGCCCTGAAACCGACTGCAAGTGAGTACTGGTAAACAAAGTAGAAGTAAAACAAAGATCAGGAATCCATACAATTAACTTACTCCACCCATCAAAGACACCAAAGGGTAAGAAAAACAAACATGAAGCGACCAGACCATAATGGAAACCTAAACAAAGGAAGGCCATAAGGACAGTTACTTTCCCACAAAATGGCCATCCAAAATAAAAAGACACAAGTGATACACACAGTAAATAACAAACAACAACATAAATAAACCGCCACAGAAGAACCGCCTTGGAACGGTCAGTCGAAATAATTCCACTGGGGGGCTTAAATCTATTTTACATGGCCATAATCCTCGCCCTTACCTCTGTCGCGGTATACACTAATTTTGTTTAGTCCACATGAAGGCTTCCTAACTCATCAGTGTAACATCTCCGAGAACATACAAATCAAAAAACTACAGAGATGAAACAAGGTTGAGGACTTGACAGCATACAACAACAGAATAACTGGAGCAAAAGAAAACAAACAGTTAGACTCTGAGGGGCCCAACCAAAGACTGAGCATCAGGCGCCAACCAACATAAAGAATACTAAGCCTGCCCAAGAAAAAATGGTGCAAAATAGAAGTGAAGGCAATGATCAGGAATCAATACAATTAACCCACAGCTCCCAGCAGTGACACCAAAGAGCAAGAAACACAAACATGAAATCACTAGAGCCTAATGGAAACAGCAATAGCGGAAAGCCAAAGGACAGTTACTTTCCCACAAAATGGCCAACTGGCTATCCAAAACAAAATAATATAAGCAAGACACGCACTCAAAGACAAACCATCTCAAAAATAGCCATCGGAAGAGATGGCAAATCCCCCGACCAAAATCCAATATGGCCTTCAGAAGATTGTTCACCAATAGAAAGTGCACCAGAATTAAACCAGCAATATATCACAAAAGTATTGCAGTTATGGCCATCGCAAGAATATACTGTCAGGGGAGATAACTAAAAAACCAGGGCACTCAGAAATGTGGTTCTTGCGCATGACATGCCTGCTTAAGCTCATGTATTTCTGCACAAAGTACCATCAATATGTCTCAAAAGGTATTGGAGATATAGTGATCACAAGCTGGTCATACTGTTATATTGGAAGGGTAGATAACTCAAATACCACAGCAACAACAGTTGTGGTTCTTGCACATGACATCCCTTCTGTACCTTGTATACAATTGTGCCAAGATCCTTCAATATATCTCAAAGGGAGTTGGAGTTATGGCCATCACTAGGTTATATTGCCAGGGGAGATAACTAAAAAACCAGAGCACCCAGAGTTGTAATTCTTGAGCATGACACACCTGCTTAACCTCATGTACATCTGCATCAAGTACCACCAATATGTCTCAAAGGGTATTGGAGGTACGGTGGTCACAAGGTTGTCATACTGTTATATTGGAAGGGGAGATAACTCAAATATCATAGCATCCAGAGTTGTGGTTCTTAGGCATGAAGCGCCGTCTCAACGTTGTATACAATTGTGCCAAGTACCATCAATATATCTGAAAGGGTATTTGAGTTATGGCCATCACAAGGTTATATTGTCAGGGGAGATAACTAAAAAACCAGGGCATCCAGAGTTGTGGTTCTTGCACGTGACACACCTGCTTAACCTCATGTACAACTGTACCAAGTATTATCAATATATCTCAAAGAGTGTTTGAGATGTGGCCATCACAAGGTAGTGATTCTATATTATTGGAAGGGGAGATAACTAAAAAAACACGGCACCCAGAGTTGTGGTTCTTGTGCATGACACACTGTCTCGGCCTTGTGAACAACTGTGCCAGGTATCATCAATATATCTTAAAGGGTATTGGAATTATGGCCATCACAAGGTTGTCACTCTATTTTATTGGAAGGGGAGATAACTCCAAAACCATGGCAACCAGAGTTGTGGTTCTTGTGCATGACACGCCGTCTCAGCCTTGTGAACAACTGTGCCAGGTACCATCAATATATCTCAAAGGGTATTGGAGTTATGGCCATCACAAGGTTGTCACTTTATTTTATTGGAAGGGGAGATAACTCCAGAACTGTGGCAACCAGAGTTGTGGTTCTTGTGCATGACACGCCGTCTTAGCCTTGTGAACAACTGTGCCAGGTACCATCAATATATCTCAAAGGGTATTGGAGTTATGGCCATCACAAAGTAGTCATTCTATTTTATTAAAAGGGGAGATAACTAAAAAAGTATGGCATCCAGGGTTCTGGTTCTTGGGCATGACACGCCGTCTCGGCCTTGCGAACAATTGTGTCAAGAACCATCAATGAATCTCAAAGGGTATAGGAGTTATGGCCATCACAAGGTTGCGTCTACGGACGGACGGACGGACGGACGGACGGACGGACGCACGTTCTCACGGATGTATACTTATGTGGCTATTTTTGGCAGGACTGATACTTATGTGGCTAATTTTAGCCACACAAAAGAATCTTTTAAGTGTCTAACGGAATAAATCCCATTCAATTACATTGATTCTGTCCATTGTCATAGCCACCTAACTATACATTTGTTAGTGCGGACAGACGGACGGACAGACGGACGGACGCCAGGCTGATTGCTATATCCCCCGAACCTTTTCGGTCGGGGGATAAAAATAGACCACGACAGAAGAACCACCTTGGAACGGTTAGTGAAACAAATTCCACTGTGGGGCTTAAATCAATTTTACGCAGCTGCAATCCTCACCCTTACTTCTGACGCGATTTAGACAAATAATTTGTTCAGTCTGCATGAAGGCCTCCTAACTCATCAGTGCAACATCTCTGATAACACAAAAATCAAACAACCACAGTGATGAAACAATGGTGACAGCAAGAAACCACTGAAATGCTGAAGCAAAAAAAAAAACAACAGTTAGAGTCCGATGGGCCCATTCAGATACAGAGCATCAAGCACCAACCAACATTACATACAATTAAATTCTAATTCTCAGTAAGCCTTTATGCTGGAACCGTCATAGAATCTGAGGCATGATCCACCGGCGAGTAAGAGGCAAGCAAAGTTGTCAACCTTGATTGGGTTAACTACCATGCTTTCAGACTGTCCATGCATATAAACTATATTGGTTTCATTGGGCAACAGGGCTTCAGATGTCATTTCATCTCAATGTCGGGTAAAAGTCCTACAAAACTGAAAGCAATGTCTCCAAAATAACCTACACAGTCTGGAGAGAGAGGTTAAACCTCAAATTAAACAAATGGTTTAGGGGTGGGGATCTGTAAAGTTCCTGAGATATAAGGCCTTTTAAACAGTGGATGGGTTGGGGCATGCTCCGACCCAATATTGTTGTCAATGAATGAGTCTTATCATAGGACCAAAAATATATATGGTTTAGGGGTGGGAATCTGAATGGTTTATGAGATATGAGGCCCTTTTATGAAGCAGAGTAGAGAGAAATTGTCCCTCCAAACCCTACAATTGGTATGACAGAATGTGTCTAATTATAAGGAAGAAGAATATATATAATCTGAACAGTTTCTGAGATATATGGCCTTTTATGAAGTGGAGGGGAGGAGCTCCAGCACATTGTCCAAGCACAAAGGGGCCCCCAGATTGGTGTGACTGAATGTGTCTAATCATAAGGAACATAAATATATATGGGTTAGGGTTGGGATCTGAACACTTCAACAGTTTCTGAGATATATGGCTTTTTATGAAGTGGAGGGGTGGGGCATAGCCCGGGGCATCCAAGGCTGGTGTCACTGTATTGTGTCTTATCATAAGGAACATGAATATGTATGGTTTAGGGGTTTCCCTGATATGTGGCCTTTTGTAAAGTGGAGAGGTGGGGCATGGCCCCAGCCCACCCAGGAGAGGGGGGGTCCTAGGTCAGGAATATAAAACTTATATGGCTTAGGGGTGGGAATCTGGAAAGTTTCCGAGATATTGTGCCTTTTATGAAGTGGAGGGGGTGGGGCATGGCACCTGCACATCTCAGGGCACCCCCAGGTTGGTGTCACTAAATGTCCTATCATAAGGAACTAGAGGCCCAAGTGGGCCAGAATTGCTCAACTGGATGAGGCTGATGATTTATTAAATTGTGCCTTGGTGGCCATTTTGTCTATCAGATCAGATTGCCTTTAGCAATTATGAATCTGCACGTTATCTTGATGCTTCTGATTAAGTTTCTTAACAGCTTAATCTGAATTAGGATTCAGGAAGAGATGATGTTGATGCAGAGTGGAAGTGTATACATGTAGTTCGGCAGGTCAGAGCTACTGCTTGCACCTGCCTTTGGCATGTTCTGTTATCAAAGAAGTAAACCAATAATGTGAATACACGTGTTGCACAAACAAAGCTATGGTGTATATGGCCTCTTGCAAAAAGCCACAATACCAATTCTTCTTGTGGACTGAGCGAGTTTGACATATACTGACAACATCTGAGCTGTCCCTCCTGGTAAATCTTATATGCAATAACTATACAGGTGCTTTGAAGAATTTCAAGATGGCCACCATCTGGGATATCAGAATGCAACAAGTTTAGCAATTCTGAATCTCCATGTCACCCAAATGCCTCCCACCAATTTCAATTCAATGCAACAGGACCAACGGTAGCAGATGTGGTTTGAAGATTTTCAAGATGGCCAATATGGCAGCCATCTGGGATATCAGAACAGAATGGTACTTAGAAGTCAGAACCTCCATGTCACCCCAATGACTTCCATCAAGTTTCGGCTCAATTCAACTTGATGTGATTTGAAGATTTTCATGCTGGCCAACATGGAAGCTATCTTAAATAACAGGTTTCTGGCGAAATAATGTGCACTGTACTGGTTAACAGCTTACGTATAAGCCTGCCCAGGAAAAGTGTGGAAAGGTAAACTGAATGGCTAAAAAATGGCCTAAAATAGTGTTGACTGGGCCGTTAAACTCCAATACAAACAAACAAAATGTTAAATAACAGAACAAAATAATTTCACCAATTCTGAATCTCCATGTTGCCCCAATGCCTCCAATCAAGTTTCAGCTCCATCCAACCTTTGGTTCAGGAGGAGATGTAGTTTGAAGAATTTCAAGATGGCCGCCACGGTGGCCATATTGTATATCGGAATGGAACAATTTTGGCAAATCCAAATTTCCATGTCACTCCAATGCCTCAAATCAAGTTTCAGCTTGATATGACCTCTGGTTCGGGAGATGTCTTTTGAAGAATTTCAAGATGGCCTCTGTGCACAGCCATCTTGGATATTGGAACAGAACAATTTTAGCAAATCTGAATCTCCATGATGCCCCAATGCCTCCCATCAAGTTTCAGCTCAGTCCAAACCTTGGTTTGGGAAGAGATGTCATTTGAAGAATTTCAGAATGGCCGCCATATTGGCCATCTTGGATATCAGAACAGGACAATTTTAGCAAATCTGAATCACCCTTTCACCCTAATGCCTTCCATGAAGTTTCAACTTGATCCATCCTCTGTTTTGGCTGATGTCCTTTGAAACATTTCGACATGGCCACCATGGCAGCCATCTAGGATATCGGAATGGAATATTTTTAGCAAATCTGAATCCCCATGTCACCCTCATGCCTCCTATCAAGTTTGAATTTGATCAGACCTCTGTTTTGGGAGATGTGGTTTGAGGCATTTCAAGATGGCAGCCATCCATCTTGGATATCAGAACAACAATTTTACCAAATCTGAATCTCCATGTCATCCCGATATCTCCCATCAATTTTCAGCTCAATTCGACCTTTGGTTCGGGAGGAGATGTCATTTGAAGAATTTCAAAATGGCCACCATGGTAGCCATCTTCGATAGCAGAACGGAAAGATTTTAACAAATCTGAATCTCCAAGTCACCCTGATGCCTCTCATCAAGTTTCAGCTCAATTCGAACTTTGGTTCAGGAGATGTTGTTTGAAGAATTTCAAGATGGGTCCCCATGGCGGCCTTCTTGGAAATTCTAACGGAATCATTTTAGCCAATCTGAATCTCCATGTCACCCCCGATGCCTCCCATCAAGTTTCAGCTCAATACAACCTTTGGTTCGGGAGGAGATGTCATTTGAAGAATTTCAAGATGGCCGCCATTGGCCACCATGGCGGCCATCTTGGATATCAGAACAGAACAATTTTAGCAAATGTGAATCTCCATGTCACCCCTATGCCTCCAATCAAGTTTCAGCTCAATGGTTCTGGAGAAGATGTCGTTTCAGCTCAATGGTTCTGGAGGAGATGTCGTCGGAGATGACCATGGTGGCCATCTTGGAAATCCGAACGGAAACATTTTAGCAAATCTGAATCTCCATGTCACCAGGTTGCCTCCCATCAGGTATCAGGTTAATTTGACTTCCGGTTCAGGAGATGTCAAAAATGTGAAAAGTTAACGACAGATGGACAGATTACAGAGGATGGACAATAGCCCATGGCATAAGCTTACCTGGAGCAAGCTCCAGGTGAGCTCACAAAAGTATATCTGGGGTGGGGATCTGAAAGGTTTCTGAGATATATGGCCGTTTATGAAGTGGAGTGGTTTGGGGCATGTCCCCAGCACATCTTGTTGAACACCCAGGTTGTCATAAAAGCATATGGCTGAGAGCTCACACAAAGAACATTTCAATAAAAGTTTTGTCAAAATATCTGCAATGGCTTGGCAGTAAATGCCATTTTTCAATTTTACCCATTATTAGTTTATGGGAACTATGAGTTGCCATAGCAACCAACTAAAGAGCCAATTTTCATACAAAACCCCCCACAAACTTTCAATCCCCTAGCCAAAAGATACTAAGATGAAATCTGGGCCCAATCTGCTAGTGGCTTCAGAGGAGATGTCATTTGAAAGTGCTAACGCCAAAAAATGATGCCAGACGATGGAAAACTGCCCATCCTATAAACTCCCTCACTATGACAAGAGATGCCATGTATCTCTCTTTGAATAGCCCGCAGGCTATAGAAGGTACATGGGATCAGCAAAGGCTCTGATCAGACTGTGCAGATGTGCAGGCTGATCTGAGTCTTTGCTGGTCATACAAGCCATAATGTAGTTTGTCTGAACTGAGATGTAACGTTCCCTATTTAGGTCATTTTGGAGACTTTGCTTCCAATTTTGTGGTACTTTTACCCAACATTGTGATGAAATGACATCTGAAGCCCTGTTGCCCAATGAAACCAATAGGGTTTATGTGCATGGACAATCTGACTCGCACCACTTTGTCTTGGCAGGCTTAGACCTCTTAAGCAGTTTACCAGTACTCATGTGCGTTCGGTTTCAGCTCTGCGTGGAACCACAATGCAGTCCAACCTATTTCTTCAAGGCCCCTGCCCATAGGGGCTTGAAGAAATATATGGGCTGCATGAGGCTACCACATAGAGCTGAATCCAGCTCGCACACTAGTACTGGTAAACCGCTTAGAGGATCTAAGCCTTTACAGGAACCGGGGTGCGAGGCAGACTGTTCATGCTAATAAACCCTATTGGTTTCATTGGGTGACAGGGCTTGAGATGTCATTTCATCTCAATGTCGGGTAAAAGTCCCACAAAATTGGGAGCAAAGTCTCTAAATTGACCTTTACAGTGTTGACGGGGACGTTAAACCTCAAATCAAACAAACAATCAAGCCCCAATGCACGGGGGCCAAAGCCATAATGTAGGTTTTTTGTGCACTAGCTCATAGGTCAAATAAGCTGTGAGTAAAATCATCTACCGTATACCGAAATGTTAGTTCACAACATTTTCGTAAGTTTGCTTCCTTAAGCTAAGGCTGGTTTGTCAACTAGGCTAATCAAGCAATATCAGGGGCCAGTTATTAAAAACTAATGACGTCATTAGTTTCCTTAAAACTTTGATCATTTTTTATGGCAAATATGCTAATATTTTTGCTGAAAAAATGTGAGCAGCCTCTGCAAATGCAAAAGCTGCTAACATTTTTTCAGCAAAAATAACATAATTTTAGTTGTACTTGCTAGAAGAGTTAACAATTGACTACTAACGAGCTTGTTAAGCTAACCTTGCTTTGAACAACTGGGCCCTGGTCTCAATTTTAAGCCAACATGAGTTAAGCTAAGCAAAATACAATGGTAAAACTGCCACAAATTAAACAGGCAACTGTTGAAACTTTTTAGGATTCTACAAGGCACTTCTAATGTTCCTATAAAAACTGCAAAAACATTCTAAAAATTTTGCTCTACTAAGGGTTGTTATCATTGGCAATGACACAGGTTGGCTCAACCTCATACAGGCATTGGTTTTAATTGCCACCAATATTAGAATTACAGTAATACAACGCATTAAAATTATACATATCCTGACTGAAACTAGAGCTGTTAAAGCATTAACTGATATCCAAATTTCTTAAAGCCTGAAAAAGCTTATTAACAGTACCCTCATGCAGTAGTCTGCTGATGTATCTGGTGAATCTTGGTCAAATTCATCCTAGAGTAAGAAGGTTAATAATAATTTTTCCGATACAATTACCCTTAAACACGAAGAAAAACTGCATTTGAAAATGTTGTCTGTTAATGTCATCTGCTGAATTTTCTTGCAAGCATTTCAAACGCATTTTTGCGTACAGGCAAACAGTATGGACCCAGATCAGACTGGGAGCAGTCTGATTTGCGTCCACACTGTTGGCAACAATAACTTTTAAAAGTAATCAGCAGACGACAAAGCAGATGACAATTGTTGTGATCTTATGGGTTAACATAACACACAACCATGTGAGATTATGCTGTCTTTCATGTCATTAACCCATTCTGTATCAGAAACCCCAAAACCGGTAATTGGTAAACAGTGCAGACCCAGATCAGATGCCACAGAATGTGGCTTCTGATCAGGGCCTACACTATTTGCGAGAAGTTAAGCCAATTTTCCAAATAAATTTTCAAGAAAACACATACTGACACCCTTGAATTTCGAATTGGACACCTGCTGTATATAAGGAGGAAGATCCCATTTTTGGTATAAAAAGGGTTAATTCATCTTCCTGTTTATACACAGGAGGAGTTCATTTCAAAATTTTGAGCTGTTAGGTTCAGTTATTCATAAAACATATTTAGGAAACTCCGAAACTTTCTGCAACCAGTGAAGGCAGTGAGCGTTTGAGTTTTACGTCTCACCAACAGCTAAGGTCATACGGAGACAGGACCCTGGTTTAAAGACTTATCCGAAAGTCTGGTGAAGCCTGGGATTGATCCTGGGACCCCTGGTTTACAAGGCCAGTAGCATAACCACTACACCACTGAGGCTTCTAAGGCCCTAATCAGATGCCAAATTTTGCAGCAGCTGATGGTCTGGACCTGCACTGTTTACGAATGACCAATTTTTGGGTTTCCCTCAAAAATGGGTTAAAAGGCATTTTTCTGTTGAAAATTAAAGAAATTTTTTCTTGACATGGACTGAAATAGCACAATAGAACCACCTCAATGAGGCAGTTCTAACAACTACCCATAATTCATGTTTTGTTCAGAGATAACAAAAATACCTTATAACATTGTAAACTCCACTTTTCTCTGTATAAAGTTGTGTTACAAGGATTTCATGACTTAGACTTGCTAAAGTGATGATGTATAGGTCATTATCTTTGTTATGTTTGTTCTGCAATCTATATACGACCCCACCGGAACTAAGACGATTTTACACACAATCAGACCTTTTGACAATCTCTCTCTCTCTCTCTCTCTCTCTCTCTCTTTCACTTTCCAGATTTCATTTTCTTTGTTAATTATTCAGTTTGCCTTATCCTTACCACTATCTGGGCTAATTCAGCAGCAGACGACAAATTGTTGATATTTTTCTTATTTTCCCAGTGAGGTTGACATTTGAAATTTCAAATGCTTTTTTCTGGGAAAAATATTGCAAAATGCTATCTGCTACAAACAATAAAAAAAAAACACCCAGTATGCACAGTTAAAGTTAACGGTCCAATTGTTCAAAACATTGCTACATTAACAAGCTAAATGTTAAAATCTGGCAAGTACAATATCAAATAATCTGGTAACTTTGCTGAAAAAAATGTGAGCAACTACTCTCATTTTTTCAGCAAAACAATTAGTGTCTGATATATGAAATATTTAACGATCAAAGTTTTAACAATACATGATAGCCAATGACTTTATTAATTTTGAACAATTGGGCCCAAGAATTTAAGTGTTTAATGAAACAGTGTGACCATTTTCTAGCTTACATATACTGTATTTGTGGATCGACTGTAGGAAGCCTTCATTTGCACACTGTAGGAAGCCTTCGCCCATTTTCTAGCTTACATATACTGTATTTGTGGGTCGACTGTAGGAAGCCTTCATTTGCACACTGTTGGAAGCCTTCGCCCATTTCCTAGCTTGCATATACTGTTTTTGTGGGTCGACTGTAGGAAGTCTTCATGTGCACTGAATAAATCACTAAACCCTTAATTAATCATGACAAGCCCTTAAAGTGGAAAATAATCAGACACTTAAATTTTCCAGACAAAATTTTAACTCCTGCGAGATTTCATTAAACCCTTAAATTCTTGGGCCCAATCCTCGCCCTTACCTCTGTTGCGATTTAGACAAATAATTTGTTCAGTCCGGATGAAAGCTTCCTAACTCATCAGTGCAACATCGCGGAAAACAAAAAACTCAAACAACCACAGAGAGGACAAGACAGCAAGAAAACACAGAAATGCTGGAGCAAAAGAAAACCAACAGTTAGACTCTGATGAGTCCGACCAGAGACAGAGCATCAGGTACCAACCAACATTACAAAAATTAAATTTTAATTTCATGTAAGCCTTTGTGCTGAAACTATCATCTGTGGCCTGACTCATCGGCATGCAACTAAAGAGGGAAGCAAAGTTATCAATCATGATTGGGTTAACTACCATGCATGCAGTCTGTCGTGTAACATTTAAGTTGTACCTAATCCTTTTATATCGAAGAATGATTTTATGAATTTTGGTAATGAAGTCATTGTAAGTATATTTTTTTTAAATCGCCAGTAAATTCTGGTTCTGATAGACCATGTTGCAGAAGAGATTTAAGACCAACACTGAATTTTGATACCAAATCGGAATGGCATCTATAAAACTTAGGAAAGGCTTTGCGTAGTTTATGATACCAATAACTTTGATTAAGAAGTTTAGCAAATGACAATTTATTACGAGTGTTGAAGTCAGTTACATGACTAGACACTGGCAAATCAAATTCATTGCAAAATATAAACACCATAGGATGCCGCACGAGGACCATCCAATCCAAGAAAGAACAAGAGAACAGCATGCGGGTGCCAACGCTCGGCTGCAGCCCCTTTTCATAATGAACAATTAGTCCGAGTTTCAAGTAAATATGTTCAGTAATGACAGAGATATTACAAAATGTCCAAGCTTTTGCACGATGACGCAGATGACGCCAGAGCTATGACAATACCTCGTCGTTTTCTTCAAAAACAGCCGAGCTAAAATTTTGCAATCCCAAAATCAAAATTAACGCGTTTGTCATAAATTTGCATGAAACCAATAGGGTTTATATGCCTGGACGGTCCGACTCGCACCACTTTGCCAGAGCAGACTTAGACCTAAGTGGTTTATCAGTACTCATGTGCAGTCGGTGTCAGCTCTGCATGGAAGCATCATGCAGCCCAATCTATTTCTCCAAGCCTCGATTGGTTGGGGCGAGCAGGAAACAAACCCATCCACAATACATAAATGTAAATCAAAAATTGGTGCCTTAATTTAACTGAAGTTCTGAGAGGTAAATTTGACTGATCAAACCATCAAAATAGGTATTGACAATATTTAATAAATCATCCAAATATCTAGAAGTCGAGCTAAAGGCTTTAATGATTTCAGATTGGTTTGAAACGGAAAGGGACATCATGAAGTCTCTTTAATAACAAAACAAGAACAGATCAGCCACAAGCGGTGTGCAATTCATACCCATGGGAATACCCACAATTTGTCAAAATAACTTAGTACCAAACCTCTTGTAAATATTGTCAAGTAGAAAGGTGAGAGCTTCACACACTTCTGACATGACCATAATGTATAATTTTTATGCTCTTCAGAAGCGAAAAAAGCATTTCTTACATTACATGCAAGATAGAGGGAATCTTCTCTATGAAATGTCCATACAATTAATTAAGTTCTTTTCTTCTATTTTTTTAGATTATGAGGAAGTGTAAAGGGTGGAAAAATCATAAGTAGGCAGACTTAAAGCATGAAAACATCAATTTATTTAAAACCTCATGAGAATTTTTTGTAGACCAAAATAGGTTTCTCCCTTATCTTTCAAAGACTTTGTCACAATATTTAATCACATGCTTTTTGATGGCAGTAAGAAATGAGGTTAATACTTTGGAAAGTTCAGTGGTGGTACAAGAGCTTGAATTTGCAATAAACAGTGCTTTGTATGGTCTTTTATGAAGTTCAGGTAACCAATATAACGTTGAAAGCTTGTCTTGGCCCACTTTGCCCTTATTACAGCTTATATTGTATATGTGATCCAATGGCCTGCCAGTCTGTTCAGACACTGTTCAGCCCACTCCTCCTCTTTCTATTTAAGGAGAAGTTGGCCGTTTGCCTTAACTGATTTTCCTTCAATATTTTAAGCAAAAAATAAGCAAGTGTTAATACTTAATTGCTAAAAATGGCTAAAATGGGCTAAAATCTCCATCATGTTGCCTATTCAAAAGATGCATGTTAAAAACACCTCAAGATATTTCCACATTTTAATTATATCACTAATAATTATGTCTAATTCAAAATTTTACAGAGAAACATTTTTTTTTGCAATTTCGTCCCAGATTTTTTTTTTAGTTAGCCTTTAAACACCAACTACAACCAGAGCAGACATCATTCCAAATATCTTTGTTGTATAACTCCTGTTTTAAGTATGCTATATGAGTCCGGTTTGCTGTCCATTCCTTTGTTCATAACACCGACATTTGCAACAACTCTCTCACTCTTCTACTGTTCAAGTCCCTTTCTGAAGAACTAGCTACAAGAATGTCATTTATATTTGGTATAAGCTTGCAGCTATATAGGGATGACAACTTTAGTGCAAGCATACATATTTGACCTTAACGCTCTGCATGCTGGGTATTTTTTTTTTTTGCAGACGAGGACATTTTGAAATATTTTCCTAATTTTCCCAGAAAACAGGATTTAACATCTCACCTATGGAGACAATTTGCATGATATGTCAAGTTCTATTTTCTGGGAAAAATAAGAAAACTATCAACAATCTGTCATCTGCTAAATTAGCTTAGAGCTAAAGGTTAACTACATTTCACAGTGGTTCTCTGACTTCTGTGAAGATTTTTCCCCAAAAGGCACGACATAACCTTCAGATAAATTTTTGTTATTACTTATTTAAGAAAATAAGGCTTGACATTTCATGTAAATTGTTTGTTATTCATATGAAATGTCCAGAATAACAAACAACAGAATGTTATATGCCTACTTCCGCTTGGTGTTTTAAGGGTAAAGACATACATACCTTATCACATTTTGATTGACAATAGACACCATAGGTGTAGTTTTGGGTCCTTGGGATGGCATAAATATTCTTCCACTCTTGTTAACTACGTTGACAGTTCGTGGAAATTTAACCTTGTACGGATCAGCTGAGTGGGAGGGGTATGGATCAAATGTTCCAGCTTTGCTTCCACCAGGCTACAAGAGTGAAGTACATGTATACGATATGGGTTGAGTTGTTGAAAATTTATGTTGTCTTTCACAATGTTTAATGTATGTGTAAATCTTAAATCATTTAATATGACAAATATTGTTCTTTTTGCTAAAATATACAGTAAAACTTTGATGGTTCGAACACCAACGGCACGTTTACCATGGCTGTGCCAAACTCATGCGTGAGCCCCTAGCGAAATCCTCTACATAAGAATTAGTGGGGGATAATTAAGGAGATTTTAGTTTTTATACGCCCGTTTTGAAAAAAACGGGACGTATTATGTTAAGGGGTCCGCGTCTGTCCGTCCGTCCGTCCGTCCGTAAACTTTTCGTTTCCGGATAACTCCTCCTACAGTTTTCATCCGATCAAGTTGAAACTTGGTAGGTAGTAAGACCATGATGTGTAGATGTGCGTAAAGTTTTGAGAATTAACGTTCGCCAAATATTAACAGAGTTATGCCCCTTTGAAAATTTTGTAAACATTTTCGTTTCCGGATAACTCCTCCTACAGTTTTCATCCGATCAAGCTGAAACTTGGTAGGTAGTAAGACCATGATGTGTAGATGTGCGTAAAGTTTCGAGAATTAACGTTCGCCAAATATTAACAGAGTTATGTCCCTTTGAAATTTTTGTAAACATTTTCGTTTCCGGATAACTCCTCCTACAGTTTTCATCCGATCAAGTTGAAACTTGGTAGGTAGTAAGACCATGATGTGTAGATGTGTGTAAAGTTTCGAGTATTAACGTTCGCCAAATATTAACAGAGTTATGCCCCTTTGAAAATTTTGTAAACATTTTCGTTTCCGGATAACTCCTCCTACAGTTTTCATCCAATCAAGCTGAAACTTGGTAGGTGGTAAGACCATGATGTGTAGATGTGCGTAAAGTTTCGAGAATCAACATCCGCCAAATATTAACAGAGTTATGCCCCTTTGAAATTTTTGTAAACATTTTCGTTTCCGGATAACTCCTCCTACAGTTTTCATCCGATCAAGCTGAAACTTGGTAGGTAGTAAGACCATGATGTGTAGATGTGCGTAAAGTTTCGAGAATTAACATCCGCCAAATATTAACAGAGTTATGCCCCTTTGAAATTTTTGTAAACATTTTCGTTTCCGGATAACTCCTCCTACAGTTTTCATCCGATCAAGCTGAAACTTGGGAGGTAGTAAGACCATGATGTGTAGATGTGGGTAAAGTTTCGAGAATTAACATCCTTCAAATATTAAAAGAGTTATGCCCCTTTGAAATTTTTGTAAGTATTTTCATTTCCGGATTACTCCTAGAGTTTTCATCAGATCAAGCTGAAACTTGGTAGGTAGATAAACCTTGATGTATAGATGTTCTTAAAGTTTCGAGTATTAACGTCCGCCAAATATTAACAGTTATATCCCTTTGAAATTTTTGTAAACATTTTCGTTTCCGGACATTTTGATAAAAAACGTCGCATTATGTTATTGACTTCGTGTCCGTTAGGACCGCTTCCGTCCGCCTTTCCGCCCATCCGCCCAAAATCTTCTTCTTTTCAGGATAACGCCTCTGTCAGTTTTTTGTAAACATTTTCGTTTCCGGACATTTTGATAAAAAACGTCGCATTATGTTATTGAGTTGGCGTCCGTTAGGACAGCTTCCGTCCGCCTTTCCGCCCATCTGCCCAAAATCTTCTTCTTTTCAGGATAACGCCTCTGTCAGTTTTCATTCGATCAACCTGACAATTGGTAGATAAATTTTGAATTTTTTCAGTAAACATTCTCATTCCGCATATCTCGTACCAAATACGAATTTGCCACGGGCGTATAATGCCCCGCTTGCGGAGCTCTTGTTTATTTTGCAAATGTATGTTGTGTGTACTCATTAGAATCGGCTCGATGAGGCGATTCTAATGAGTACACATAGCATACATTTTCATTATATAACACCAAAAAGATGTCTAAAAGTATCTCCTTATGCCTCCTGACAGTAAACCTCAGTGGCTCGAACTACCCCTGTCTCGAACAGATTTTCGAGGTCCAAGAGGTATTCGAGCCATTGAAGTTCGACTGTACAAGTAGTTTTTTGGAAATGTACTGGTGTCCTTATTAAATGCATTCTTGGACAAAAATGTCACATCTGACAGACACAAAAATTACCATACCTGCCCCTAGGTTAAGAAAATTATTATTCAATACATGTGTTAGGTTGTCTACCATTATGAATAAAAAAAATCCTACCCTCTTGCCTGGAGAGCTAGGTTTGAAAGGTTTAGAGTCATCCTTCTTGGTTGGCAAACCAGCAGAGCCTCCTCTTTTCCCAGGTCTGTCTGAGGCATAGGGATTGGTATCAAAGTATGCCTTAGGAGCCATGTTGAGCTTGAAAGGTCCACCTTTTGTAGCATTTTTATGTGATGCATTTTCTTTCTAAAAGGAAAAATAATTTGTGAAATAACGTTTATTTCTATTGCTTACACAAGAGCTAATTATGCACATTTATAGGGTCAATCCGGGTAAATACGGACAGAGGGGTAAATACGGACAGTTTGATACAAATAGCCATATTTCGGTCCTTCGGGGATGTAACAGCGTATCGTTCAATTTTCTATTTAACTCTACATTCGGTTCTTCTACTGTTAGCTTTCACACGATTACATCCCTTTAGAACTATGTAATATATCCACGTCATTTGGACCACCCTTGCCTCCTTTTCGTTTTTGATAAAACTTCTAAAAGCGGGAGTATTTGAAAGAAAAAATTCTAAGGCTAACTTAAGGTATTTTTTCTCAAATTTTATTGATAAAATTGATTTTAAACAAAGCTTGTATCAATTAATTTTTGTTTTTTAGATAAATTTTCAAGGAAATATGAACTATGTAAGTTTTATCAGCTAAAATGTAAACTGTCCGTATTTTACCAACTGTTTTTTTCATATCGGAAAAATACGGACATGTAGATTCCAGCAAAATTCTCCCTTCGCCTTTCTCTCCACTCTAACATTCTTTCTCTACTTTTCTCCTCTCCCTTCTTTTTCTCCTCCCCGTCATCCTTTTCACTTTTTCCTTATTGCAGAAATGCTTTAAGATATGTCCTACTCGTTTAATAGAACTAGAGAAACTGACATTCACACTTTTCCAACACGAAACATCATCACATCCATAAACTGATGTTTTGTTTGTTATTCTCAAATTTTACGATCCATTCAACATCATTTAGGTCATACGGAGCTGATCAGTTTACTGATACATTAACAAGTCAGTACGGTAACCGGTCATTTCGTACCCTAGTCATTTCGTACCCAAGTCATTTCGTACCATTTTGGTCATTTCGTACCTATTCTTTGGTCATTTCGTACCCACTAACAACCATTTCGTACCCAAGTGATTTCGTAACCATTTTGGTCATTTTGTACCCGGGTTAGAATTGATCAAAATGGGTAGAAATGTCTTTAGCATAGTAAGTTCGTATCCAAGTCATTTGGTAATACCATACCTAGTACATTCATATGTGTTGTTTTGGACGGACAGGGCAGAGAGAGAAAGAAGATCACATCACAGCTTCTGAAGTCTAATTTAATGGTGTACGCTCCAACAAACTAAAACCGGGATATTGTCGATCTGTTTGTTTGTTTGTTTTGAAGTTTTACGGCCAAGTCAAAACTATTTATGTCATTTTTGTGCCGGCCAGTTTACCTATCCACACTTTTCCTGGGCAGGCTTATACGTAAGCAGTACAGTACTTATCCTTTCACCAGAAACGAACAACTGTCCTTCTTATATTAGCAGAAGGGAGAGAATGACCGGATAAAAGATTTCATGACAATCTCCACGAAAGAATGTTGCCGATCCCGGCTGATATCGAACCCGCGTCCTCCTGATCACCAGTTAGACGCGCATCCGACTGAGCTACGAGGCCGGCCGGGATGTCGAGTGAGTGTTTGAGTTTTACGCCCCACCAACAGCTAAGGTCATACGGAGACAGGACCTCAGTTTAAAGACTCATCCGAAAGTCTGGAGAAGCCCGGGATCGATCCTGCGACCCCTGGTTTACAATGGGAGTAGCGTAACCACTACACAAAGGAGGCTTCTTGGGATGTTGTCGAGTAGTTGTTTTAGTGTGTATTTTAGTGAATGCTCGGACAATGGTAGTGCTATGCATCTGATAACTTAACGAGTCCATGTGGTGAACACAGGTAAACCTGACTTGATGTAAACCCCACTTAATATACAGAAAAGTGGAATTCCCATAAATATAATTTGTGTTTCATTCCAGTCAAAACATATCTTGTGGAAACTCAGTCTCCAACAAGGCCTCGATCAAAACCTAGCTTTGAATTAATATGGGTATACATTGTGTTCAGTTTATCTGTCCGCACGTTTCCTGGGCAGGCATATACGTAAGCAGTGCACATTCTTTCGCCAGAAACTGACAACCAGCGGAAGGGAGAGAATGTCCGTAGAAAAGATTTCATGGTCAATCTCCTCGAAAGAATGATGCTGACCCCTAGGCATACCGGACTTATACGGACACGACCTTTCTCAGCTATGCTGATAATGAAGGGAATTAACGCGTACAACACAGAAAATAAATGATTATCTCCCACAGCTCCTAGCCATGGTTACCTAGGTGACCAAGGTAAACTGTAAATAGAAAAAGGGGGCAGTGTATTTCATTTTCAAAAAGGACCAAATTATTTTCATTTTTATTTTACAAAATGTATATGGGCGTGTTCACAATAAATTTGCAATTTTACCTCCGCTGGCACAGAAAAGAAATAACAATTTACAAAAAAGTTATGAAAAGAAATTCATCAGTTTTTGTCGCTGTAATCAATAGTTTTACTATATATTCTATACATTTAGTGGGTGCTTCCAAATATATGCAAAAAGGACCAAAAAGTTGTTAATAAAATTTCATTAAAAATACATGTGGATAATTGAAAAAGAATGTAAAATCATGAGCCGCTTGCACAGAAAAGTTATTCTTATAAGTTTTTATTTTATGCGGAAATAATTATGAAGTTTCTATATAAATCTATGTATTAACTTTAACCGACATCAGTTACCTGGATGTCCGTTAAAGTTCGACATGTATCGGAACCGCGTCCTCCTGATCACCAGTCCGACGCGCATCCGACTGAGCTACATGTACCGAGGCCGGCTATAACTCCAATGACTTGTAAAATATGTTGAACTATATTGTTTGTTTGTTTGTTTGTTTGATTTGAAGTTTAACGCCCCCGTCGACACTGTAAAGGTCATTTTGGAGACGTTGCTTCCAATTTTGTGTGACTTTTACCCAACATTGAGATGGAATGACATCTCAATCCCTGCCGCCCAATGAAACCAATAGGGTTTATAACCACTGACGGGCCGACTCGCAACGCATTGCCTAAGCAGGCTTAGATCCTCTAAGCGGTTTACCTGTACTCGTGCGCAAGTCGGTTTCAGCTGTGCGTGGAAGCATCATGCAGTCCATCTATTTCTTCAAGCCCCGATGGGCGTGGTCTATGAATGGTATTGTAAAATCTGTCTGTATTGTTACACGGTGCCAGTACGTTCAATATTATCTCAAAGATATATATAAATTGACAATTTGTTAAAACAAAAATTAAATTTAAACAAATATCTTCTTTGTAACTAGAGCCCTTCTTACTCTTAACCAAGCCATTTCGCACCACAGTTACAGTTACCAGTATTAGCTCCAAATCAATTCAACACACCAAAGTCAATTCGTACCTACTTTTGAAGAACTTGGTACGAAATGACCAAACACGATTCCCAGAAAAAAAAAAAAAGTGGGTACGAAATGACCAAAGTGGGTACGAAACGACCAAAATGGGTACGAAATGACCAAATTGAAAAATAAAACGGGTACGAAATGACCAAAATGGTACGAAATGACTAGGGTACGAAATGACTTGGGTACGAAATGACTGGAAACCGTCAGTACTATATTGTTATTAAGCAAGTAATTTCGTATTGGCCCATTTACGGGTCCTAGGTCTGCTGTATTGGCCCGAGGCTACATGTAGATGGGCTACACTAAAGTTTTCTAAATACATTTATAGATGAAATAAAGTTGTACACCTCAACAATTAAATGATATATTTTTAAAAAATAATTGAATGACCGTATTTTCCCGACTGTTTTAATACTGTCCGTATTTTCCCAGTCTATGTCCGTACTTTCCCTACCTCGTCCGTATTTACCCGGATCTGCCTATCATGCTTTTTTTCGCTTTTTCAAGGCTTTAGGTCCCATTAAAACATGCAATTTATATTACATTGGCAAAGGGAGATAATAAACCTCTATAAAAACCGGTACCCAGGTCACTAACATCGGAACACCGACAACAGTAGCACGCCAAACTTCGACGTGTAAAAGTCGTCCGTATTTACCCGGATTGACCCTACCATATTCTTTCTCTCCTGAAAAATGAGACCCTCAGAGTGCTGTTGGTTTACCCATTGCATGCGGGAAACACCTAAAGGGGTACCTTGGCAAATAGTGCAGGCCCATATCGGGGCCTGCACTATTTGCTAATAAATAAAAAAAAATAAAAATGTCTGACACCCCTAATATGACAAATGGTCTTGTCCAACATACAGCAATGGAAGAGTCCACTAGTATACAAAGGGTTAAGCAACATGTCTCAAGACCCTTTTGGTGGGGTAGGGGGGACATGGGCAAACATAGTAGACCCAGATCAGATGCCACAGATCAGGGTCTAAACTGTTTGCTTAAAGGACAGCTGTCCCTGCCCATCAGGGCTTGAAGAAATAGATGGGCAGCATTATGATTCCATGCAGAGCTGAAACCGACCACTCATGAGTACTGGTAAACCGCTTAGAGGATCTAAGCCTGCCTAGGCAAAGCTTTGTGAATCCATTCTTACAAACCCTATTACTTTCATTGGATGGCATGGCTTGAGATGTCATTTCATCTAAATGTTCGGTTAAAGTCCCACAAAATTGGAAGCAACATCTCCAGAATGACCTATACAGTGTTGATGGGGACGTTAAACCTTAGATCAAACAAAACCTTTAAGGACATGCATTTTTGTAAAACTTCCCACAAAACACCCTACACTTAGAAAATAGACAACTCCAAACATATCAGATGGAAGATTCCATTGTCATATATGGGTTAAAGCCTTGTTAGCTTAACCCTTGTCCTGCCGAGCCCGGACATATCTTAAAACAATGTAGCTCCAGATCAGATGGCTTCTGAAGAAGCCATCTGATCAGGATCTATATTGTTTGTCATTCAGATAGTGATTTTGTTGCAATAAATTGCATCAAACAATCTGATTGGTTGATAATTGGTAGTGGGTGTGGTATATTTAAATATTCAGCATGTCAAGGGTTAACAGATTGGTTAGTGGTCAAAATGATAACTGCTCAAGTAAATCCTATATCTACAACAATGGAATCTTTGCTGTCGCCAAATGAAACCAATATGGATTATAAGCATGGACGGTCCGACTCCTAACGCTTTGCCTGGGCAGGCTTAGATCCTCTAAGTGATTTACAAGAACTCCTGTGTGCTTGGTTTCAGCTCTGCATGGAAGCATCATGCAGCCCATCTATTTCTTCAACCCCGATGGGCGGGGGCCATTGGACCTATAACTATCATCATATAGTAGTTGCAGATAAGATTGACTAGGCGGCAATATATGTCAAATTCGCTGAGTCCACCAGAAGATTCGGTAGAGTGCCTTTCGCACGCTTTCTTCAAGCGGACGATATGGTCATATACGCCATAGCTATGCTTGTGTTACAGTTGAATTCAAACAATCGGGTGACTTGGTTTACCTTTTTGTTAATGGAATATTCCTAAGGCAGGTACATAGGATAGCTCCGCCTAGTAAATCTTATATGCGACTACTATACCAAATATGAAACAAATCCATTGTTCATTTTGGAAACTGTGACTCTTAAAAAATCTTAAATGTGGATGCTGATTTCAAAGCAAATGCTACCAAAGGGCAGTGCAATAGCTCTTCTTTGACTTTGTCATCTGCTTCAGGGTTTTATGTAGCAGTTGAACAGTTAAACTGTATATATCTTTTAATGGCGCTAAAACTGGTACGTTGTGATACTATTTTTAATTTATATACCAAACATAGCTTATGGGTGCTCTATGCTTTTGCACAGAAATAAGAAAAATAATGTATACAATGGTTAACCAAACATTTTTTGCCTTTAGCTCTTAACCCTTGTCCTGCTGAGCCCGGATATGCCTTATTTTCCAAACAATGAAGCCATCTGATCAGGATCTACATTGTTTGCCATTCAGATATTGATTTTGTTGCAATAATTTGCATCGAGTAATCTGTTTGGTTGATATAATCAGTAGAGGGTGTGGCAGATATAAATATTCAGCAGGGTAAGGGTTAAGATTCTAAGACAAAATGCATCTTAAATAATGTCTGTTTATGTCGTCTGCTGCATCTTCTTATAAACTTTTCAAATCCCTTGTTGCATACGGGCAAAAAGTGTGGACCCTGATCAGACTGCTCATCTAGGAGCAGTCTGATCTTGGTTCACTTTGTTTACAACAATGACATTTTTAAGTAACCAGCAGATGGCAAACCAGACAACATCTAAGGGAAAAAGTCTGTTCACTTGATAACCACTGTCATGCTGGAACAGGATAATCTGTACCTTTGCAAACAGTATACAGTCAGATCAGATGGCTTCTCTAATCAGGATTTACACTGTTTGTCATTCAATTTGTGATTCTGAATGAACACATTATACCAAATGAATGCATTACATAAAGTAATCTGATTGGTTGAAAGTCATAAATGGGGTGACAAAATTAATGTATTCAGCAGGACAGGGGTTATTGTAATCAGTTGCTTTTCATGTACATTAATTAGTTTTATGCATAACAGTACTACTGTGGTCCAAAGCAATTCTATGTTAGCTAAACAAAGCAAACAACATGTACACATTAAATTGGCATTTTTTCAACACGCATACATGTAATCTAAATGCATGTATTACACTTATGAATCAATAATTGTAAATCATAAACTGTGTTATAATGAAAAGTATTACAAAGAGTTTAAGGCATATTTAAATCTACCATTACACAGATTTTCATGTTTATATAAATCTCATATCATCACAAAAAACGCCTATATAATTTTAAACCCCCTTGAACCCCACTTTTATTGGCCCCCGCCCATTTGGCTTGAAGAAATATATGGGCTGCAGGATGCTTCCACGCAAAGCTGAATCCGGCCCACACACTAGTACTGGTAAACTGCATAGAGGATCTAAGCCTGTCCAGGAACCGCGGTGCAAGGCGGACCGTCCATGCTAATAAACCCTATTGGTTTCATTGGGCGACAGGGCTTGAGATGTCATTTCATCTCAATGTCAGGTAAAAGTCCCACAAAATTGTAAGCAAGGTCTCCAAAATGACCTTTACAGTGTTGACAGGGACGTTAAACCTAACTCATCGAGGCAGTTCTAACGAGTACCCACAATCTATATTTTAGAGCAGAAATAAGAAAAATAAGGTATACCCCCGAAAACCCCAGTTTTACTATATATAAGTGGGGTTCAAGGGGGTCAAAATTATATAGGCTTGTTTTCGTGATGAGGAAGAGTGTTTGCAGAAAGAGTTCTCCAAAAGCTGTGCACACCCAGTACATCATGCTATGTGATTTCCAACCCCGGCATCATCACAGAAGCTCTTTACCCTTATCTTGCTGAATATTCATTTAAGCCACACCCATTTCTGTCTGTCAACCAATCAAATTACTTGATGTAATTTAGTGCTACAAATCCATAAACTGAATGGCAAACAGTGTAGATCCTGATCAGATGGCTTCTGAAGAAGCCATCTGATCTGGATCTACACTGTTTGCAAAGATAGGGATTGTCGTGAACAGCAAGATAAGGGTTAAAAATATCTCATTATTAATTGACCGTGTTGAGGTTTAACCCATAAAATCCCAACCACAACAACTGTCGTCTGTTTTGTCATCGGCCTGTTTTCTCGTCTGCCAGTTACTTTAAAAGTCATTTTTGCAAAGAGTGTGGACCCAAAGCAGACTGCTCCTCTAGGAGCAAGCTGATTTGGGTCCACACTCTTTGCATGTAAGCAAAAATATTTTTTAAAACTTTTACAAAAAAGTTCAGCAGATGACATAAGCAGACAACATTTTCAGATGTAATTTTTCTCGGCATCTTAAGGGTTGAATGACATCCTTTGAGGCATAGATCCAGATGAGGTGGAGTAACAATTATTTTCCTCATTTTTTGTGTTAGAAATGTATGTTGTGGGTACTTGTTAGAATCAAGTACCCATAATATATGTTTTTGTCTCAAAATTATTGTCATCACTCCTCTTTATTTTATTAAATCAATCTGCTCCATTTGTGCTTGGTGCTTTTAAGATTAACCCTTAACATGCTAATCACAACAATTGCCGTCAGCTTTGTCGTCTGCCGTTTACTTTAAAAGTCACTCTTGCAAACAGTGTGGACCCAGATCAAACTGTGTGGACCCAGATCAGACTGCTCCTACAGGAGCACTCTGATCAGGGTCCACACTGTCCACACTGTTTACCTGTATGCAAAAATATGCTTGAAAAGTTTGCAAGAAGATTCAGCAGACGATAAAATCAGACGACATTTTAAGATGATGTTTTCGCTGCAGCTTAAAGATTAACCTTGATCATCCTACCCACAACAGGAGCAAACAACACACATGTGCTTATATATTTTCCTATGATCACCAAAGTTCACACAAGTTGCTTCCAATGGAGACAATGTGAATGAAATCTTCACAATTGAAAAACAGAAGAAAAGAAAATCACTTAAATCCATTTTAGATAAGAAACCTGAACAAGAGGCTCAATGAGCCTAAACCGCTCACCTGAGGAACTTAAGTTTTAACAATTCACAGACTTGACTACTAAATCTGCTAATAGAATCCAGCCCATTGACCCTTACAGGATATAAGTCATCATTATTGCATTGCATTCCAAGTTTGAGACTTCTAGCTTCTATAGTTCCTGAGAAATCTTTGACGAAAATTTAACATTGGTCAAAATGGAGAGAAAGAAGAATGAAAGAACAGATGAACAAATAAGCTGAGAAAGCCCAATGTCTCTTACACAAAATAAGTCATCATTATTCTATTGAATACCAAATTTGATGCTTCTAGCTTTTATAGTTCCTGAGAAATCTTTGATTAAAAATTTAACATTGGTCTATTATCTCTATATGGAGAGAAAGAAGAATGAAGGAACAAATGAATCAGACTAGCTCCAAAACCTAATGCAGCCTTTCCCCTTGCCCAATGGTGCTACACATAAAATTTAAACAAGATTGGTCGACTGCCTTCTGAGATATGCTTCATTGAAAGTGTGGACGACGGATGGACGGACGACAGACGACGGACTCCGGAGCCTTGGTATACTATCAGCTCACTGGAGCCTTTGGCTCAGGTGAGCTAAAAATTCAAGTTGCTATTTCTGTCACAACATTTTCCCTACGTTAAGTCTATGGGCAAATTTTTTTGTCTCTCAAGGTCACGTAACTATGAGGTCAATATTCCGATTCGGCCCAAAATCAAACTTAACCGAGATTTTATGCCTGTACTCGTTACCTGCAAGTTTGAAGCTGATATGAATAAAAATAAAGTTGCTATCGTGGTCACAACGTATTTTTTTATGCTCAAGGGCAGGTAACTCCAAGGCAAATATTCCGATTCGGCCCAAAATCGAACTTAACCGAGATTTTATGTCTGTCCTCGTTACCTGCAAGTTTGAAGCTGATCTGAAAAAAATTCAAGTCGCTATCGTAGTCGCAACATTTTCCCTAATTAAGTCTATTGGCAAATTTTTTGTCGCTCAAGGTCACGTAACTCCGAGGTCAATATTCCGATTCGGCCCAAAATTGAACTTAACCGAGATTTTATGCCTGTCCTCGTTACCTGCAAGTTTGAAGCTGATATGAATGAAAATAAAGTTGCTATCGTGGTCACAACGTATTTTTTTATGCTCAAGGGCAGGTAACTCCAAGGCAAATAATCCGATTTGGCCCAAAATCGAACTTAACCGAGATTTTATGTCTGTCCTCGTTACCTGCAAGTTTGAAGCTGATCTGAAAAAAATTCAAGTCGCTATCGTAGTCACAACATTTTCCCGATGTAAAGTCTATGGGCAAATTTTTTGTCGCTCAAGGTCATGTAACTCCGAGGTCAATATTCCGATTCGAACTTAACTGAGATTTTATGCCTGTCCACGTTACCTGCAAGTTTGAAGCTGATCTGAATAAAAATAAAGTTGCTATCGTGGTCACAACGTATTTTTGTATGCTCAAGGGCAGGTAACTCCAAGGCAAATAATCCGATTCGGCCCAAAATCAAACTTGACCTTGATTTTATGCCTGTACTGGTTATCTGCAAGAATGAAGTCGATCAGAAAAAAATTGACTGAGCTAGAGTGATGACAAGCTTTTTCCTATGTGAAGTCTATGGGAGCTAGATGTTGCCATGGCAACCAGAGTTCCACTCAGATCTGCCTGAAAACCTAATGAAGCCTTTCCACTTGCCCAATAATGCGACACATGAAATTTGATCAAAGTTGGCCAAGTAGTCTTTAAGATATACATTTTTGAAATTCCCATTAACCCTAATGCAAAAACACACAAGGGCAGGTAACTCCTAAGTGAATGATCCGATTCTGCCAGTTATCGAACTTGACCGAGATTTCATGGCTGTGCTGGTTATCTGCAAGAATAAAGCCAATCTGAAAATAATTGAAGCAGCTACGGTGATGACAACATTCTCCCCATGTTAAGTCAATAGGCAATTTTTTCAACGCTCAAGGGCACGTAACTCCTGAGTGAATAATCCGATTCAGCCCAAAATCGAACTTGATCGAGATTTCATGCCTGTCCTCGTTATCTGCAAGAATGAAGTCGATCAGAAAAAAATTGACGGAGCTAGAGTGATGACAAGCTTTTTCCTATGTTAAGAACGCTCAAGGGCACGTAACTCCTGAGTGAATAATCCGATTCAGCCCAAAATCGAACTTGATCGAGATTTCATACCTGTCCTTGTTATCTGCAAGAATGAAGACAATCAGAAAACAAGAGGGCCATGATGGCCCTGGATCGCTCACCTGATCCATAGTGTAACAAGTGGGCCCCAGAGAGGGCCATTATTGGCCCCAGGGTTTTAATGTGCATAATGTTGAGGGAGGTCTTAAAGGTGAAGCTTCATACCAAACATCAACAAAGGCTATAATTAGAACAATCTTGGCAAAGGTCCACTAGATAAAGCTACACATCAAATTTCAAAGACCTGGGCCTTGCAGTTTCAGAGAAGAAGATTTTTTTTAAAGATATTCCCTACATAAGCCTATGCAAAACCAAATGGCCCCAGGGCTATATAAATCTATGTAAAAACAAAGGGCCCCGGCCCGGGGTGGGGGCATTTGTGGCCCCAGGGCTATAATTTGAACAATCTTGGTAGAGGTCCACTAGATAAAGCTCCATACTAAATATCAAAGGCCTTGGCCTTGCAGTTTCAGAGAAGATTTTTAAAGATTTCCCTATATAAGTCTATGCAAAACCAAAGGGCCCCGGAGCGGGGACATTTTTGGTACCAGGGCTATAATTTGAATAATTTTGATAGAGGTCCACTAGATGCAGCTTCATACCAAATATCAAAGACCCAGGCCTTGTGGTTTCAGAGAAGAAGATTTTTGAAGATTTTCCCCATGTAAGTCTATGTAAAACCATAGGGCCCCAGAGTGGGGGCATTTTTGGCCCCAGGGCTATAATTTTAACAATCTTGGTAGAGGTCCATTAGATGCAACTTCATACCAAATTTCAAAGTCCTGGGCCTTGTGGTTTCAGAGAAGATTTTTAAAGATTATCCCTATATAAGTCTATGTAAAACCAAAGGGCCCCGGGACGGGGCCACTTTTGGCCCCAGCACTATAATTTGAATCATCTTGGTAGGGGTCCTTTAGAAGAAGCTTCATACCAAATATAAAAGACCTAGGCCTTGTGGTTTCAGAGAAGAAGATTTTTAAAGATTTTCCCTATATAAGTCTATGTAAAACCAAAGGGCCCCTGAGCGGGGGCATTTTTGGCCCAAGGGCTATAATTTGAACAATCTTGGTAGGGGTCCACTAGATGAAGCTTCATACAAAATATCAAAGTCCTGGGCCTTGCGGTTTCAGAGAAGAAGATTTTTAAAGATTTTCCCTATATAAGGCCATGTAAAACCAAAGGGTCCCAGTCGGAGGCTTTTTTTGCCCCAGCACTATAATTTGAACAATCTTGGTAGGGGTCCACTAGATAAAGCTTAATTCCAAATATCAAAGTCCTGGGCCTTGCAGTTTCAGAGCAGAAGATTTTTAAAGATTTTCCCTATATAAGCCTATGTAAAACCAAAGGGCCCGGCGGCGGGGACATTTTTGGCCTCAGCACTATCATTTGAATAATCTTGTTAGGGGTCTTTTAGATGAAGCTTCATACCAAATATAAAAGACCTAGGCCTTGTGGTTTCAGAGAAAAGGATTTTTAAAGATTTTCCCTATATAAGTCTATGTAAAAACAAAGGGCCCCTGAGCGGGGGCATTTTTGGCCCAAGGGCGATAGTTTGAACAATCTTGGTAGAGGTCCATTGGATGAAGCTTCATTCTAAATATCAAAGTCCTGGACCTTGCGGTTTCAGAGAAGAAGATTTTTAAAGATTTTCCCTATATAAGTCTATGTAAAACCAAAGGGCCCCTGAGCAGGGGGATTTTTGGCCCAAGGGCTATAATTTGAACAATCTTGGTAGGGGTCCACTAGATGAAGCTTCATACAAAATATCAAAGTCCTGGGCCTTGCGGTTTCAGAGAAGAAGATTTTTAAAGATTTTCCCTATATAAGCCTATGTAAAACCAAAGGGCCCCAGGTGGAGGCTTTTTTTGCCCCAGCACTATAATTTGAACAATCTTGGTAGGGGTCCACTAGATAAAGCTTAATACCAAATATCAAAGTCCTGGGCCTTGCAGTTTCAGAGCAGAAGATTTTTAAAGATTTTCCCTATATAAGCCTATGTAAAACCAAAGGGCCCGGGGGTGGGGACATTTTTGGCCTCAGCACTATCATTTGAATAATCTTGTTAGGGGTCTTTTAGATGAAGCTTCATACCAAATATAAAAGACCTAGGCCTTGTGGTTTCAGAGAAAAGGATTTTTAAAGATTTTCCCTATATAAGTCTATGTAAAAACAAAGGGCCCCTGAGCGGGGGCATTTTTGGCCCAAGGGCGATAATTTGAACAATCTTGGTAGAGGTCCAATGGATGAAGCTTCATTCTAAATATCAAAGTCCTGGACCTTGCGGTTTCAGAGAAGAAGATTTTTAAAGATTTTCCCTATATAAGGCCATGTAAAACCAAAGGGCCCCGGAACGGGGGCATTTTTTGCCCCAGCACTATAATTTGAACAATCTTGGTAGGGGTCCACTAGATAAAGCTTAATACCAAATATCAAAGTCCTGGGCCTTGCAGCTTCAGAGCAGAAGATTTTTAAAGATTTTCCCTATATAAGCCTATGTAAAACCAAAGGGCCCGTTCTTTAATTTGACCTACTGACCTACTTTTTGACCCGAAAAGACCTTTATTCAAACTTAGCCAAGATATTGTCACAATGACCATTCTGAGCAAGATTAATGATTTAACCAAACTTGTGGCCTCCTGAGTATTCACAAGGTTTTTCTATGATTTGACCTACTGACCTACTTTTCAACCGGACATGACCCATATTCAAACTTGACCGAGATATTGTCATGATGATCATTCTGAGCAAGTTTGATTATGATTGGACCAAAATTGTGGCCCCTAGGGTGTTCACAAGGTTTTTATATGATTTGACCCGCTGACCTACTTTTTAACCCGATATGACCCATATTCGAACTGGACTGAAATATTGTCACAATGGTCATTCTGAGCAAGTTTCATGATAATTGGACCAAAACAGTGGCCTTCAGAGTGTTCACAAGGTTTTTCTATGATTTGACCTACTGACCTACTTTTTGACCGGACATGACCCATATTCGAACTTGACCAAGATATTGTCATGATGATCATTCTGAGCAAGTTTGATTATGATTGGACCAAAATTGTGGCCTCTAGGGTGTTCACAAGGTTTTTCTATGATTTGACCCGCTGACCTACTTTTTAAGCCGACATGATCCATATTCAAACTTCACTAAAATATTGTCACAATGATCATTCTGAGCAAGTTTGATGATGATTGGACCAAAACTGTGCCCTCTAGAGTGTTCACAAGGTTTTTCTATGATTTGACCTACTGACCTACTTTTTCACCCGACATGACCCATATTCGAACTTGACCGAGATATTGTCATGATGATCATTCTGAGCAAGTTTGATGATGATTGGACCAAAACTGTGGCCTCTAGTTTGTTCACAAGAAAAAGTTTACGCACGACGGACGACGGACGACGGACGACGCACGACGACGCCGGACATCTTACGGTCACAAAAGCTCACCATGACCTTCGGTCAGGTGAGCTAAAAATTGACGGAGCTAGAGTGATGACAAACTTTTTCCTATGTTAAGTCTATGGGAGCTATTTGTTGCCATGGCAACCAGAGTTCCAATCCGATCTGCCCGAAAACAGTATGCAGCCTTTCCCCCTACCTGATAATGCTTCACATGAAATTTGATCAAGATTGGCCCACTGGTTCCGGAGATATACTTCTTTGAAAGTGTGGACGACGGACGACGACGGACGCCGGCTCGTGGTATACTAATACCTCACATGAGCCTTCGGCTCAGGTGAGCTAAAAAGAGCACAGGAACAGATCAGGGGCACTATGGCAAGGCCCTTCATTGTTTGCAAAAAGTTTGGCCATGTTCTAAATAATTTTTTATAAATAAATCAACCCAACACCCCTAAATTCTAAATCTGCTTCCTAATATATATAGAGATTATTCAGTCTCCTATTTGAAAAATGGGATTTATTAATAGAGGGAGGTAAAACAACCCGATATAGAAAAGAGTGTGAAGCATGAGTTTCTTTAACAGATTATTTTACCTTCCAAGGTTTATGAATCCTCGATTTCAAATGGGAGAAATGAATAATCCGTATATTACATGCACTTCCATAGACTTTTAGGGCAGTTTGGATCTTGAATTTTTGATCTGAATTTTGGTACAGTTGACTGTTTACAGCTCGACTTAACGGTTCAATCAGCTTAGTTTTACAGAAGCTGACTGGAAGAAAAACTGGATGGCACCATTTTGAAAGCGCTTTCTATAGTTATGAATAAAAATAGAAGAAACAAAGTGTTTTGATGATAAAACAACTAAACTTTGAGACTAAAGAAAGCAAAACTTACTTCCTATTCAATGGTCATGTCCATGTTTTCTTTGTTTCAGCTTTGCATCCTACACAAACTTCACACATTCTAAACCGCTGTTGATAGCGTCACAAACGCCACTGCGAAGACGTCAGGAATAATGTTGACATGACTGAAACTTTCCCGCGTTTGAATATAACGATTTCACTGCAAAAGCAGTATCTAGTATCTTGTAAACAAGAGGGCCATGATGGCCCTGGATCGCTCACCTGATCCATAGAGTAACAAGTGGGCCCCGGGGAGGGCCATTATTGACCCTAGGGTTATAATGTGCATAATGTTGAGGGAGCTCTAAAAAGGTGAAGCTTCATACCAAATATCAACAAAGGCAATAATTTGAACAATCTTGGCAACAGACACTACATGAAGCTACACACCAAATATCAAAGACCTGAGCCTTGCGGTTTCAGAGAAGAAGATTTTTTGAAGATATTTCCTACAGAAGCCTATGTAAAACCAAATGGCCCCAGGGCGGATACATTTTTGGCCTCAGGGCTATAATTTAAACAATCTTGATAAAGGTCCACTAGATGAAGCTTCACACCAAATATCAAAGACCTGGGCCTTGCAGTTTCAGAGAAGAAGGTCTATGTAAAACCAAAGGGCCCCGGGCGGGGGCATTTGTGGCCCGAGGGCTATAATTTGTTCAATCTTGGTAGAGGTCCACTAGATGAAGCTCCATACCAAATATCAAAGACATGGCCTTGCAGTTTCAGAGAAGAAGATTTTTAAAGATTTCCCTATTCAAGTCTATGTAAAACCAAAGGGTCTCGGGGCGGGGGCATTTCTGGCCCCAGGGCTATAATTTTAACAATCTTGATAGAGGTTCACTAGATGAAATTTCACACCAAATATCAAAGACCTAGGCCTTGTAGTTTCATAGAAGAAGATTTTTAAAGATTTTCCCTATATAAGCCCATGAAAAAACAAAAGGCCCCGGGGCGGGGGCATTTTTGGCCACATGGCTATAATTTGAACAATCTTGATAGGGGTCAATTAAATGAAGCTTCATACCAAATATCAAAGACCTGGGCTTTGCAGTTTCAGAGAAGAAGATTTTTGTAAGATTTTCCCTATATAAGCCCATGTAAAACCAAAGGGGCCCCGGGGTGGAGGCATTTTTGGCCCCAGCACTATAATTTGAACAATCTTGGTAGGGGTCCATCAGATGAAGCTTCATACCAAATAGCAAAGACCTTGGCCTTGCAGTTTCAGAGAAGAAGATTTTTAAAGATTTTCCCTATATAAGCCCATGTAAAACCAAAAGGCCCCGGGCGGGGGCATTTTTGGCCCCAGTACTATAATTTGAACAATCTTGATAGGGGCCCATTAGATGAAGCTTCATACCAAATATCAAAGACCTGGGCCTTGCGGTTTCAGAGAAGAAGATTTTTGTAAGATTTTCCCTAAGTAAGCCCATGTTAAACCAAAGGGGCCCTGGGGCGGAGGCATTTTTGGACCCAGCACTATAATTTGAACAATCTTGGTAGGGGTCCACTAGATGAAGCTTCATACCAAATATCAAAGACCTGGGCCTTGCAGTTTCAGAGAAGAAGATTTTTTAAGATTTTCCCTATATAAGCACATGTAAAACCAAAAGGCCCCGGGCGGGGGCATTTTTGGCCTAAGCACTATAATTTGAACAATCTTGGTAGGGGTCCACTAGATGAAGCTTCATACCAAATATCAAAGACCTGGGCCTTGCGGTTTCAGAGAAGAAGATTTTTAAAATTTTTGGTGAAAAAATGTATTTTTGGCTCCTGTGACCCAGATGTGCAACGGACCGGAACCATTTGAACAACTTTGAAAGGGGTCCACCTAAGGATCATTCCTGTGAAGTTTGGTCAAAATCCGATCAGTGGTTTAGGAGGAGATGTCGTTTGAAGAAATTGTTTACGCACGGATGACAGATAAAAAGTGATCCTAATATAAATCACAACAGGGCCATGATGGCCCTGGATCGCTCACCTGATCCATAGTGTAACAAGTGGGCCCCAGAGAGGGCCATTATTGGCCCCAGGGCTTTAATGTGCATAATGTTGAGGGAGGTCTTAAAGGTGAAGCTTCATACCAAACATCAACAAAGGCTATAATTTGAAAAATCTTGGCAAAGGTCCACTAGATAAGCTACACATCAAATATCAAAGACCTGGGCCTTGTGGTTTCAGAGAAGAAGATTTTTTTTAAAGATATTCCCTACATAAGCCTATGCAAAACCAAATGGCCCTGTGCCTATATAAATCTATGTAAAACCAAAGGGCCCCAGGGTGGGGGCATTTGTGGCCCCAGGGCTATAATTTGAACAATCTTGGTAGAGGTCCATTAGATGAAGCTTCATACCAAATATCAAAGTCCTGGGCCTTGTGGTTTCAGAGAAAAAGATTTTTAAAGATTATCCCTATATAAGCCTATGTGAAACCAAAGGGCCCCGGGGCCAAGCCACTTTTGGCCCCAGCACTATAATTTGAATCATCTTGGTAGGGGTCCACTAGATGAAGCTTCAAACCAAATATAAAAGACCTAGGACTTGTGGTTTCAGAGAAGAAGATTTTTAAAGATTTTCCCTATACAAGTCTATGTAAAACCAAAAGGCCCCGGAGCAGGGGAATTTTTGGCCCAAGGGCTATAATTTGATAATTTGAATAATCTTGGTAGGGGTCCACTAGATGAAGCTTCATACCAAATATCAAAGTCCTGGGCCTTGCGGTTTCAGAGAAGAAGATTTTTAAAGATTTTCCTTATATAAGCCTATGTAAAACCAAAGGGCCCCGGGCGGGGGCATTTTTTGCCCCAGCACTATAATTTGAACAATCTTGGTAGGGGTCAACTAGATGAAGGTTCATACCAAATATCAAAGTCCTGGGCCTTGCGGTTTCAGAGAAGAAGATTTTTTTAAGATTTACCCTATATAAGCCTATGTAAAACCAAAGGGCCCCGGGGCGGGACATTTTTGGCCTCAACACTATAATTTGAATAATCTTGTTAGGGGTCCTTTAGATGAAGCTTCATACCAAATATAAAAGACCTAGGCCTTGTGGTTTCAGAGAAGAAGATTTTTAAAGATTTTCCCAATATAAGTCTATGTAAAACCAAAGGGCCCCGGGGCGGGGGCATTTTTGGCCCCAGCACTATAATTTGAACAATCTTGGTAGAGGTCGATTAGATGAAGCTTCATACCAAATATCAAAGTCCTGGGCCTTGTGGTTTCAGAGAAGAAGATTTTTAAAGATTTTCTCTATATAAGCCTATGTAAAACCAAAGGGCCCCGGGGTGGGGGCATTTTTGGCCCCAGCACTATAATTTGAACAATCTTGGTAGGGGTCGACTAGATGAAGCTTCATACCAAATATCAAAGCCCTGGGCCTTGTGGTTTCAGAGAAGAAGATTTTTAAAGATTTTCCCTATATAAGCCAATGTAAAACCAAAGGGCCCCGTGGCGGGGGCATTTTTTGTCCCAGCACTACAATTTGAACAATCTTGGTAGGGGTCCACCAGATGAAGCTTCATACCAAATATCAAAGACCTGGGCCTTGTGGTTTCAGAGAAGAAGATTTTTAAAGATTTTCCCTATATAAGCCAATGTAAAACCAAAGGGCCCCGTGGCGGGGGCATTTTTTGTCCCAGCACTATAATTTGAACAATCTTGGTAGGAGTCCTCTAGATGAAGCTTCATACCAAATATCAAAGTCCTGGGCCTTGTGGTTTCAGAGAAGAAGATTTTTAAAGATTTTCCCTATATAAGCCTATGTAAAACCAAAGGGCCCCGGGGTGGGGGCATTTTTGGCCCCAGCACTATAATTTGAACAATCTTGGTAGGGGTCCACTAGATGAAGCTTCATACCAAATATCAAAGACCTGGGCCTTGTGGTTTCAGAGAAGAAGATTTTTAAAGATTTTCCCTATATAAGTCAATGTAAAACCAAAGGGCCCCGTGGCGGGGGCATTTTTTGTCCCAGCACTATAATTTGAACAATCTTTGTAGGGGTCCACTAGATGAAGCTTCACCCCAAATATCAAAGTCCTGGGCCTTGTGGTTTCAGAGAAGAAGATTTTTAAAGATTTTCCCTATATAAGCCAATGTAAAACCAAAGGGCCCCGGGGCATGGGCATTTTTGGCCCCAGCACTATAATTTGAACAATCTTGGTAGGGGTCCACCAGATGAAGCTTCATACCAAATATCAAAGACCTGGGCCTTGTGGTTTCAGAGAAGAAGATTTTTAAAGATTTTCCCTATATAAGTCAATGTAAAACCAAAGGGCCCCGTGGCGGGGGCATTTTTTGTCCCAGCACTATAATTTGAACAATCTTTGTAGGGGTCCACTAGATGAAGCTTCATACCAAATATCAAAGTCCTGGGCCTTGTGGTTTCAGAGAAGAAGATTTTTAAAGATTTTCCCTATATAAGCCAATGTAAAACCAAAGGGCCCCGGGCATGGGCATTTTTGGCCCCAGCACTATAATTTGAACAATCTTGGTAGGGGTCCACCAGATGAAGCTTCATACCAAATATCAAAGACCTGGGCCTTGTGGTTTCAGAGAAGAAGATTTTTAAAGATTTTCCCTATATAAGCCTATGTAAAACCAAAGGGCCCCGGGGTGGGGGCATTTTTGGCCCCAGCACTATAATTTGAACAATCTTGGTAGGGGTCCACCAGATGAAGCTTCATACCAAATATCAAAGACCTGGGCCTTGTGGTTTCAGAGAAGAAGATTTTTAAAGATTTTCCCTATATAAGTCAATGTAAAACCAAAGGGCCCCGTGGCGGGGGCATTTTTTGTCCCAGCACTATAATTTGAACAATCTTTGTAGGGGTCCACTAGATGAAGCTTCATACCAAATATCAAAGTCCTGGGCCTTGTGGTTTCAGAGAAGAAGATTTTTAAAGATTTTCCCTATATAAGCCAATGTAAAACCAAAGGGCCCCGGGGCATGGGCATTTTTGGCCCCAGCACTATAATTTGAACAATCTTGGTAGGGGTCCACCAGATGAAGCTTCATACCAAATATCAAAGACCTGGGCCTTGTGGTTTCAGAGAAGAAGATTTTTAAAGATTTTCCCTATATAAGCCAATGTAAAACCAAAGGGCCCCGTGGCGGGGGCATTTTTTGTCCCAGCACTACAATTTGAACAATCTTGGTAGGGGTCCACTAGATGAAGCTTCATACCAAATATCAAAGACCTGGGCCTTGTGGTTTCAGAGAAGAAGATTTTTAAAGATTTTCCCCATATAAGCCAATGTAAAACCAAAGGGCCCCGGGGCATGGGCATTTTTGGCCCCAGCACTATAATTTGAACAATCTTGGTAGGGGTCCACCAGATGAAGCTTCATACCAAATATCAAAGACCTGGGCCTTGTGGTTTCAGAGAAGAAGATTTTTAAAGATTTTCCCTATATAAGCCAATGTAAAACCAAAGGGCCCCGTGGCGGGGGCATTTTTTGTCCCAGCACTACAATTTGAACAATCTTGGTAGGGGTCCACTAGATGAAGCTTCATACCAAATATCAAAGACCTGGGCCTTGTGGTTTCAGAGAAGAAGATTTTTAAAGATTTTCCCTATATAAGCCAATGTAAAACCAAAGGGGTTGGCTTGGGCATTTTTTGTCCCAGCACTACAATTTGAACAATCTTGGTAGGGGTCCACTAGATGAAGCTTCATACCAAATATCAAAGTCCTGGGCCTTGTGGTTTCAGAGAAGAAGATTTTTAAAAATTTTCCCTATATAAGCCTATGGAAAACCAAAGGGCCCCGGGGTGGGGGCATTTTTGGCCCCAGCACTATAATTTGAACAATCTTGGTAGGGGTCCACTAGATGAAGCTTCATACCAAATATCAAAGACCTGGGCTTTGTGGTTTCAGAGAAGAAGATTTTTTAAGTTTTTGGTGAAAAAAATCTATTTTTGGCTCCTGTGACCTAGATGTGCAACGGACCGGAACCATTTGAACAACTTTGAAAGGGGACCACCTAAGGATCATTCCTGTGAAGTTTGGTCAAAATCCGATCAGTGGTTTAGGAGGAGATGTTGTTTAAAGAAATTGTTTACGCACGGACGGACGGACGGACGCACGACGGACAAAAAGTGATCCCAAAAGCTCACCTCGTCACTACGTGACGGTGAGCTAATAAAACAAAAGGGCCCCGTGGTGGGGGCATTTTTTGTCCCAGCACTAAAATTTGAACAATCTTGGTAGGGGTCCACTAGATGAAGCTTCATACCAAATATCAAAGTCCTGGGCCTTGTGGTTTCAGAGAAGAAGATTTTTAAAGATTTTCCCTATATAAGCCAATGTAAAACCAAAGGGCCCCGGGGCATGGGCATTTTTGGCCCCAGCACTATAATTTGAACAATCTTGGTAGGGGTCCACCAGATGAAGCTTCATACCAAATATCAAAGACCTGGGCCTTGTGGTTTCAGAGAAGAAGATTTTTAAAGATTTTCCCTATATAAGCCAATGTAAAACCAAAGGGCCCCGTGGCGGGGGCATTTTTTGTCCCAGCACTACAATTTGAACAATCTTGGTAGGGGTCCACTAGATGAAGCTTCATACCAAATATCAAAGACCTGGGCCTTGTGGTTTCAGAGAAGAAGATTTTTAAAGATTTTCCCTATATAAGCCAATGTAAAACCAAAGGGCCCCGTGGCGGGGGCATTTTTTGTCCCAGCACTATAATTTGAACAATCTTGGTAGGAGTCCTCTAGATGAAGCTTCATACCAAATATCAAAGTCCTGGGCCTTGTGGTTTCAGAGAAGAAGATTTTTAAAGATTTTCCCTATATAAGCCTATGTAAAACCAAAGGGCCCCGGGGTGGGGGCATTTTTGGCCCCAGCACTATAATTTGAACAATCTTGGTAGGGGTCCACTAGATGAAGCTTCATACCAAATATCAAAGACCTGGGCCTTGTGGTTTCAGAGAAGAAGATTTTTAAAGATTTTCCCTATATAAGTCAATGTAAAACCAAAGGGCCCCGTGGCGGGGGCATTTTTTGTCCCAGCACTATAATTTGAACAATCTTTGTAGGGGTCCACTAGATGAAGCTTCATACCAAATATCAAAGTCCTGGGCCTTGTGGTTTCAGAGAAGAAGATTTTTAAAGATTTTCCCTATATAAGCCAATGTAAAACCAAAGGGCCCCGGGGCATGGGCATTTTTGGCCCCAGCACTATAATTTGAACAATCTTGGTAGGGGTCCACCAGATGAAGCTTCATACCAAATATCAAAGACCTGGGCCTTGTGGTTTCAGAGAAGAAGATTTTTAAAGATTTTCCCTATATAAGCCAATGTAAAACCAAAGGGCCCCGTGGCGGGGGCATTTTTTGTCCCAGCACTACAATTTGAACAATCTTGGTAGGGGTCCACTAGATGAAGCTTCATACCAAATATCAAAGACCTGGGCCTTGTGGTTTCAGAGAAGAAGATTTTTAAAGATTTTCCCTATATAAGCCTATGGAAAACCAAAGGGCCCCGGGGTGGGGGCATTTTTGGCCCCAGCACTATAATTTGAACAATCTTGGTAGGGGTCCACTAGATGAAGCTTCATACCAAATATCAAAGACCTGGGCTTTGTGGTTTCAGAGAAGAAGATTTTTTAAGTTTTTGGTGAAAAAAATCTATTTTTGGCTCCTGTGACCTAGATGTGCAACGGACCGGAACCATTTGAACAACTTTGAAAGGGGACCACCTAAGGATCATTCCTGTGAAGTTTGGTCAAAATCCGATCAGTGGTTTAGGAGGAGATGTTGTTTAAAGAAATTGTTTACGCACGGACGGACGCACGACGGACAAAAAGTGATCCCAAAAGCTCACCTCGTCACTATGTGACGGTGAGCTAACAAGAGGGCCATGATGGCCCTGGATCGCTCACCTGATCCATAGAGTAACAAGTGGGCCACAGGGAGGGACATTATTGATCCTAGGGTTATATTGTGCATAATGTTGAGGGAGGTCTAAAAAGGTGAAGCTTCATACCAAATATCAACAAAGGCTATAATTTGAACAATCTTGGCAAAGGTCCACTAGATGAAGCTACACACCAATTATCAAAGACCTTGGCCTGGCGGTTTCAGAGAAGAAGATTTTTTTTAAAGATTTTCCCTATATAAGCCTATGTAAAACCAAATGGCCCTGGGGCAGGGGCATTTGTGGCCCAAGGGCTATAATTTAAACAATCTTGATAGAAATCCACTAGCTGAAGCTTCACACCAAATATCAAAGACCTGGGCCTTGCTGTTTCAAAGATTATCTCAATATAAGTCTATGTAAAACCAAAGGACCCTGGGGCGGGGCCATTTGTGGCCCGAGGGCTATAATTTGAACAATCTTGGTAGAGGTCCACTAGATGAACACACGGGGTATTCGACTACCTGGGACGCAGATGGATACCAAAAACGCCGACGGAAAAACAACAACAAACATTCGTGGTGAGTTGAATAAATCGCATTTTACGGGCATATATCAAATAGATGCCCACAGATGTTGATAGCAATCTGTTTCGCAGTGTCTCGAAATACTTTCCACGAACTGTGGATGCAAATCCTCCTGTCAATGACGAATTATGACCATTTTATTCGGCAAAATATAGATGCTTGATGCAAGTCGACAGTTTTTTTAGTTTTACAGCAATAATTCGTATATAATTTCCAATGTTTCCTGAATAGCATAAAATACTAATGTATTGAGTACCTGCCATGCGTTATTAGAATTAGCAAAAAGCAGGATTTTAGAATTATAGATGTGAATTTCTTGATGAGGGTGTTCGAATAAGGTTACCAAAGACGACCCGCACAGATACCACGCAATGCAGACGGCACAAAGTTATGGTTACCATTGACGTGGAAACCACAAGCGTGGAAAAATAAAAAAAGGAGTAAAATACATTCTGTTTTCGTTTAATTGGAAAGTTAATCTAGACACTGAGTCTTACCACAGTGTACCTCGACCAAAGAGGGTATTCTCGATGTAGAAGGGAAGGCAATGACCAGGAATCGATACGATTGCCTTTCGCTTTTCGCCAAAAGACACCAACGTGACGGTTTGTCTTAATACCACATGTGGGCCATATTCGCGCATATGACTTTATGTAGCGCACATGACCAATCAATTCTTATTCGTTGAGGGGGAGAAATGTAACGGTTATGGATAAATACCACTTCTACAGCCTTCTAGAGCCGGCTCTTTTAGCGACGCGGGTAGAGTGGTTGGCTTATCCACGAAGTTAAGCAACGAAGATTGCGGTTAGTACCTGGATGGGTGACCGCGTTGCTTGACTTCGTGGACGACCCGGTACACGCTACAGGTGTCATAAATCTGTGATTTCATAATGTTAGATATCCCAAACAAGCTGACATCCCACTGACATCAAGTACTACTCATCTCGGACTCCTCCGGGCAGAAACGAATGAAAATATTATCAACATCGAGGAACGTCTAAAATTGGCTCGTCGAACACTATATGCATTAATAACTACAGGGGTCCACGGGTCGAACGGTTTAAATCCCTGTGTGTCATATAAAATCTACCAATGCTATGTCATACCAAGACTTCTATTCGGCCTTGAAGTCTTACCAATCAACCAAACACAGTTGAACATGTTAACAAGGTTCCACAATGATAATCTGAAACGGTTCCAATCCTTACCTACAAGAACAGCAAACTGTGCAGCTCACCTACTCCTAGGAGCTCTTCCAATACAAGCAGAACTACATAAGAGACAACTGAGTCTGTTATATAACATCCTGGTTACATCAAACGAAACCATACGAGACTTCACTGAACGCCAAATTGTAATAAACCTTGACAATCCACTAAGTTACTACAGTAGAGTGAAAGATACCCTGGAGCTGTATCAGTTACCTTCTCTGAATGACCTGAAACAAAACCAGCCCACCAAAGAATCCTGGAAAAATACAGTGAAACAAGTAATAAGTGAATATTGGACTGAAATTCTTAAATGTGAAGCAAAAGAGAAGTCTACATTGAAATTTCTGGACACTGAATTATTGAAAATTGGTCAAAATCACCCAGTATGGGGCTCATCAGAATTATGGGGCTTCGACATTAAGAAAGGAATTACTAAAAGTAGAATGATAACAGGAACCTATCTCCTACAAACTAACTGTCACAAATTCAATAAAAATACTATCAGTGCTATATGTAAATGCTGTGGTCTCAACGAAGAAGACTTAGCTCATATGCTGTTAGAATGTCCATCATTGATTCAGCAGAGAAAACCACTGTATACAGAAATAAAGTTTAAGGTCATTAACTGTATCAGTGCCATGAGATGGCGAGAGTTATTTAACAATAATAATGAGAATCTCGTAAAATTAATTCTGGACTGCTCCAGTTTTTCGGTAGTAAGTGATACCGCAGAATATCCAACGATTGTCAAGTTAACTACAGAACTGTGCTACAGACTTCATGTAGCAAGGTCGAATAAGTTGGCCGGAGCTTCAGTCTAACTCATCATAGACCCGTCTACAGTGCCCACTCCAGGATATATATATATATTGTACAGCGATTCATAAACGGATAAGCCCTTATTCTGTACGGACCGCGATTTTTAATGTAAATACGCCCATAATATGAACTTTTAAAAAAGTTGTGAGCTCAAGAAGATACAGATACAGGAGCCCTGGTTCCTGGTGTTCCAGAATTGGAAGTTAATACAGAATAACGAACGAACGATACTTTTACGATCAAATAGGCATGATTTGTAAATTTCCTTAGGTATATTAATAGCGTAGTCCAACAAAACAACCACGGACATGAATTCAGCCCTTCTCGATACCTTTAGTCCACGCAGAGTACTTTTAAATTCATTATTTTGAAAGATAAATATGAATATACAGTCGAACTTCAATGGCTCGAACACTTTTGGGACCAAGAAAATTTGTTCCAGACCACGGTGGTTCGAGCCACAGGGGGTTGATCTTGGAGCTAGGGGAGGAGGCCGAATACGGACATATTTTCAGTTTTCTTCAAAATAAAATGTTGTGTGTACTCATTAGAAACGCCTCATCGAGGCGATTCTTGTGAGTACACAAAACATACATTTTCAAGATCAAATTAGACATTTATACAAACTATATTTATATCTGCAGTTATGGCATTTTCTTTCTAGGGACTCAAGAAAGAGTTCGACTTGGCCGTAGTAAATGGGCCATCAGTGTTGAGTCATCGAAGTTTCCTGTACATTAAATTTCAAAACAGATCGTTTTTTGGGGTTTTGGTTTTACGGCCCTTTCAAGATTATTTCACTCATGTCGAGCCGATCGTTAATCAGAGGTGGGCGAAAACCGGAGAAAAACGACCTGACCTTCCGTTGCAGAACTTGGCGTCTCACATGTGACCCGAGCCAGGCTCGTATTTTGACAGATAAATATGATTATACATTATTGCAATGCCCATAGGGGCTTGAAGAAATATATGGGCTGCATGATGCGTCCACGCAGAGCTGAATCCGGTCCGCACACGAGTACTGGTAAACTGCTTAGTGGATCTAAGCCTGCCCAGGCAAAGCGGTGCTAGTCGGACCGTCCATGCTTATAAACCCTATTGATTTCATTGGGCGACAGGGCTTGCGATGTCATTTCATCTCAATGTCGGGTAGAAGTCCCACAAAATTAGAAGCAACGTCTCCAAAATGACTTTTACAGTGTTGACGTGGACGTGAAACCTAAAATCAAACAAACATTATTGCAACGACGTTGATATGGCGTTGTTCCAGTGTGTGGTACGTGTTGGTAGGATCGGGTCCTACGAAATTAGATAAACAATGTGAAATTTATAGAAAAATTTCGGCAAAGAATGACGCACCTGAACGAATGGCAATATAATTAACCCATATATGCCCTCTTCTGAGATATTAGCAAACAGTGCCGATCCAGATCAGACACGGCGTCTGATCTGGGTCTACTTTGCTAAAAGAAAATTCATTTTTGTAAAATTTGCCACAAATCAAAACAAACCTGACACCCTAATAATAGGAAGTGACAACTCCTAACTTACTAGGTGGATGACTCCATGTCACATATGGATTAAAACATGCGAAGAATAGTTTGTTTCCCTCACCCCACCCCCTTTAGCAGAAAAGAATGAATGCCCAAACAGTTGGCCAAAATTAAATATTGCCAGGATATTTATTTGTTTGAATTGAGGTTTAACGTTCCCGTCAACACTATTTAGGTCATTTTGGAGATGCTGCTTCCAATGTTTTGGAACTTTTACCCAACATTGAGATGAAATGGCAACTCAAGCCCTGTCGCCCATTGAAACCAATTGGGTTTATAGGCATGGACGGTCCGACTCGCATCACTTTGCCTGGGCATGCTTAGATCCTCTAAGCGGTTTACCAGTGCTCGTGTGCGGTCGGTTTCAGCTCTGCGTGGATGCATCATGCAGCCCATCTATCTCTTCAAACCCCGATAGAAGATTGCGTTTGAGTTTTACGTCCCCACCAACAACAAGATCATATGGAGACGGAACCTCTGTTTAAAGACTCGCACGAAAGTCTGGTGAAGCCCGGAATCGATCCCACGACCACTGGTTTGCGAGGCGAGTAGATTATCCTCTGCACCACGGAGGCTCCTAATTGACATATATGGGATATAATACCGAAACGGAATGAATACAAAGTACCTGCATGTAAAACATGGTGTTTTTACAGATGCCTATGCACAGTATGCCGAGATGAGACCTCTCCTTGGGAGCTGTCTATATCTCGCATTTTGATGATTTTAATTGAAGCATCTTTACGGAACCCGGGAAGGGACATGATTTGTTTTAATATGTTGTGCGAACAAGATATTAAGTTGTGCGAACAAGATATTATCTTGTGCGAACAAGATAATATGTTGTGCGCACAAGATATTATCTTGTGTAGACAACATAATTTATCTTGTGTGGACAACATAATTTATCTTGTGCGGACAACATATAATCTTGTGCGCACAAGATAATATCTTGTTCGCACAACATATTATCTTGTTTGCACAACATAGAGCTTGGGAAGTTGTGCGAACAAAATGTTATCTTGTGCGCACAACTTATAAAATAATAAAAAAAAATCATGTCCCTTCCAGGGTTCCGTACATCTAACATAATAGCAACTATGCATTTTTTTTCGCAAAATTCAAAGATGAAAGTGGCAGAAACTCAGGGCGTAAGTGTAAATATTTGGTCAGCTGTCTGAGCGATTAAGCTGTGTAGTATGAGATCAATATTTGTCAAATATGACAATGCAGATCAAGTTGAGACGCCGCAAAATCGGTGATTTGTCTACGTACACCGTTTGCTTAAACGGCCAGTCTATTTGAAAAAACTTACAACAAATAAAACAAAGGAGAAACCCGCCTGTCAAGTATTGTTATGTGGAAGATTCTGGTTGTGATATATGGGTACATGCATCATGAAAGGGGCCTGCGACCAGGTAAGAATCATATCAACATGTGTAGCTGTACAATCTGATTGCTTTCAGATGCATCTCGGCGCAGAAATGATTTAATATGACATGTGATGGAATGAATGCGCAACATGTCTAAATATTTCGAACAAACAGTGTCATGAATGTCTAGAGTTTGCTAAGAATGACAGAAATTAAGAAGTTTCACGCATTTTGTGCAATAGCCTGCAGATGCACAACAGTTTTTAAACATGAACAGGTTGGAGCAACATCTATCCGTCAGCAGTTGAAACCTGCTTGCTCACGAACAGTTTTGACGGATTGCATTCACATTTCCTATACACGATCGTCTCGGATAAAATCCGCCACTTTTATTTGTGTAGCGGTTCTTCTTCTTCTTCTTCTTACTACTACTACTACTACTACTACTACTACTACTACTACTACTACTGACAATCCGTTGCAGAACTTGGCATCTCAAATGTGACCCGCGCGAGGTTAGAACCCACAGCAGTGAGAGACGATATGGTTAAGATAGACTTTCTGAACGAAACCGCCAACAAATGCGGACCTTTAGAAGTTTAAATGCGCATATACAAATATTTGCACAAGAACCACCACTGTCGATCAGACTTTTTTAGTTTCCTGCCTCTTCAGTTTCCTGCCCTTCACAAACATCCGAAGAAAAAACTTGCTTGGGTCTAGAGATAGACTTCTAAATAGAATAACGGAATGAAACATCAAACATTAGAATACTTGCATGAAACTTGAACATTTATCAGTCGATATGTGGTCTATCTGGAAAATCCTCTATGAATGATTTATCTGGAAAATCCTCTGTGAGTTGTAATTTCTCTTTTTATCTCCCGACCGAATAGGTTTGGGGGATTTATATAAATAGGTGCGATCAGCCTGGCGTCCGTCCGTCTGTCCGTCCGTAGACGCAACCTTGTGATGGCCATACCCCCTATACCCTTTGCGATTCATTGATGGTTCTTGGCACAATTGTTCACAAGGCTGAGACGGCGTGTCATGCGCAAGAACCAGAACTCTGGATGCCATACTTTTTAGTTATCTCCCTTTTTAATAAAATAGAATGATTACTTTGTGGTGGCCTTAACTCAAATATCCTTTGAGATATATTGATGACACCTGGCACAGCTGTTCACAAGGCTGAGACAGCGTGTCATGCACAAGAACCACAACTCTGGTTACAATGGTTTTTGAGTTATCTCCCCTTCCAATAAAATAGAGTGAATACCTTGTGATGGCCATAACCCCAATACCCTTTAAGATATATTAATGATACCTGGCACAGTTGTTCACAAGGCCGAGACGGTGTGTCATACATAAGAACCACAACTCTGGGTGCCATGGTTTTTGAGTTATCGCCCCTTCCAATAATATAGAATCACTACCTTGGGATGGCCACATATTGATGGTACTTGGTACAGTTATAAAAGAGTTTAAGCAGGTGTGTCACGTGCCAAAACCACAACTCTGGGTGCCCTGTTTTTTTAATTATCTCCCCTGACAATATAACCTTGTGATGGCCACTTGTATGCAAGGTTGAGACGGCGCTTCATGCCTAAGAACCACAACTCTGGGTGCTATGATATTTGAGTTATCTCCCTTTCCAATATAACAGTCTGATTACCTTGTGATCACCGTACCTCCAATACCATTTGACATATATTGGTGGTACTTGATGCAGATGTACATGAGGTTAAGCAAGTGTGTCATGCTCAAGAATTACAACTCTGGGTGCTCTGGCTTTTGAGTATTCTCCCCTGCCAATATAACTTTGTGATGACCATAGCTCCACCCCCCTTTCAGATATATTCAAGGAACTTGGCGCAATTGTATACAAGGTACAGAAGGGGTGTCATGTGCAAGAAACACAACTGTTGGTGCTGTGGTATTTGAGTTACCTACCTTTCCAATATAACAGTATGACCAGCTTCTGATCATCATATCTCAAATACCCTTTGAGATATATTGATGGTACTTTGTACAGAAGTAAATGAGCTTAAGCAGGCATGTCATGCGCAAGAACCACAATTCTGAGTGCCCTGGTTTTTTAGTTATCTCACCTGACAGTATAATCTTGTGAATGCCATAACTGTAGTAACTTTTGTGATATATTGCTGGTTTAATTCTGGTGCACTTTCTATTGGTGAACAATCTTCTGAAGGCCATACTGGCTTTTGGTTGGGGGGATTTGCCATCTCTTCGATGGCTATTTTTTATTATTTTATTCAATAAAATGTGGAACTATTATAGTAAAAAATATGAGAACCAAGGAAAGGCTCTCTGACTGTTCCTCTTCATCAGTTATCTTCTGAAGACACTTATTTAAGTATAGAAAACATGAACTATCCAAACATTTCCTGAAATGGAAGTCGTTGAAATTCATAATCCCTATAACAGAGAGAGAGAGAGAGAGAGAGAGAGAGAGAGCGAGAGCGAGCGAGAGAGAGAGAGAGAGAGAGAGAGAGAGCGAGAGCGAGAGAGAGAGAGAGAGAGAGAGAGAGAGAGAGTAACCATTTACTCGTCTTACGCTATTTTCACCATTGTTGTTTATATGCGGCATGGGAAATATTCAACACTGTTCATAACCGTGCTTTTTGGACCTCAAAATTAAGGAGATATGGAAGTAGGCATTGATTTAGCCATTAATTGTAAATCCGTCATTGGTATCCATCGTCTGCGTTTCATGGTAACATCAAAGAAATCCGTCTGTCATAAATATTATCTTCTTTCAGCATGGTGCACTCAAGTCCATGCTTATTGCTGCCCGAGCAACGTATGGCACAAGTATATAGGAATTTATTTTTGAACAAGGACTATTTCTCTTTCAAGCTACAATGACATCTTTGGATAAATCGGTTTCATTTCTTCTTACACTTATTCTTTTAGAAATTGTGCATGTTTTGCATTTTAGTTGTCTCTAAAGACGCTTTCATGTAATCTATCGAAGCTAAAAGCACCATTACGAAACAGCTATGACAGTTCCAGAAGAATACAGCAAAAAATCAAAACTGATTTTTTTAATAGGGTCGCAAAAAACATGATTTTATCGACTCACCCTCTTTCAAATCCACGGTAAACAGTCGGCGTTTTTGGTATCCGTCTGCGTTCCAAGTAGTCGAATACCCCGTGTGATGAAGCTCCATACCAAATATCAAACACATGGGCCTTGCAGTTTCAGAGAAGAAGATTTTTAAAGATTTCCCTATATAAGTCTATGTAAACCCAAAGGGTCTCGGGGCGGGGGCAAATTTAGCCACAGGCTATAATTTGAACAATCTTGATAATGGTCCACTAGATGTAATTTCACACCAAATAGCAAAGACCTAGGCCATGTGGTTTTGAAGAAGATTTTTAAAGATTTTCCCTATATAAGTCTATGTAAAACCAAAGGGCCATGAGGCTGGGCATTTTTGGTCCCAGGGCTATAATTTGAACAATCTTGGTACAGGTCCACTAGCTGAAGCTTAATACCAAATATCAAAGACCTGGGCCTTGTGGTTTCAGAGAAGAAGATTTTTCAAGATTTAACCTATACAAGTTTATGCAAAACCAAGGGCCCCCGAGTGGGGACATTTTTGGCCCCAGAACAATTTTGGTAGAGGTCCACAAGATGAAGCTTCATACCAAATATCAAAGACCTGAGCCTTGCAGTTTCAGATAAGAAGATTTTCCCGATATAAGCCTATGTAAAACCAAAGGGCCTCGGGGCCTGGGCATTTTTGGCCCCAGCACTATAATTTGAACAATCTTGGTAGGGGTCCACTAGATGAAGCTTCATACCAAATATCAAAGACCTGGGCCTTGCGGTTTCAGAGAAGAAGATTTTTAAAGATTTTCCTTATATAAGCCCATGTAAAACCAAAGGGCCCTGGGGCTGGGGCTTTTTGGCCCCAGCACTATAATTTGATCAATCTTGGTAGGGGTCCACTAGATGAAGCTTCATACCAAATATCAAAGACCTGGGCCTTGCGGCTTCAGAGAAGGAGATTTTTCAAGATTTTCCGTATATAAGCCCATGTAAAACCAAACGGCCCCGGGGCGGGGGCATTTTTTGCCCCAGCCCTATAATTTGAACAATCTTGGTAAGGGTCCACTAGATGAAGCTTCATACCAAATATCAAAGACCTGGGCCGTGCGGTTTAAGAGAAGAAGATTTTTAAAGATTTTTCCCTATATAAGCCTATGTTAAACCAAACGGCCCTGGGGTGGGGGCATTTTTGTCCCCAGCACTATATTTTGAACAATCTTGGTAGGGGTCCACTAGATGAAGCTTCATACCAAATATCAAAGACCTGGGGCTTGCAGTTTCAGAGAAGAAGACTTTTTAAGTTTTTGGTGAAAAAAATCTATTTTTGGCTCCTGTGACCTATATGTGCAACGGACCGGAACCATTTGAACAACTTTGAAAGGGGACCACCTAAGGATCATTCCTGTGAAGTTTGGGCAAAATGCGATCAGTGGTTTAGGGGTAGATGTCGTTTGAAGAAATTGTTTACGCACGGATGACAGACAAAAAGTGATCCTAATATAAAACACAAGAGGGCCCAGAGGGCCCTGAATCGCTCACCTGAGAATTAGTGTCTCCAGTACATTCTAGGCCCAAGGGCTATAATTTGAACAAACTTGGTAATGGTCCACTAGATGAAGCTTCATTCCAAATAACAAAGATCTGGGCCTTCTGGTTTGAGACAAGATTTTTAAAGGTTTTCCCTATATAAGCCTATGAAAAACCAAAGGGTCCCAGAGTGGGGGTATTTTTGCCCCCCAGGGCTATAATTTGAACAATCTTGAAAAAGGTCCACTAGATGAAGCTCCACACCAAATACCAAAGATCTGGGCCTTGCGGATTCAGAGAAGAAGATTTTTAAAGATTTTCAATGTATAAGCCTAAGTAAAACCAAAGGCCCAAGGGGTGGGGGCATTTTTGGCCCAAGGGCTATAATTTTAACAATCTTGGTAGAGGTCTACTAGTTGAAGCTTCATATCAAATGGCATAGATCAGGGCCTTGTGGTATCAGAGAAGAAGAATTTAAATATTTTCCCTATAAGACTATGAAAAACCAAAGGGTCCCAGGGTGGGGGCATTTTTGGTCCTAGGGCTATAATTTGAACAATCTTGATAGAGCTCCAATAGATGAAGCTTCACACCAAATATCTAAGACCTTGGCCTTGCAGTTTCTGAGAAGAAGTTTCTTTAAAGATTTTCCCTATATAAGCCTATGTAAAACCGAAGGCCCCCGGGGCGGGGGAATTTTTGGCCCCAGGGCTATAATTTGAACAATCTTGGTAGAGGTCCATTAGATTAAGCTTCACACCAAATATCAAAGATCTGGGCCTTGCGGTGTCAGAGAAGAAAAGTTTTAAAGATTTCCCCTACATAAGCTTAGGTAAAACCAAAGGCCCCCTGGGCGGGGGCATTTTTGGCTCCAGGGCTATAATTTGAACAATCTTGGTAGAGGTCCACTAGGTGAAGCTTCATACCAAATATCAAAGACCTGGGCCTTGTGGTTTCAGAGAAGAAGATTTTTAAAGGTTTCCCTTTAAAGGGCTATGAAAAGTGAGTGAGTGAGTTTTAGTTTTACGTCCCACCAACAGCCAAGGTCATACGGAGACGGGACCTCGGTTTAAAGACTCATCCGAAAGTCTGAAGAAGCCCGGGATCGATCCTGCGGTCCCTGGTTTACAAGGCGAGTAGCGTAACCACTGCACCACGGAGGCTTCTAAAGGGCTATGAAAAACCAAAGGGTCCAAGGGTGGGGCCATTTTCGGCCCCAGGGCTATAATTTGCACAATCTTGAAAGAGGTCCACTAGATGAAGCTTCACACCAAATATCAAAGATCTGGGCCTTGTGGTTTCAGAGAAGAAGATTTTTAAAGATTTTCCCTGTATAAGCCTATGTAAAACCAAAGCCCCCCGGGGCGGGGGCATTTTTGGCCCAAAGGCTATAATTTGAACAATCTTAGTAAAGGTCCTCCAGGTAAAGCTTCACACCAAATATTAAAGACGTGGGCCTGCTGGTTTCAGAGAAGAAGATTTTTTAATGATTTTCCCTATATAAGCCTATGTAAAACCATAGGCCCCTGGGGTGGGGGCATTTTGGCCCCCAGGGCTATAATTTGAAAAATCTTGGTAGAGGTCCACTAGATGAAGCTTCACACCAAATATTAAAGATCTAGGCCTTGCGGTTTCAGAGAAGATTTTTAAAGATTTTCCCTGTATAAGTCTATGTAAAAACAAAGGCCCCCGGGGCGGGGGCATTTTTGGCCCAAAGGCTATAATTTGAACAATCTTAGTAAAGGTCCTCCAGGTAAAGCTTCACACCAAATATTAAAGACGTGGGCCTGCTGGTTTCAGAGAAGAAGATTTTTTAATGATTTTCCCTATATAAGCCTATGTAAAACCATAGGCCCCCGGGGCGGGGGCATTTTGGCCCCCAGGGCTATAATTTGAACAAACTTGGTAGAGGTCCACTAGATGAAGCTTCACACCAAATATCAAAGATCTGGGCCCTGCAGTTTCAGAGAAGAAGATTTTTAAAGATTTTCCATGTATAAGCCTATGTAAAACCAAAGGCCCCCTAGCGGGGGCATTTTTGGCCCTTAGGTAATAATTTGAACAATCTTAGTAGAGGTCCATCAGGTAAAGCTTCACACCAAATATTAAAGATCTGGGCCTTGTGGTTTCAGAGAAGAAGATTTTTTAATGATTTTCCCTATATAAGCCTATGTAAAACCAAAGGCCCCTGTGGCGGGGGCATTTTGGCCCCCAGGGCTATAATTTGAAAAATCCTGGTAGAGGTCCTTTAGATGAAGCTTCACACCAAATATCAAAGATCTGGGCCGTGCGGTTTCAGAGAAGAAGATTTTTAAAGATTTTCCCTGTATAAGCCTATGTAAAACCAAAGGGCCCCGGGGCGGGGGCATTTTTGGCCCTAAGGCTATAATTTGAACAATCTTAGTAGAGGACCACCAGGAAAAGCTTCACACCAAATATTAAAGACCTGGGCCTTGTGGTTTCAGAGAAGAAGATTTTTTAATGATTTTCCCTATATAAGCCTATGTAAAACCATAGGCCCCGGGGCGGGGGCATTTTGGCCCCCAGGGCTATAATTTGAACAATCTTGGTAGAGGTCCACTAGATGAAGCTTCACACCAAATATCAAAGATCTGGGCCATGCGGTTTCAGAGAAGAAGATTTTTAAAGATTTTCCCTGTATAAGCCTATGTAAAACCAAAGGCCCCCGGGGCGGGGGCATTTTTGGCCCTAAGGCTATAATTTGAACAATCTTAGTAGAGGTCCACCAGGTCAAGCTTCACACCAAATATTAAAGACCTGGGCCTTGTTGTTTCAGAGAAGAAGATTTTTTAATGATTTTCCCTATATAAGCCTATGTAAAACCAAAGGCCCCTGGGGCGGGGGCATTTTGGCCCCCAGGGCTTTAATTTGAACAATCCTGGTAGAGGTCCACTAGATGAAGCTTCACACCAAATATCAAAGATCTTGGCCGTGCGGTTTCAGAGAAGAAGATTTTTAAAGATTTTCCCTGTATAAGCCTATGTAAAACCAAAGGCCCCCGGGGCGGGGGCATTTTTGGCCCTAAGGCTATAATTTGAACAATCTTAGTGGAGGTCCACCAGGTAAAGCTTCACACCAAATATTAAAGACCTGGGCCTTGTGGTTTCACGGAAGAAGATTTTTTAATGATTTTCCCTATATAAGCCTATGTAAAACCAAAGGCCCCCGGGGCGGGGGCATTTTGGCCCCCAGGGCTTTAATTTGAACAATCTTGGTAGAGGTCCACTAGATGAAGCTTCATACCAAATATCAAAGACCTGGGACTTGCGGTTTCAGAGAAGAAGATTTTTAAAGTTTTCATTTAAAAAATCTATTTTTAGCTCCTGTGACCCAGATGTGCAATGGACCGGAACCATTTGAACAATTTTGAAAGGGGACCACCTAAGGATCATTGCTGTGAAGTTTGGTCAAAATCTGATCAGTGGTTTAGGAGGAGATGTCATTTGAAGAAAAAGTTTACGCACACACACACACACACACACATGCACACACGCACTGACGACGGACGAAAAGTGATCACAAAAGCCCACCTTGTCACTAGGTGACAGGTGAGCTAAAAAAGTAGTTCCAGCTAAAGAGATTTATTTCTCCGGCTAAGAGGAAATATTTCTTCTCCTCAGCAAAAAGGAAAATATCAAGTTTATATCTGGTAGAAATCATAGTATTTCTCTGATATGCATATAATATATATATATATATATATATATACTTCAGAAAGATTCTATTAAGCTTTAAATGGATTAAAAGGTCAAGAGGATTATACTGCAAGATGCAGCAGGAAAGAAGACAGAGCAAAGTACTAAGGATATATATCCTAAAATTTCAAACACTCATTTTTGCTTCAAGTAGATTTACATGCACTTTTCATTTGCTTGTTAACCCTTTTTTGGCTGAACACCACAAGCCCTACCTTTGAAAATGTGTGGATCCTGATCAGATGGCTTCTGAAGAAGCCATCTGATCAGCATCCACACTGCTTGTCATGCAGTTTGTGAATGAACCAGTACAGTGTGCCAAGTAATTTGATTGGCTGACAGTCAGAAACAGGTGTTGCAAAATTAATTTATTCAGCAGGGTAAGGATTAACAATATCTCAGGACCCAGTTGCTCAAAAATGTCAATGTAATACAAAAATGTATACATGTACAAATTAACCATTACGATAACACAGACGTGTGATATAGCGCATTCTTTCATATCTCGAAAATGGTAATTTCTCTGATGAAAATATGCAATAATTTTCTTATTTATGCTCCAAACAAAGGTTTTTGGGTGCTCCTAAGAACTGCCTCCATGAGGTGGTTCTAAAGAGTACCCACAATCTATGTCTTACAGCAGAAATAAGAAAAATAATGTTTACCCCCAAAAATCCAAGTTTTCTCTATATAAACAGGGGTTTACTGGGGGGGAGGGGGGTTATTTCATGGACTTGTTAACATGATGATAATGTTAAAATACGGTAATATTTAATACAGCAGCCATGCAAATATTTTTGCTGCTAAAATGTGAGTAGCTTTTGCAATAGCTACTTACATTTTAGCAGCAAAAATATCTATGTACATGTATTTATAAGATAACTTTGTGGCCACTAATAAGTTTGTTAACTCATTGCATGAAGGAAACCCCTAAAGGGGTATCATGGCAAATAGTGCAAGCCGAGACCAGATGCCACAGAACTTGACGTCTGATCAGGGTCTGCACACTAACAGAATTTTCCGTCAAAAATGAAAAACGAAAAAATAGGCCTGACACCCCTTAAATGACAAATGGATTTGTCCAACATAATAGCAATGGTAGAGTCCACTAGTATACAAGGGTTAAACAATGTTTTGAACAACTTTAAGATTGGCAATTAGTGCAGGCCCTGATTAACTGTTACTTTATAGGACGTCTGGTCTAGATCTGAACAGTGCAGAACCATTCAGACTGCTCTGCAGGAGAAGTCTGATGTGGTTCTGGACTGATTCTCTAGGCTAATTCATCAGAAAAGTGAGTGTTTGAATTTTTAGAACAGCTACTGTAAACTAAAGCTAATGACCCGGGCTTTAACCCTTAAAATGCCAAGAAAATCTTCATCTGAAAATGTTGGCTGCTTATGTCGTCTGCTGAATCTTCATACAAACTTTTTAAAAATATTTTTGCATACAGGCAAACAGTGTGAACCCAGATCAGACTGCTCCTAGAGGAGCAGTCTCATCTGGGATCACATTGTTTGGAAAAATGAGTTTTAAAGTAACCGACAGACGACAAAGTAGACGACAATTGTCATGATTGGCATTTTAAGGGTTAACTGGGAATGAATAATTCAAATCCATTCCACATTTTAGACCAAGTCTGATGCAGCCAGATGGCACTAACTAAAGCCTGGAATGGAGAAAAAGGGAAAAGTTCAACTCTGCCATTCCATTTCCGGTTTTACTCAAAAACCCTGTGCCGACAACAACAATCAAACCTTTGTGAGTTCTTTAGCTCTGTTGTAGAGATCACTTTGATAGTTGGGGTAGTGACCTAGAGTAACTCCCACATAACTGAATGTACAAAAACGAGACAAGTGAGATGGTTATTTTGTTAACCCTTGTCCTGCTGAATATTCATATATGCCACACCCACTACCGATTATCAACCAATCAGATTACATGATGCAAATTATTGCAACAAATTCACAATCTGGATGGCAAACAATGTAGATCCTGATCAGATGGCTTCGTCAGAAGCCATCTGATCTGGATCTACATTGTTTCAAAGATAAGGCATATCCGGGATTAGCAGGACAAGGGTTAAAAGATGTTGGTTTCAGATGCCATACTAACATATAGACACTGAAGTATTAACTGATCATATTGATGATGTAAATAAGAATATCAAGAACACGTTAATTGCAGAAAGTGAAACAGATAACAGCCTGTTGTATATTTTCTTGTCAAATCTGTGTTTTTGGGTCGATTGTTTAAGAAATAGATCAGCTCTAACTGTGATTTGTTGAGTAATAAATCACAGTTTGGAGGTTAGTTGTAAAGTAGACAAATCACGAGCGCGTAGCGCGCGTGATTTGTCTACTTACAACTGACCGACAAACTGTGATTTATTATTCAACAAATCACAATCTAGAGCTGATCTATTTCGATTCTAACAGGCTGAAAATCGGCAATAATGCTGTGTTTTCCTTCAAAATCTCAGAACTTTTCGCCATTGCTAGAAGAAATCCCAGTAAAATTATCGACTGAAATACATGCATTTATGCCCTTTTCTAACGTTTTCGATGCGAGAATATGATGTTACACCGTCTAAGGTCAAGGAAATCGACTAGTGACGTCATAAATTTGCAGTTTTTAATGACGCCACTCGTCACGCTCTTCCGAGCTGTGATTTGTTGCAGAATAAAACACAGTTATTTTCCATTGCCTATATAGGTGCGCTGTGTTAAAATTATCAATCAAACCAAAGTTACTACGTGCAGAAGCTCTTGAGAGCTCACTTTCACCTGACTATCACTGACTTGTAGGAAATACAGGTACAGTCGAACTTCAATGGCTCGAACACCTTTGGGACCTCGAAAATCTGTTCGAGACAGGGGTAGTTCGAGCCACTGAGATTACTGCCAGGAGGCATAACTAGATATTTTTAGACATCTTTTCGGTGTTCTATAATGAAAATGCATGCTGTGTGTACTCATTAGAATCGCCTCATCGAGGCGATTCTAATGAGTACACACAGCGTACATTTGCAAGATAAAAGACTAAAATCTCCTTAATTATCCCCCACTATGTCTTATGTAGAGGATGTCCCTAGGGGCTCAAGAATGGGTTCGACACATCCATGGTGAACGAGCCATCGGTGTTCGAGCCATCGAAGTTCTACTGTACATGTAATGATTATTGATAGAGAATAGCCTCGCTTTTCTTATCAATGCGAGGTCAGTTGTTGCATATGAGGGTTATCTATAGAATCTAGACTGAAATCTGTGTCAGGTAGGCTTCATTTGCTTTCACTGTTTTGACAAAAAAATATACAACAGGCAGTTTTTTTATCAGTCTTTTGACCCACCCTATTAATTTCTCTATGCAAGTCAAACTGATCTCCCTGATAAGCAGGATATTTTCCTATTGTGACAGCTACATAGCTGAAAAATATAAAACATACAATAAAGAGTGAGTGAGTGTTTGAGTTTTATGTATCACCAACAGCTAAGGTCATACGGAGACTGGACCTCGGTTTAAAAACTCAGAAGCCAGGGATCGATCCTGCGACCCTTGGTATACAAGGCGAGTAGCATAACCACTACACCATGGAGGCTTCTACATACAGTAAAGAAAACTCCTTTCAAAATTTAGACATAGCAGAACTTAACAATAAGCTAAAATCAGACAGCAGAAATTTCTAACTTATGGACAGATAGGCCTAGGCAAACAGTGCAGACACAGATCAAACTGCTCCTGAAAGAGCAGTCTGATCGGGGTCTACAGTGTTTGCTATGTTGTCTGTACCTCTTGGACTCATTACTGGATCATGAAACAAATTTGATAAAATTTTAGAACAGCAGTAAGCCCTGACTCCTCAAGGTATCCAAACTTTTAGGATTTTTTACCGTCAGCCATTTTATATGGAAAACATCACATTAGGATACTAGCAAACAGTGCAGGCCAAGATCAGATGTTCCAGCCCAGTTTCTGATCAGGGCCTTCAATGTTTGCAAAAAGTGCAGCTACTTTCAACATAAATTAATTTTTCTAAAAATAATTCAAACCTGACACATCTAAATTTCAAAATGGACTCCCTCTATGTAAATACAAATATAAAAATTTGGACACCTTGAGGAATTGCTGTAATTCCCCTAAAGTTCTAACAAATTTGTTTCACGAATCAGCAAGGAGTATAAAAAGTGAAGCTGGAATGGCAAAAAGTGTAGACCCTGATCAGACTCAGCAGTCGGTTCTGGGTCTGTGCCATTTGCTTAGGCATGTCTGTCCAAATATTAAGGACAAAATGGGTTGATTTTCCTTTAATATGCTTTTCAATGCATGTTGTCTGGAACTGTATTTACTCATAATTTCATGTGGTTGCGGCATATTGCTGTATTGTTAAATCATACTGCACACATTATAATAGATGTAAAAAAACCTTTTATGCCATAAGATAAAAAGAATCTGACATTTTATCATACAGTGAAACTTTGATCACTTGAACACGGATAGCTCATTTACTACATGGATAATTCGAGCTACTTCTGCAATCCCTTGAGGAAATGTCCCAAAGCTCCAGATATCCATATAATTGTGATAATACAGAGATTTTTTATCATTTTATCTTTAAAAGTGGTGTGCACTCATTAGAATCACATCCATGTGGGAATTATAATGAGAACACACAACACATCTTTAATTTTATAGAAGGTTGTAAAGATATCCTAAAGTTAAGACCTGGCATGTGTATGATCAAGTGCATAGCAATTGATTCTGGTGGCATCATTGCTGCATGACATCATCTCCTGAACAAGTCAAAGATATAAACATCCCCTAAACCCCACTTTATATAGAGAAAACTGGGGCTTAGGGGGGTATAAATTCTGTATTTTTCTTGGCTCCAAGACATAGGTTGTGGGTACTCGTATAAAATAGAAGTGTGCCGGCCTCGGTGGCTCAGTCGGATGCGCGTCTGACTGGTGATCAGGAGGACGCGGGTTCGACTCCCGCCGGGTCGGCAACATTCTTTCGTGGAGATTGATCATGAAATCTTTTCTACGGTCATTCTCTCCCTTCCGCTGATTCAAGAAGGGCAGTTGTCAGTTTCTGGCGAAAGAATGTGCACTGTACTGGTTAACCGCTTACGTATAAGCCTGCCCAGGAAAGTGTTGATAGGTAAACTGACTGGCTCAAAAATGACCTAAATAGTGTTGACTGGGCCGTAAAACCCCAATACAAACAAACAAATAAAATAGAAGTGAAAGCAATTATCAGGAATCCATAGAACAAACCCACACCTCCCATCAGAGAACCTCAGTATTTCGAACTACCCCAACCTCGAACAAATTTTCATGGTCCCAGAGATGCTTGAGATATTGATCTTGACTGTATATATAGCCACAGAAATGTATGATAAAATCTGAGGACAAATTGTGGTGATATCACTTGATATTGGCATGCTTACCTGATATTGCATCTTTACTAGGATTCTTTCCAATTTCACCGTCAGTTGACATGGCAGCTGATAACATTAAGATAACACACCTGTGGGACGCAGTGCATTTCACATCTCCAAAATTCTACTTTTATGATGAAAATATGTGATTATTTTCATATTCATACTGCAAACAAAGGTTATGGGTGCTCATTGAGGCGGTTCTAACGAGTGCCCACAACCTATTTCTTGGAGCCGAAATAAGAGAAATAATGTATCCCCCATAAACCCCAGTTTTCTCTATATAAAGTGGGGTTTAGGGGAGTGTTCTTTCAGTCGATATGCACGACACAATCACTGCCGATTTTTAGTATAGAAATGGGCATCTTTGAAAGTATGAGTAGGTAGTTCTAATGTGAATGAGACTACTTATCATCACAGGCACAAAATCATTTTTGCAGCCTATGAAATAGTTTTCAAGCACAAATAAGGAAAAGTCTGTTGTCAATGAGGCAAACAACGCATATCTGCCCCCACCTTGGCAACCGTATCTTTGAAATGCATAACTGACTATATGCATAATAAGCAATAGCCAATCTGTCTGCAGGTATGTTACTGTACTGTTTGGTCCTGCAGCTCTAAAGTTGGTCTGGGCTAAGTTGAACAGTGCAGACCCAGACCAGTTGCTGCAGAATGATCGGGGTATACACTATTTGCTTCAAATCATTATGAAAACATGCCTATACAAATAAATTGTTAACTTTACCGCCAAAAAAAAAAACGAAAATTTTAAGATGAAAAATTGTAATATTTTTCTTATTTCTGCTCAAAATATAGATTGTGGGTACTCGTTAGAAGTTCACCGAGGCCGTTCTAATGAGTACCCACAATCTATATTTTAGAGCCGAGGCGGTTCTAACGAGTAACCACAATCTATATTTTAGAGCAGAAATAAGGTTTACCCCTGTAAACCCCAGTTTTACTATATAAAAGTGGGGTTCAAGGGGGGTCAAAATTATATAGGCGTGTATTCCTGATGACAGGAATTTTAGGTTTAAACAAAACAGCTAAAGTCTGATTCAGGACCTTTTTTCAACAACCTTCACCCAGAGACAATCAACCCAACAGCACTGTCAGTTCTTTAAATTTTCTGCAAGTATGCCTCAAACACATATTTGAGTTGGAGCAAGACAAAACCAAAACAAATGCCTAGGCAACCAGCAAAAACTCGTACACATCTTTCATTGATTGCATAAATAAGATACAGTCAACCCTCAAGGGCTCGAACTCCTTTGGGACCACGAAAATCTGTTTGAGAAAAGGGGTAGTTTGAGCCACTAAGGGCTTCTTCAGGAAGACATAACGAGGATAATTTGGGACTTCTTTCCGATGTTCTATGATATGATTGAGGCGATTCTAATGAGTACACATAGCATACATTTGCAAGCTAAAAGACGAAAATATCCTACATTTTTCATCACTATTTCTTAACTTAGAGAAATTCCCTAGGGGCTCAAGAACAGCTTCGACTGGGACGTATGCAAACAGTGTAGATCCAGATCAAATGAAACAAAACTTGGCAACTAATCAGGCTCTACACTGTTTGCTAAAAATACTGGAATAATTCAAATGTTAAACGAAACAGTCAAAGACTCGGTACAGGACTATTTTCCAAGGCTATACTTAGAGATAATCTACCCACCAGTGTGGACCGTTCCTACATGTAAACCCTTGCTGCAGGGCTTGAGATGTCATTTCAGCCCAATGTCTGGTAAAAGTCCTACAAAATTGGAAACAACGTCTCCAAAATCACCTTAATAGTGTTGATGGTGACATAAAATCTCAATTCAAACAAATCCACCAGTGCTGTCATTGCTTTGTTTATTATTATTATTATTATTATTTGGCCTCTGTCACTTAATGCTGGTGGGCGGACGATTTGGCTAGCAGACGATTTGGCACGGACAATTTGGCCTAGGACAATTCGGCCTAGGACAATTTGGCCAGCCAAAAATACTGGGCAGGACAATTTGGCCAAACTGATTTCTCCTAGCGGTTTTTCCAATTCTTATTCTATCAGTCATTTCATTAACATTTTTTCTTCATTTGGCTTCCTATTTTCATCAAATATTTCATGTTTTTTCAGTGATTTTATCTGTCATTTCTTGGCTTTGATGAGTGAAAATCAAATGTTGACATAAAAGAGGAAATTGCCAAGTTTGAGCAGTTTCTTCATTTGACAACATATTTTTATCAGACATCATTACATATTTTCTGCTCATTTGTAGTATTTGAGCCCAGTCAACACTATTTAGGTGATATTGAGCAGATCAGTTTCCCTAAGTGAAAGTGGTTAACCAGTGCGGTTCACATTCTTGAACCAGGCAGGCATCATTATTTTTCTTATTTCTGCTCCAAGACATAGGCTGTGGGTACCCGTTAGACCAGTCAAAAAGTCAATCAGCCAATTAGCCAAGCATGCAAGAAAATATGCTAATTTTGTATTCCAACAAATTTAACTAAAATCACAATGTCAAACAAAACCAACAAAATAAGTGTGGAATAACTAATTAAGAAAGCAAGGAACCAAGACCAGTCAGCAAATCTGTTAGCCAATTAACCATGAATACAAAAACATGTAATTAACCCATTTCGGACTGGAAACCCCAAAACGGGTACCCAGGCAAACAGTGCAGGCCCAGATCAGATGCCACAGAATGCGGTGTCTGATCAGGGCCTCCACTGTATGCTTAAAGTTCAGCCATTTTCCAAATCAGTTTTGAAAAAAAGACAACCTGACACCCCTAAATTTTAAAATGGACTCCTGCTGTATATAAGGAGGAAGATTTCATTTGGTACTAAAAGGGTTAATCTTGTTTTCCAGCCAATTTAAACAACACCATTAAATTTATTTATTTATTATTCTTTTTTTTTTTATTATTTATTTTATTGTATTTTTTGGGGGGATTATAGTTAACCATTTTTTTTAATTTGCACATAAAGAATATCTCCGGCCAAAAGTTATAAAAGTTTACAAACAGCAATAAAAAAAATCTAATTGTTTAAAATCTTCTTTAAAATGTTCCTGTCACATATTCAAACATTACTGTATATTAAAAGCAAACCTTAAACATTAAATTTTCAGTTTAAACTAGTCATTATATTAATCTGGCCAAATTGTCCTACCCAATATTTTTGGCTGGCCAAATTGTCCTAGGCCGAATTGTCCTAGGCCAAATCGTCCGGACCAAATCGTCCGCTGGCCAAATCGTCCTACATTCCTTAATGCTCCGCATACTGGGTAATTTTTCGTAGCCAACAACATTTTGAAATGTTTTTCTAATTTTCCAAGAAAATAGGATTTGACATCTCATGCAAATTATCTCCTATGGATGCCAAGTCCTGTTTTCTGGTAAAAGAAAGAAAAATATCAACAATTTGTCTCCTGCTGAATTCGCATAGAGAGTGGTAAAGGTTAAATACGTACCCATATCCTGTACCATGTTTACCAGGGTTTGTTATCACGTTTTTACCAGGTGCCTTGTATTCCTTTCCAGGCCGTGATACAGGGCTGAAGGCACTGACAGCACCACTCAGTGTACCATAGTGGGAACCAAGACCAGACCTGCAATATATTTAAGACATAAAACTGAGTACCCAATAGGTCCCATTCAGTAGCCAGAATAAAATTATTATTCCAACACAGCATGCCTGTGGATAGGAAGTGTGATTTATTCTGCAGTAAATCACAGGGACTTAATCTGCAATAAATCACAGGGAAGAAGAGTGTACAACGTCACTTGAAGATTCCATGATGTTAGCTAGATGGTGAAACATCATTTTCTTCCATCAAAAATATTACAAAAGGACTGAAATACATGAACATTACAGGTGTTATACAAATGCTCACCTTGTCACTATGTGACAGGTGAGCTCAAAAGGGAACTATTAGGGGAAAAATTTTCTTATTTCTCTTCAGAAACCTACCGGGTATGTTGTCAGTACTTCTTAGAAAATCGGCTGGTTGATCAAATAGTCAATAGTTTTAGAAGGCTTTCTTCTAACAATGGCAAAAGGCTGGGAGAATTTGAAGGAAGCAACAACATTTTTCCTATTCATACTCCAAACACAGGATGTGGGTGCTTGTTAGAGCTGCATCATTGAGAACCCACAACTTATGACTTGGAGCAGAAATAAGAAAAATACTGTATAAACCTCTGTGTACCGTATAGTTTTCTCTATATAAAGTGGTGTTTACAGGAGTGTTCATTACATGGACTTGTTAATGTGATGCACTAGTGTCACATGTGATATTCATCTAAGCCTCTTTATAACACTTTTCAATACAACAGAGTTTGGATGTATGGAATCCAAAAATGTATAGATTATATAGAAAATAAAATTACCATAAATGGTCATTTTTTCTATATATCCTAAACAGTTTTGTTTGGCTTTCACACAATTACATGTATTTAACTAAAATGGTTTCTACTTTGGAACCAAATTACAGTATTACATATAGGTTGCTTTGTACCACATTCTTGGTTCGTAAGACATTCTAATTATCTGACCCAACCTTACAGGACTACCAGCAGTGAGAATGGACTATTCAAAGAAAAAGAAAAATAGCAGAATGTATGAAAATTAAAGAGAGACCTTATTTAAGTAACTGTCATTCTAATAATATGATTAACCCAGTTTGTACCAAAAACCCAAAAAAGGGTACCCTGGGAAAAAATGCAGGGGCAGATCAGACGCTGTCGAATGTGGCATCTTATCAGGGCCTACACTGTTTGCAAAAAGTGAGGCCATTTTCCAAATAATTTTTGAAGAAAAACACAACCTGCCACCCCTGAATTTTGAAATGGACTCCTTCTATATATAAGGAGGAAGATTCCATTTGGTACAAAAAGGGTTAATATAGTGTACCGTAAAAATCCTAAACATTCAGACACTTTGAGGACTTTTTGCAAACAATGGAGGCCTGATCAGACGCCACAGAATTGATTGCGGCATCTGATCTGGGCCTGCACTGTTTGCCAGGGTATCCATTTTGGGGTTTCAGGCTTTTTTTTTAATATTTGATTTGAGGTTTAACATCCCCGTCAACACTGTATAGGTCATTCTGGAGACGTTTCTGTGGGACTTTTACCCGACATTGAGATGAAATGACTTCTCAAGCCCTGTCGCCTAATTAAACCAATAGGGTTTATAAGCCTGGACGGTCTGACTCGCACCATTGTCTGGGCAGGCTTAGATCCTCTAAGCGGTTTACCAGTACTGGTGTGTGGTCTGTTTCAGCTCTGCATGGAAGCCCATCTATTTCTTCAAGCCCTGATGGGCGGAGGAGGATTGGGGTTTCTGGTACTTAATGGGTTAAATGTATAAAGAGGGATATTTGTACTCACATTTTCTTGTCTCCATTGCTAGGTAAAAATGCCTTTCCTATATTTTTCTGTGCTTCTCGCAATCTGTTCTGCCTTCTAATCTTGATTGGATCACTATATGATTCCCCTTCAAATACACGTCCATATTTGTCTGTGAAATAGCCCACTTGTAAAGCTGATCTAGTTTTGCTACCACCCGGTAATATCTGTTTGCCCTTTGTAGCAGATTCATTGAACTGAACTGAAAATTAAATGGCTGTTACAATAATAATCAAAAACTTTTGGACACTTTAACCTTTAACCTGCTGAATATTCAATTAAGCCACACTCATTTCTGACTTTGAACCAATCAGATTACTTGATGCAGCTTATTTCTACATATTCATAAACTGAATGTCAAACTGTGTAGATCCTGATCAGATGGCCATCTGATCTGGATCTACACTGTTTGCAAAGATAGGGTCTGTCACCTACAGCAGGGTAAAGGTTAAGCAATTGCTATTATCTTACAACTTGAAGAAGGTGCAAAAACATTTTATTTCACACTTTTGGTTGACAAGAAGCATTTTATCAGAATATCAAGCATTACAATGGTTCACACCAACCTCCTTATAACACTATTAATGGGGTCCAAAGCAGAAACTGTGTCCAAACAAAATGTATAGATTTTATAAACGAGAGGGCCCAGAGGGCCCTGGTTCGCTTTTAACCTGTGTGTCACTGTCTCAAGTACATTCTATTTTTATCTCTGGTGGCCATCTTTTTCATCAGCAGAGTGATTTTAGCTTATTTGGTAGGGAGTACCAGTAACCTAGGCAACATTCCTGTGAAGTTTGAATCAAATTGACCTTAGGGTTTAGAAGGAGTTCACGTTTGAATCAAGTTTACAATATTTTTCTATTTTCAGCTCCCGTGGCCATTTCGTTCATCAGAGCGGGATCATTTGAGGGTCATCTAAGCAACATTACTTCGAAGTTTGAATGAAATTGGCCCAAGGGTACAGGAGGAATTGTCGTTTGAAGATTATTTTTTTTACCTTTAGCTGTTCATTGGAGTGGAATGAGTTTTAACTATTTCGGTGGGGAGTCACCTAGGCAACATTCCTGTGAAGTTTTAAAACCAATTAGCCCAAGAGTATAGAAGGAGTTCGCATTTGAAGCAAATTTACAATGTTTTTCTATTTTTAGCTTCTGTGACCATTTGTTCATTGTTTATGCAATTTTCCTAGAGGGTCATCTACACAACATTCCAATGAAGTTTAGAAGCCTTCATGGTGAAGTGGTCATGCTACTTGCCTTGTAAACCAGGGGTAGCAGGATCAATCCCGGGCTTCTCAAGACTTTCAGATGTGTCTTTAAACTGAGGTCCCATCACTGTATGACCTAAGTTGTTGGTGAGACTTAAACTCAAACACTCACTCCTATGAAGTTTGAATGAAATTGGCCTAAGGGTACAGGAGTTGTCGCTTGAATGTTTTTTCTATTTTTAGCTCTGGGGGCCATCTTGTGCATCAGAGCGGAACAATCTTAGCTATTTTGGTATAGAGTCACCTAATAACATTCCTGTGAAGTTTAAATAAAATTGGCCCAAGGGTTTAGGAGGAGTCCATGTTTGAAGCAAATTTACAATGTTTTTTCTATTTTTAGCTATGGTGGCCATTTTGCTCACCAGAACAGGATCGATTTAGCTATTTTGGTAGACGGTCATCTAAGCAAAACTCCTATGAATTTTTAATGATATTGGCGAAGGTTACATGCCAAATATGAAGGCTCTATCTCGTATGGTTCAAAAGTTATGATAAAGTAGGTCACAGGTCAAGGTCACAGGTCAAATCTTTATATGAGTGGGAAGCCCTCGTCACAAGAAACATACATGCCACATATGAAGGCTCTTCCTCAAACGGTTCAAAAGTTATGACAAAATAACCTACTGATCTACTTTTTGATTTGACATGACCCATATATATTCGAACTTAACTGAGATATTGTCCAGATGATCATTCTGAGCAAGTTTTATGATGATTTGACTAAAACTGTTGCCTCTTAGAGTGTTCAAAACGTTTTTCTATGATTTGACCTGCTGACCTACTTTTTGACCCGACATGACCCATATTCAAACTTGACCCAGATATTGCCAAGATGGTCATTCTGAGCAAGTTTAATGATGATCGGACCAAAACTGGGGCCTCTAGTGTATTCACAAGGTTTTTCAACAATCTGACCTACTGACCTACTTATTGACCAGACATGACCCATATTAGAAATTAACCGAGATATTGTCAAATGATCATTTTGAACAAGTTTGATGATGATTGGACCAAAACAGGTTACTGTGGTTTCTAGTGTGTTCAGAGGGTTTTTCTATGATTTGACCTACTGACCTACTTTTTGACCCAACATGACCTGTATTCAAACTTGACCGAGATACTGTCAAGATGATCATTCTGGGCAAGTTTGATGATGATCGGACCTAAACTGTGGCCTCTAGTGTGTTCAGAAGGTTTTACTATGATTTGACATACTGACATACTTTTTGACCCAACATGACCCATATTTGAACTTGACTGAGATATTGTCAAGAGTATCATTTTGAGCAAGTTTGATGATGATTGGACCAAAACTGTGGCCTCTTTTTGACCCAACATGACCCATATTCTAACTTGACCGAGACATTTTCAAGATGATTATTCTGGGCAAGTTTGATGATGGTTGTACCAAAACTGTGGCCTCCAGTGTATTCACAAGGTTTTCTATGATTTGACCTACTTTGTGACCTGACATGACCCATATTCGAATGTGACCAAGATATTATCAAGATGATCATTCTGACCAAGTTTGATGATGATTGGACCAAACCTGTGGCCTCTAGTGTGTTCAGAAGGTTTTTTCTATGATTTGACTTACTGACCTACTTTTTGATCGACAACACCCTAAAACTTCAGAAGGATATAGATAGATTAGGATGTTGGGCACGAAAATGGGACATGAGATTTCAACCCGTTCAATAACTAGGAAGAGAATAAATAAAATCAGGAGATGATTAGTATAAGCAACCTTGCTTGTTTTCAAATCCTGTTGATCTTTCTAATATGTTACATTCTTGTTATATACCTGTAATTGAGAAGTAAATAAAATATTGTTTAAACTAATAAATAAAATTGAGGCTTCTTAATTACTCCTAAGAGGGAACGGTCCTTGAAAATGTGAATTCTTTTAAATACCTTGCCTTGGTGTGACAATCACTCACGATTTGAGATGGAATACACACATTAGCAACATGTGTACAAAGGCGAATAGAACACTTGGTTTCCTGAGGCGAAATCTTCATCAGTGTTCTCAGGATGTGAAAGAGACAGCAATTATAGGGGACTTGTCCGCCCACTCTTGGAATATGGTAGTTGCACCTGGGACCCAAGTGGAGTGGTCCTTAACGAAGAAATTGAAAAAGTTCAGATAGAGCTGCTAGAGCTGCTAGATTTGTAACAAGCAATAACTGCTTTGAAATTGGGAGCATGATTGGAATTCTAGGAAAATTAAGATGGGAGTCTCTCAAGAAAAGGAGAAGAGACAGTAGGCTCATACTCTTATACAAAGGTCTAAAGGGTGCTGCCAGCATTCCAACGGATGACCTTGTTCCCCCAGCTAGGCACTGTAGAAAGCACCATTCAATGATGTTTCAGACCCTTACTGCAAGATCTGACATATATAAAGAATCATTCTTCCCCCGAACCATTAGAGATTGGAATGGCCTTCCCGATTTGATTATTTCGACGGCAGAAGGTGCTGAGGATTGTGTAGCTAAGTTTACCTCTTTGGTTAGAGCTAGGGACTAACTTCCCATAGAAAAGGTCCTGGTGTATGAATGTCATTTGACATGTCACCAGTAACAATTCTGATTCTGACCCATGACTGAGATATTGTCAAGATGATCATTCTGGGCAAGTGTGATGATGATCATTAAGACCAAAACTGTGGCCTCTAGTGTTTTTACAAGGTTTTTCTCTGATTTGACCTACTGACCTTCTTTTTGACCCGACATGACCCATATTCAAACTTGACCGAGATATTGTCAATATAATCATTCTGAGCAAGTTTGATGATTATCGGACCAAAACTGTGGCCTCTAGTGTATTCACAAGGTTTTTCTATGATTTGACCTACTGACCTACTTTGCGAACCGACATGCCCCATATTCAAACTGGACCCAGATATTGTCAAGATGATCATTCTGAGCAAGTTTGATGACGATCGGACCCCTGGTGTGTTCACAAGAAAACTTTATGCACGCACGGAAGGACGCATGACGAACAAAAAGTGATCCCTAAAGCTTACCTGGTCACTACGTGACAGGTGAGCTAAAAAGGACCATTTATTGTCAATTTTCTATTATAACCTATACATTTTTGGGATCTATCTTGAAGCTGTGTTACATCCAAAATGGTGTAATAATGAACAGTGTTATCCCTTCTCTTGCTGAATAGTCAGGTTAGCCACAACCATTTCTGACGTTGAACCAATCAGATCACTTGATGTAATTTATTCCTACAAATTCATTAATTGAATGTCAAACAGTGTATATCCTGATCAGATGGCTTCTTCAGAAGCCATCTGATCTGGATCTACACTGTTTCCAAAGATAGGGGTTGTCGTGAACAGCAGGATAAGAGTTATAATGGGGATGCGGTGTAGATTATAAAAGCCCTGAATTACTACTTGAACAGCCAATCTGTTTGTTATAAATATAATAACCAGAGATGAACTAGCTGTTTTTATTTTGTTTTTGTTAAGAATATGGAAAAAACAAGGTGTTACACGAGTATTAAAAGCCCGGGGCCAGTCCAATCCTAGTCAGACCATGGCCTTTTTCTTTGGCCTGAAAATTAGAGACTACTCGGTCTTTTTTATGTAAACCCCATTTTGTACTTTCTAAGACCCTTCACTAAAATGCCTAACTCAAAATACCTAACCTTACATTATGTTAGGTCAGATGAAAACATATGTCATGTCATGTGGGTATTAAGATGAATGAGGCTGCATGCAGCAGCAAAATTTTGGATAAGACCTCTTTTGGTTTGCCAATTAAATGTTAAGTTTAATTAATAGGTTAGCAGAAAACCCCATTTTTAATGCCACATTTCACTCAACAGGGTGAATATCATCATATATATCATTGGGTATGAATGGGAACTACAGTAGCTCTTTTTGTAAGCCTCTACCTGATCGGTTGGCTTCCCTTTATAAGCATGTGATTCAATTTATATGTCGCATTGGACTCAAAAGGAGGTGCTCTTTCAAGAATTTTTCCATTTCTCTTTTCGGAAGCAATGTGAGCTTCTCACACACTTCCCAACTTCTGATAAGTCTTTTCATTTTGGCTCAAAGATCTAAAAAGGGAGGGTGGCAGGCTTGGGGTAATCATAATCTGTAATCGTAATCAGCTGTAATCGATTACATATTTTCAAGTAATCTGATGTAATCAGTAATCAGACATTTTTCTGATTACAAGTAATTTAATTTAATCAATTCATCATCATCATCATCAACGGATTTTTGATTAACGTGCAGGTACAGGGGCAACGTCCACATAAGTGGGCCCCCTTCCAGGTAGCTGGCTTGCTGCACGCATGGCAGATCTTACACCAGATCTCCAGGCTTGTCTATCATGAGGATCGATAGCAGAGAGCTTCCATTCTCTGCAATCTCTTTCTGTTAGCTGCTTCCAGGTCATCTTGGGCCTTCCTGGCCCCCGCTTTCCACTTACCTGTATGTCACAGGCAGTCTTGATTGCACCGTTGGAGCGTTCCACATGTCCATACCAGCGAAGTCTTCTCTCTTTCAGGATGAGGTCCAGGTCCTCAATGCCAAGACGCTCCAGTAACTCACTGGACCTGATGGTGACAGTGTCCTGTGGCTTGACATTGCAGATCTGTCTGATCATTGCCCTGTCATTTCGCTGTAGACGTTGGAGGTTTGGCTTTGTCAATGGCCATGTCTCACTGGCATGGAGCATTGCGCTCCGCACACAAGAGCTATACACACGGCCACGTGTCTTGAACGAGAGGTGGCGGGAAGAGAGAACTGGTAGCAACTCCTTGAATTTCTTCCAGGCTGTTTTCACACGTGATGTAGTTGAAAGGTCGCAACCACCCCCTGCAGAGAGCATATCACCTAGGTAGCAGAAGGAAGCTACAACCTCCAGCTTGTCTGATCCGACTTGAACTTCCCTCTGTGGTCTGCCATCTAAGGGGCGTGCAGTTCCTTGGCACCGTGTACACCTGTACTCAGGGTCCTCTATCAAGCGTTTGAGCCCACTGCATTTCTTGTGCACCCAGAACTTGCAGCCATTACAAAAGATACTGTTGCTGCCAACTCCAGTGCGACATACAGCGCATGGGAACTGGCCTGTACTCTGCAAGAGGTCCAGACCTGTACCACAGATCATGATCTTTGTCTTTCCTGCATTCACTCTCAGCCCTTTCGCCTCCATTGCCTCTTTCCAAGTTAAGAGCCTCCTGACACATTCCTCAAGGGATTCAGCTATGATGACAAGGTCATCAGCATACAGGTCCTCCCAGGGGACTCCAGAGCGGAACTCGCATGACAAGGCTTCAAGCACAATGATGAAAAGCAGTGGGCTGAGAACAGAGCCTTGATGAACACCCACCTTCACCTCGAATTCTTCACTGTAACCATCACCAACGCGGACACGGCTCCGAGCATTTGCGTACATCCCTTGGACCAGTTTCACAATCCACTCGTCCACTCCAAGTTTTCTTAGTGCCCACCAGATGACTTTCCGAGGCACTCGATCAAATGCCTTCTCCAGGTCTACAAAAGCCATGTAGAGTCGCTTGTTGGCCGCCAAATACTTCTCTTGCAGCTGTCGGACAACAAAAATTGCATCTGTTGTGCCTCTTCCTGGGACGAAGCCAAACTGGGAATCGTCGATGGACACCAACTGCCTAATGAGGCCATCCACAATCCTCTCCAGGACTTTCATGACCTGTTCTGTCAGCTTGAGACCACGGTAGTTGCCCCGTTCCAATGCATCGCCCTTGCCCTTGTAGAGACAGACAATGAAACTCTGTTCCCAGTCAGAGGGTACCTTCCCATCACGGATGATTGCAGCTGCAAGGTCACGGATCATCGAGGCACCCGCATCACCTGCAGCTCTTATCATCTCCACCACTATGCCAGAGGGACCAGGTGCTTTGCCAGTCTTCATCTGAGAGATAGCCTTCTTAACCATATCAATAGTGATTGGGATGGGTGGCCCTTCCACTGGTGGCTCATCAGACAGGTGGTCTGGGTCCCAGTCGAACTCAACATTGAGTAGCCTTTGGTAGTGTTCTAACCAGGCCCTCTGCTTTGAGTCATCACTCATTGACATCTCCCCTGCATCATTCTTTACTGGTTTGTCACCTACAACATCAGCATTCTCTCTTCTCATCTGGTTAGCAAGGCGGTATACTTCTGAGGACTTAGGGTCAATATTCTTGTAGATCTCCTTCTCAGCTTCTTGGCGAGCATGGTGCACCGCACGTCTGGCTATGCGTTTGGCCGCAAGATATGATGCACGGGTGCCCTTACCAGTCTTCCAAGCTTTAAAGGCTTGCCGCTTGGCTGCTATGACCTTATTAACATCCTCATTCCACCACCAGGTTTCGCGACGCCAGCGGTGGGGCCGAGTTGTGCCACACACCTCTTCAGTTGTCTTGAGCAGACCGGTCTTGATGCTGTTCCATATATCCTCAGTGGTAGCATCTGCTACAACTGCCGAAGCACTCACATGCTGGCTGAAAACCTCCTGGAAATGATTTCTTGTCTGAGATTCTTTCAGCTTCCAAACTTTTAGTCTGGGGGTGAACTTGCGCTTGGGTTTTGGTGGCACATCAATTACTTCCATATTTTGGCCTGTAATCATGATTATTTTCTGATTACAATTTGATTACATTTCTGATAATATACATGTATAAATTATGAATTTGTGCAAAAATATCAGAATTCTGGATATCAGACCAATTCTTTACATACTTTTGTTAGCATGTATACTCATCATAATATTAGTTATTCCTAATAAACTGCAATTAAACATGTTCAAACTGTTACCTTTCATAAAAGTTAATGGGTGTGCTCAATGTTTATCAAATCAGTTTAAAGACTGCACAAGTGCAAATAAAGTTGATCATACTCCCTTCAAACAGTGTAAGGTATTGATAGAACAGAGAATGGGGTAAAGTTATGCAGTCATAGTATTTTTATCAATTACCATAATGATCCTAAGGTATTGGTCAGACAGGCTTGGTCAAACAATGAATACACAAATAAGACTGTCTAGAAGAGCAGTCTGATCAGGGTACACACTGTTTGCATTTTAATTTGCATCTTTTGGATGCATTTCCCCTTAAAAAAGTATCTTTTTGAAAATGTTTAGGTGATTATAACAAACTTTTCAGATGTTGATTTTTTTAAATAGATTTTACAGTTCTTTTCACAGGTAAATTGTATGAGCATCTATAATTTTCTATTGTTCTGTTGAGTAACCATCTACATTCAGGTGTGAAAAACTGCATAACTGTTTCCAGTCACTCTTTGTTTGTCATGTAACTGTAAAAAAACAATATCAACTCTAAAATTTTGTCTATAGGTTTGTGTTTGATAAATTTAGTTTCAATCACATACTGACCATTCAGACTGATTTATGTAGTGAAATCCTAACACTTCAAACAGTTCTTCTCAAAATATTAATTGCTTTTTATCATTTGTGCCCAAATTATGTAGACAGGTTGGGCAAAATGTCTAGACACTGATCAAACGCTCCTACACAAAGACTGCTCCTCCATGAGCGGCCTGATCTGGGTCCACACTTTTTAAGCCTATCTGTCTGCTGGTTCAGACTGAAAGATGCAACATTTGAAAAACTGATGATGATAAAGTGTAATTCAGATAGTTGATTTTTGCTTCAATTATGAGAACTAGTGCATGGTTCACAATGGATGCGGGGCTTGAAGAAATAGATGGGCTGCATGATGCTTCAATGCAGAGCTGAAACTGACTCCACACAAGTACTGGTAAACTGCTTAGAGGACCTAAGCCTGCCCAGGAAAATTGATGTGAGCTTGGCCGTCCATACATATAAACCCTATTGGTTTCATTGGGCAGCAGGGCTTGAGATGTCGTTTCATCTCAATGTTGGGTAAAAGTCCCACAAAATTGGAAGCAATGTCTCCAAAATGACTTATACAGTGTTGACGGGGACATTAAAACCTCAAACAAAAATTGAATGCATTTACTACATGTATATCAACTCAAAAGTACTGGTGGAATTTTACAAAGGCTAAAAGTGAGCTTACATAAATTTAGTTTTGAATTTAGTTTGTTTGAGATTGTGCTTCATTTTAAACATGTTTCAATGAACATCTATTAATTATTATTAGCAGTACATGTATTTGTTTAACTCTAGTTAAAGTGTCATGCCTGTTGTACTTCTAGATAATACATTGCAAAAGTAATTGTAATTTAATCAATTACATTGCAAAAGTAATTGTAATTTAATCAATTACATTCATATGATGTTGTAATTGTAATTTAATCAATTACATTTTTAGGGCAAAGTAATTGTAATTTAATCAATTACTTTCAAATGTAATTGGCCCCAAGCCTGGAGGGTGGACATATTTTCTGTTAGGCACATATCTTTTCTTAAGGGATAATAGAAGTAATTAAGGGGTGGTTCGTTCTCTAGGGGTCTCGGACCTGACTCAGGGGGCTCCTCAGACTGTGCTCCGTTCCACTAGTCCTTACAATGCTCAGTTTATAAGGAGCATGATAGCTCAGTGGTTAGTGCACTTGCCTCTGGTGCTTGAGGTCCCGGGTTAGATCCCCAGCAGCGACGATAAATTTCAGTGTCCGAACACGTTCCATTTGCAGGGATGAATGTAATAAAGTCAGAGCTCTCACTTGAATTTTGAAAACTATCCAGGAATCCTTCATTGTAAAAAGTTGGATTCACAGCTAAAAAGTTGGATACCCACATAAGAAGTTGGAGTTCTGATCTTGATCGAGCATAGAACATAGACAAACAATTCTTATTAATTATCAGGCTACACATCCATATGAATAACAGTAAACTTTCATGGCTCCCAAACTCTCTTTTTCTGATAAATACATTTAATAACTTCATACCAAGCCTGTAGATCGTGGGTACTTGTTAGAACTACTATGAAGCACCCAAAATCTGATGTTTAGTAGAAATATTAGGAAAAATGTAGGAAAATAATGTATTATTACTTAGTAACGCCTCCCCCCCCCCACCAAAAAATAAATAAAAAAAAACATGCAGTTGCTGTGATTTATTCTCACACTTCTACCAAATAATGCCACATCATAAAAAAACATGTTGTACATGTATAAGGATAACAGCAGAGATAATGTAAACCCAGATCAGTGCTTTCAAATTCGGACATACTTTTTCGTGACACTAGCTCATACATGTAATTTTTAATTGGTGTAAACAAATACGTACAGGAAGCATCCTGACTAAGCCTGACTTCCAGTAATTGTTAAAATGGTTGTATTTTGAATAATTACAGACATTTTTGTCACCAGTCATCGAAACACTCTTTGACCGAGCGATAAAATGTATGATCGTGTAGTCGCAAAAATATATGACATTGGTAATTCGTCAATTGTATCGTCTTAGCCATAACCCTGGTTATAGCGCGGCGAGATTAAAAAGGTACAATCATTTTTAACATGTGCCGCATCCAATATCGTCTCTCGCACTGGCTGGTGCAAAAATACCTGTCAATATAGGACACTGATTTGTGGCATGTGTGCTTTCAACACAAAAAGCGGCTCCGCATTTGATCTTTTACTGGTATTGCGTAAGCGGCCTAAATTAGCTACTGAATTTACTGTTTCTGTAATTTTGGACGCGTGTCGCAATAAAAACATGCGTACATAAGAATCCCAGATAGTGAATTATATGCCTACAACGGCAAAAAGTTGGCGTCAAATACGCAGAATTCTGCATTTCCGAGAGCTCTGCAAGTGCACCGTCCTTTGGATCGGGGCGTTAACTGGAGGCCCCCTGTACATGGAGAACCATCCCCTATGCAGGTTAAAGATCCCTACTGTAATCACATGATTACTGTGTAGGCTTTCGTTCTGCCCAATCTGGAGTGTAAGTAATGTATCCCCTTTTCTCATATCTCCGTTCAGTCTCATAACTCCGTTCACCCTCGTTTTTAATTAATATGAAAAAGAATAATTTTTACAGTTATCATACATCAGAATTTGTATTTAATAACTAACATTGCAACCTGTTTTGAAGACAATCAGGTTTGATTTACAATTTAATTCACAGAAATCGAAATTTATTACAAAATGCTTAATATTTTAGGGGTCCCCCAAAATAATCTCTAACCAGTGACAAGCATATGATTGAAAATAAAAAATATCAACAAATTAGAATAGCTCACAGTCTAAATAAAATGCTCATCATGTATAATATTCATAGAATGAATCTGAGTACTTATAATAATCAAATTAATTTGGGCGAACGGAGTTATGAGAACCTGCCCCAAACACGCCCTGCATTTCTAGTCGGCTGTAGAATAAAGAGAAGTGATGTTTATTTTCTTACATATTCAGATTCTCTTAGGCATTTAGTCATATGTTTAGAAAATACCTGCAGAAAATTGTTCTTGCAACAAAAAATTGAAAGCAGGATTGCTCAACCTTAGGTGAACGGAGTTATGGGTTTCCAGGCTACACCTGCGGTAATGGCCAGACGCAGAATCAGTAGAAAAAAGAAAGATGGCCAGCTTTTCACCTTGCTAAAATGTTTGAATTGTGATTTATTTGCTAGGAAAAACATAGAAACTCTTTTTCTCATTTCACTACTGCTTCCCAAGATTGCGTCTTTCTCCTGGTAAATCGAGCCTGGGTACACACAACCGGGCAGGGGGAGGTGCCAGTAGTCTGTCACCTCACCCTGCTCAGTTGATCAGATGAACTGTAACCCGGTCTGGGTATAAGGGGAATAGCCCCATTTCAACACAAAACATATTCATTTATACTCACACTGAATCATATCATAGCATTTTTGGCCGGCCTTGGCTTTTATACCCGACCGAAGAACACAACAGCTAGACACCTGCACTTTGACAGTGCCAACTACAGCAGACCAGACTTAAAATAACAAAAAGCATTGAATTCTCACCACTTCCTTGTTTGTATCTATCATTTATTGTGATGTATCCCATTTCCTGGAATACGCCAATTCTGTCCATATCTCCTTTACCACCTTTTTCACCCATTTTTCAGTTTTTGTTGTTGTGTCTTTAGTTCTTTCAGTGACGGAAATTTTGTTATTGCTCAAAAATATATTTTCTTTCTTTTCTTCTTCCTGGGCCCAAGATCTGCCCACGTCGAAAGCATGGAATGACTACATATGTGTACAAAAAAAAAAACTTTCCCCCGCACTGAAATTAATTGTTGAAACAATTGCTATGGTGACTTCCCAGCATGCAATGGTGATTAAGACTGGTATCGACATATTTAATTTTGTCAGATAAACACCGGGACCATTAGTAGGGGTCCCCCTATCTGCAGACAAGAACCGACAAGAACAGTCAAGAACCGACAAGAAGCTTTTATTTAGTTATGTATCACAAAATATAAATCAAAATAATAATTTAAACCAATTTTGATATATTTCGATATGATTAGACCATTTTTATACACATCATGAGCAAACATGATGAATTAAAAACACACAAACTAAGTATTTTACATGGTCTCTTTCGCCTTGGAACACTCTTTTCGAGGTAAATTAGAAGTGGAGGCAATAATCAGGAATCGATACAATTAACCCACAGCTCCCATCAGAGACACCTAAGGGAAAGAAACAAAAGACCCCAATGGAAACATCAAACGCGGAAAGCCAAAAGGACAGTTGCTGTCCCACAAAATGGCCAATAGGATATCCAAAAATGAAATAATATAAGCGACACAAACACCCAAAGACAAACCATAATAAAAATAAACGCGACAGAAGAACTGCCTTGGAAAAGTCAGCGGAAACGAATTCAACTGGGGGCTTAAATCGATTTTACGTGGCCACAATCCTCGCCCTTACTTCCGTCGCGATTTAGACAAATAATTTGTTCAGTCCGCATGAAGTAGAAGTAAAACAAAGATCAGGAATCGATACAATTAACTTACTCCACCCATCAAGGACACCAAAGGGAAAGAAATACAAACATTAAGCGACCAGACCATAATGGAAACCTAAACAAAGGAAGGCCATAAGGACAGTTACTTTCCCACAAAATGGCCATATGGCCATCCAAAATTAAAAGACACAAGTGATACACACAGTAAGTAACAAACAACAACATAAATAAATCGCCACAGAAGAACCGCCTTGGAACGGTCAGTGGAAAGATTTCCACTGGGGGGCTTAAATCGATTTTACGTGGCCACAATCAAAAATCATCAAAGGCCTCCTAACTCACCAGTGCAACATCTCCGTGAATACAAAAATAAAATAATAAAAAAATCAAACAACCAGAGAGATGAAACAATGGTGAGGATTCGACAGCAAGAAACCACTGAAATGCCGGGGCAAAAGAAAACCAACAGTTACACTCTGATGGGCCCAACCAGAGACAGAGTATCAGGCACCAACCAACGTTGCATTGAATTTGATCGCTCTAATTATGCCCCCAACTTCGTTTGTCCGTCCGTTACGCTTTCAATGCATAACATAACTTAAGAACCGTGTATGCTAGGGTTTTGAAAATTCAAATATGAATTCCTCGTGGAAAATTAGGGGATGCGTATTTTTTTCTCGTCCAGATTATGCCCCTTTCAAAAGTTTTTGCCCTTTGATTTTTTTTTTTTTTTTTTTTTTGATAAAATCTTGTCAGCAAAATATCTCAAAAACTATAAGAGCTAGAGCTTTGGAAGTTGGTGAATAGATTGGTTGTGATGAGTAGATGACATGATTAACTTTTGACTTCATTCCCAAAAAATATTTCATGTCATGAGTTATGGCCCTTTGTCTCTTTGGGTATTTTTACATTGTACCTCTATGTGCTTTGTGATGCATAGCATAACATAATAACCGTGTATGCTAGGGTTTTGAATTTCATATACGGATTCCTCGTGGAAAATTAGGAGACGCATATATTTTTTTATTCGTCCGGATTATGCCTCTTTCAAGAGTTATTGCCCTTTGAAATTGTTTTGATAAAATCTTGTCAGCAAAATATCTCAAAAACTATAAGGGCTAGAGCCTTGGAAGTTGGTGAATAGATCGGTGGTGATGAGTAGATGACCTGAATAACTTTTGATTTCATTCCCAAAAAATATTTCATGAGTTATGGCCCTTTGTCACTTTGGGTATTTTTACATTGTACCTCTATGTGCCTTGTGATGCATAGCATAACTTAATAACCGTGTATGCTAGGGTTTTGAAATTTCATATATGGATTCCTCGTGGAAAATTAGGGGACGCATATTTTTTTTCTCGTCCGGATTATGCCTCTTTCAAGAGTTATTGGCCTTTGAAATTGTTTTGATAAAATCTTGTCAGCAAAATATCTCAAAAACTATATGAGCTAGAGCCTTGAAAGTTGATGAATTGATAATTGGTGGTGATAAGTAGATGACCTGATTAACTTTTGACTAAATTCCGAAAAATACTTGATGAGTTATGGCCCTTCGTCACATTGGGTATTTTTACAGTGTACCTCTATATGCTTTGTGATGCATAGTATAACTTTATAACCGTGTATGCTAGGGTTTTGAAATTTCATGTATGGATTCCTCATGGAAAATTAGGGGACGCATATTTTTTCTCATCCGGATTGTGCCCCTTTCAAGAGTTATTGTCCTTTGAATTTTTTTTTTATAAAATCTTGAGTAGATCACCTGATTAACTTTTGGCTAAATTCAGAAAAAATACTTAATCAGTTATTGCCCTTTGTCACTTTGAGTATTTTCACATTGTACCTTTATATGCTTTGTGATGCATAGCATAACTTTATAATCGTGTATGCTAGGGTTTTGAAATTACATATAAAGATTCCTCATGGAAAATAAGGGGGCGCCTATTTTTTTCTCATTCGGATTGTGCCCCTTTCAAGAGTTATTGCCCTTTGATTTTTTTTTTTTGATAAAATCTTGTCAGCAAAATATCTCAAAAATTATTAGAGCCTACAGTCTTGAAAGTTGATGAATAGATTGTCGGTGATCAGTAAATGACCTGATTAACTTTTGACTTCATTCCGAAAAATACTTCATGAGTTATGGCCCATTATCACTTTGGGTATTTGTACATTGTACCTTTATATGCTTTGTGATGCATAGCATAACTTTATAACCGTGTATGCTAGGGTTTTGAAATTACATATATGGATTCCGCATGGAAAATAATGTTTCAATTGGTGCCTAGAAACTTGACAGGCTGATAGGGAATGACTAGTACATGGCATGAGAAACATTTGATAAAACTGAAACATTTTCTTTGGTTATGGCCCTTGGAAATTGGGCATTTTAGAAGCAAGCATATGGTTGGGGGCATTGTGTTTTACAAACACCATTTCTAGTTCTCAGTAAGACCGGAACCGTCATAAAATCTGAGGCCTGACCCACCGGCGTGCAATTAAAGAGGTAAGCAAAGTTGTCAACCGTGAAAAGTTGTCAACCATGCATGCAGTCTGTCCATTAAATACATTGGTGTGACAATCACACACAACTTGAGATGGAATACTCATAATAGCAACATGTGTACTATAAAGCAAATAGAACGAAAGAAAGAACGCTTGGTTTCCTGAGGCGAAATCTTCATCAGTGCCCTCAGGATGTAAAAGAGGCAGCATATAAAGGTTTTTTTTCGCCCAATCTTGGAATATGACCGTTGTATCTGGGACCCCAGTAAAGTGATCCTAAACGAAGAAATTAAGAAAGTTCAAAATAGGGCTGCTGGATTTGTAACAGGCAATTATATATTGCTTTGAAACTGGAAGCATGACTGGAATACTTGGAAAATCGTTGGCGTTTCAGACCCTTACTGCAAGAACTGACATTTAAAAAGAGTCATTCTCCCCCCAGAACCATTAGAGATTTGAATATCCTTTCCGATTCGATTATTTTGACAGCTGACGGTGCTGATGTTTGTGTAGCTAAGTTTACCTCTTCAGTTAGAGCTGGGGACTAGCTTCCCACACCACAGGTCCTGGAGTATGAATGTCATTTGACGTGTCACCAGAAATAATTCTGATGCTAATGACTTTCCCGCCATTGTCTTGTCTTGTCATTCTATAAATTCTGTCTTTATAGGCACACCTGGTATTCACCAATAAAAATCTTCATAAGAAACTTCATAAAACTTTTTCATAGATCTTGAACGGGAAGTCATTCGATCAACGTTTGGTTAACCATTGATTAACTATGGCTAACGACGGTTGATGATCGGGCTGCCTCATAGAAAGAAAGAGACCAGTACTAGTGTAGCGAAATAGAAGAAAGGAAGAAAGCACGTACGAGTTCCGGCTGTTATAACATTTTCGCCGGTCCAGTCTGTAGTACTGTTTCCCCGCCAATGGAAAACGAAAGTAGAGTATTTGCAGCACTTTCGGCCTCATTATACCATATAATAATTTAGATCTTAATCCTGCAGGTGTAAGTGTATTATCAAGAAATTTATCCGCTTTATTTATATATTTATTTCCAAATCTGCTGGATATTAATGTAAATGCCCCAGGTCATTAGTTTTCGTGAAGGATTGTCTAGGACGTGTCACCAGTAAACAGAATCATAATTGTTGCTGGTGAAACGTCAAATGACATTCATACACCAGGACTGATTCTGACAGCTCTGATTCTGTGATCATGACAGTTAGGAAAAATATATTAAATCTGAGTCGTTTCGCCCCCAAACCATTTCCTACCCTAGTCGTTTCCCTGGTCGTTTCCCCCCCATGTCATTTCGCCCCACTGGTCGTTTCGTCCCCCTAGTAGTTTCGCCCACTTCCCAGGGTAAAACTAATTTCCAATGTATAACTTTTATTTATCTTGAACAGGGCAGATTTGAGAAGAGGCAAATATTTAAGTAGCATCATCGTCCTGTCATGTCAGCCTAATGATAACTTATCCTTAGTTACGGCACCGTGCCTTAAAAATGGCCACTCAGAGAGCTGTGACTTGTTACACTAAAATTATTGAAGTTGTTTTCTTCAAACAATTTTCATCATTGTAAAAAATCACATTACATTGCATAGGCATGTTAACATAAGGAAATGTTCGACAATAACATTTAAGTTCAAAGAAAAATGGTCACTTTCTCGTCTGTTGCTGGATTCATTGTTTTATTCAAGTTTTGGGTTTACGGGAGTGTTCATTATTTTGATTATCTTTTTTACATTCAAATACATAAGTACTCATTAGAACCGCCTCAATATTGCAGTTGTAATGAGCATCCACAACCTATGTTTGCAATATAAGTCTTCAAGGGTGCTTTATCTCGTCTTGAAAAAAATGTAATATAAACAAAAACAGATAACAATTAACAAAAAAAAAAAAAAAAAAAAATAAGAAAGAAGGAAAGCACCAACATAAATCAGTACTGGTAATAAATAAATAACTAAAATAAATAATCAAGAAAGTCTAGCGTCATGGGTAATTTGTGTGATCAGAAAACATCAAATGGCTAAAACACTATACAATGAACAAAACAAACTATAAATAGATAACTTTATATGTGAAAAAGATATAAAGAGTTAAAAGACAATAAAATTTTCTTAGAGCACACATTTTCATCCTCACCATCGTAACCCGCCGACACTGTTAACGAACCGACCAACCAATTTAAAACAAAACTGATTAAGGTGCTAAATAGTTCATTAAAGATGTTTAACTTTGCAAAGAGCACATGTTTTCACACCTCATCATTAATGGCATTAGCTGTGAGATTAACCCTTTTTGTATCGGAAACCCCAGAACGCGGCATCTGATCAGGGCCTCCACTGTTTGCAAACTGTTCAACCATTTTCCAACTAAATTTTGAAGAAAACATAAGCTGACACCCCTGAATTTTGAAATTGACTTGTGCTTTATATATGGTGGAAGATTCCATTTGGTCCAAAAAGGGTTAATGTGTCAAATGAGTCAAACCAAATAAACAATGTGATTGATGGTATTGATCAAAACAGGTAATACTTATCATCAATTCTTAATTAACATTTCCATTCAAACTACATGTTCTCTCTCTCTCCCTCTCTCTATGTTCATAAATCTTTTATACAAAATGACTACGGGAAATGGTTTGGGTTGGGGGCGAAACAACTAGGGTTTGGAGCCGAAACGACTAGGGACCAAAAATGGGGGCGAAACGACTAGGAGGGGAAACGACCAGGGAGGAAACGTCCTGGGAGCAAAACGTCTTGTAACCTTTTGAGTCAGTATCGGTGAAAATTAGTATACATATGAGGTCTGTCAGTCGCGAGAGAAAGGCATTAAAATTACAGCCCAATCATCCTGATGTATAAATGTCATTTGACGTATCACCAGTAACAATTCCAAGCCTCTGTGGTGTAGTGGTTATGCTACTCGCCTTGTAAACCAGGGATCGCATGATCGATCCCAGGCTTCTCCAGACTTTCGGATGAGTCTTTAAGCTGAGGTCCTGTCTCCATATGACCTTAGCTGTTGGTGGGACATAAAACTCTAACACTCACTCACCAATAACAATTCTGATTCTGACTGGGGGGAAGAGAACAGGTACTTGGTGCTTAACACATCCATGCAACATAGTGCATTTTTCACATCTCCAAAATGGCTACTTTTCTTATGAAAATCCATGATATTTTCTTAGTGATACTGCAAACATAGGTTGTGGGTGCACGTTATAACTGCCTCTTTGATGCAGTTCTAGGGTTTCTAACGAGTATCCCTTAAGCACTTATTACCGTGTATATGGCTTATTCTCATCAGGCCGTGCTTTCTTGTCAGCTCGTGCCTTTTATTTTCACATGCTGTTGTTGCTGTTGATGCAAGTTTCGCGACTATGTTCGGTTGAATATTTTTCTAAGGCCAGTCACGGTAACTCACAGCAGTAGAAAATGCGACAGAAACCTGTAAAGGCGCTTCTCATACTCATTTTTGTTGTCACATGTGATAAAAGTATTGTTTTTCTTTAAATATGTTTCTTTTAAAATACCTTCATTGAAAAAAGTCCAATTTATTTACATTATCTTGTTTAAAAATGGCAGCCGACCGCTCGTGCAGATGTTAAAGTTTTGTTTGTTTGTTTTATTTGAGGTTTAACATCCCCGTCAACACTGTAAAGGTCATTTTGGAGACGTTGCTTCCAATTTTGTGGGACTTTTACCCGACATTGAGATGAAATGACATCTCAAGCCCTGTCAACCAATGAAACCAATAGGGTTTATTAGCATGGACGGTTCGCCTCGCACCGCGGTTCCTGGACAGGCTTAGATTCTCTAAGCGGTTTACCAGTACTAGGTGTGCGGGCCAGATTCAGCTCTGCGTGGAAGCATCATGCAGCCCATATATATTTCTTCAAGCCCCTATGGGCGGGGGCGATCAGATGTTAAAATCACTTGACCATCATATGGCCTGTTTACTGTAAACCATCTAAAATACAAGTGTATTATTTTTAAATAGCCGATCAGAAAGCATGACCTGAATGACAAACATCATTAAACAAATTGGTCGCATGGTGGTCCAGAAAAGGTGGGAATAAAGTACTATATGGAATTTGTTGTTGGAAACTAAACTCCTAGTGAGTGACTTAAATATTTCAGATTAAATGCATAAAGTAAACTAAAAAAGATATTCAAGTAATATAGAAGATTTTTTATTTTTAATTGCTTAGGGCACGGCCTGTGAAGAACAAAGCATACTAATTGCTGGTGTATTCCGTTTTACCAGAATTACTATTGTGTGCGTTATTATCATTCGGAATTTCCCCTGCATTGTTTGCAAGACATTTTTCTCTCTGTCCGTAAAGAAAAAAAAATATAACAGATTCTAATCTAGTAAGCAGAGTTCTCGTAAAATACTCCAACTTTTTCATTTCTGACTCCCAACTTTTTCGAAAGTCTCAATAGAAAAGTATGGTAAAACTCCAACTTTTTCTGGAGGACAGCATTTTTACTCCATTTTTCAAAATCCTAGTGAGAACCCTGGTTAGTGTCTTAATTCTTTTAACTGCAGTCATAACTTTTTGACAGCCTGGTGCCCATTATATAGATTAAAAAAATGATGCCAAATCTTTTGTTTTTACACATAATATGTCACATGATTTTTTTTTTTGTTTTTATGCCCCCAACATTAAAAAAGTTGTTATGCCCCCAACTTTAAAAAAGTTGGGGGGCATATTGCTTCTGGCTTGTCCGTCCGTTCGTCCGTTCGTACGTCACGCTTTCTTGTGCATAGCATATCTTTAGAACCGTGTATGCTAGTGTTTTGAAATTTCATATATGGGTTCCTCATGAAAAAATAGTTGACCCGTATTTTTTTTCTTGTCCAAATTATCTCCCCTTCTTGAATTATTTCCCCTTTAATTAAATAACATAGAATTCTCGTTAGCAAGATATCTCAAAAAGTATTTGAGCTACAGCCTTGATATTTGGTATAGTGATTGGGACTAAGGAGGAGATTACCTGATTAAATTTTCAACCAATTCTATAAAATTTTGTTAGAGTTATGGCCCTTTGTAATTTTTTGCCACTCAATTGTGTTGCTTTCTGGTGCATAGCATATCTTTAGAACCGTGTATGCTAGTGTTTTGAAATTTCATATATGGGTTCCTCATGAAAAAATAGTTGACCCGTATTTTTTTTCTTGTCCAAATTATCTCCCCTTCTTGAATTATTTCCCCTTTAATTAAATAACATAGAATTCTCGTTAGCAAGATATCTCAAAAAGTATTTGAGCTACAGCCTTGATATTTGGTATAGTGATTGGGACTAAGGAGGAGACTACCTGATTAAATTTTCAACCAATTCGATAAAATTTTGTTAGAGTTATGGCCCTTTGTAATTTTTTGCTACTCAATTGTGTTGCTTTCTGGTGCATAGCATATCTTCAGAACCGTGTATGCTAGTGTTTTGAAATTTCATATATGAGTTCCTCATGAAAAAATAGTTGACCCGTATTTTTTTTCTTGTCCAAATTATCTCCCCTTCTTGAATTATTTCCCCTTTAATTAAAAAACATAGAATTCTCGTTAGCAAGATATCTCAAAAAGTATTTAAGCTACAGCCCTGATACATGGTATAGTGATTGGGACTAAGGAGGAGACTACCTGATTAAAGTTTCAACCAATTCTATAAAATTTTGTTAAAGTTATGGCCCTTTATAATTTTTTGCCTCTCAATTGTGTTTCTTTCTGGTTCTTCTAAAATTTCAGCATTGCAGCCAAATAAAAAAAAGATATCTCAATTACTGTTAGGGACAAGCAGTGTTAGGGTCAAGCAGTGTTAGGGTCAAGCAGTTGGGGGCATTGTGTTTCATAAACACTGGCTCTAGTTGGTTTTGGTTTTACGGCTCTTTCAAGATTATTTCACTCATATCGAGCCGATCGTTAATCAGAGGTGGGCAAAACCGGAGTACCCAGAGAAAAACCACCTGACCTTCCGTTGCAGAACTTGGCGTCTCACATGTGACCCAAGCGAGGCTCGAACCACAGCGGTGAGAGACCTAATGATCAAGAGTCAGCCCTCTGAACCACTAGGCCACGGAGGCCCGTTACATATGTCACATGATAACCAAATTTGGATACAGGGTATAGAATATAAAAAAAATCCACTGTATTTTATCTTGTTAGTTTCTTCCCTTCCTGGTACTACCTCTTGAAGAGTAAAACATAATTCTTTGTGATATGTATTCTGTGATATAAAACACAGCTGTGGTTATATCCCTTACTTGAATTGAATAATAAAAACTAAGTGTGACACTTGATTTTCTCCAAAAATATATACATATATGTTGTCATGTTCTGTCACATGCAGTAAATAAAATAGTATCTTCATAAAACATGCTGTAGAAATAGGAAAAAGCTTTCAAAGAGACTGTTTTTGATTTCATTTTGAAGGCCAATAAATTTTTCATTTTTTTATCTATATCTGGGTCTTAAAGACCACTTTTAAACATTCGCAAAGGTGGTCTTAATATAGGAATTTTACTGTACGTGGAAAATTTCGCTATTGCACGCCTATATATAGAAGCACATCACATTCTGTTTCAATGGTAAACAATCCATTTTGGAATAATTAACACAGACAACCACACTTACTTGATTACACTAATCCGCAGCCTCTTTGTCAGCCACTGATTAGAAAAGAGATGAATGATGCTTGTTTACATAAGAGTATATATATAATCAAAGGTTAAGCTACCTATTCCCTGAAACATTTATGGACAGTCAACATGTGTGTAACCACTGCTTCAAAAGGTGCAAAAAATTCGTTTCAGATATTATTTTTAGCAGATACTTATTTTGTCAATAGCAGAAATCAAAGGAAAGAAATATATCTTCCTTTGAGGTTCCAAAATGCACTCAAATTCTGTCCCAGATGCATAAGAAACTTGATTAATGTCGTATCCTTTTATCACAGATTTAATTAAGAAGCCTCCGTGGTGTAGTGATTATGCTACTCGCCTTGTAAACCAGGGGTCGCAGGATCGATCCCGGGCTTCTCCAGACTTTCGGATGAGTCTTTAAACCGAGGTCCCGTCTCCATATGACCTTAGCTGTTGGTGAGACGTAAAACTCAAACATACACACACAGATTTAATTGAAACAAGCCAAAACTTTTTATGCTGTGCAGTTAAGGCTGACACGATTAATCGGATAATCGATTATTCAATCGATAAATTCCACAAAAATGAATATCATTACTGATTTGCTTGCAATCGATTATTTGATATTAAGTACAATTTACTACCCACAGTTGTGCCTAAAATAGCTGTATGAGTGGCAAACAGTGCAGGCCCAGATGAGACGCGCATTCTGCGGCGTCTCATCTAGGTCTACACTGTTTGCTCAGGTCTGTGTGTTCAAATACATATGGCAAAGTTCAGCATATTGTAGGAGTCATGCTCAGACAGAAAGCCAGACAGGTAAAATTATGACAAAATCTTCAGTGATTACTAATGGATTATCGATCGCAATGACAGGAATGATAATCAATTATCTTTTCAGCTCCGATTAGCCAGCCCTATGTGCAGTCGAATTCCACAGAAGGTTCACCTGAGGAGCAAGAACGAATCATAATGTCAATAGTCTTTCATTGTTTTAACGTCACTAGCACATAGTTCCTTTTCATTACAAAAATGCGCCTATACAAAATTAATAGGCTGCGTCTCCTGACAACCGGTTGTCAGGAGCATTTTTGCTATGTAAAATGCTCCTGACAACCGGTTGTCAGGAGCATTTTGCTATCAAAAATGCTCCTGACAACCAGCAATATTTTTCCAATAAAAACCTGCTGTATTTTCATTATTTTGGTTACTTGACACAGTATTTTTAGTTTCTTGATACATGTTTAATATTTTTGTCTTCTCTGGTATTTTAACATAACTACTGGATTGAAAATTAAAGAGAAAAAACATATGGTACTTGCAGGTTTTAATGTTTTATTTATTCAATACTGAAAATAAATACCAACTAAATATAGGGTCAATTTCACTTGAGTGCTATGGAAAAAACATGTCATCAATTCCCTTTTAGAGAATATATATGGTTAAGGGGTGGGGATCTGAATGGTTTCTGAGATATATTGCTTTTAATGGAGTTAAGGGGTGGGGCATGGCCGCTGGCACCCCCAGGGCGGCATGCTGATGTCACTGATAGGGTCTTATAATTAAGAACAAAAATATATATGGTTTAGGGTCGGGGCTCTAAACAGTTTCTCAGGCATATGGTCTGTGGTGAAGTTGAGGGGTGCCGCATGGCCCGGGCACGCCCCGGGTGACCCCTAGGTTGGTGTTACTGAATGTGTCTTATCATAAAGAACAAGAATATGGTTTAGGGACGGGGATCTGTAAGGTTTCTAGTTTGTTTGATTTGAGGTTAAACGTCCCCGTCAACACTGTAAAGGTCATTTTAGAGATGTTGCTTCCAATTTTGTGGGACTTTTCTGTAACCCGACACTGAACTGAAATGAAGCCCTGTCACCCAATGAAACCAATAGGGTTAATTAGCCTGGACGGTCCACCACGCACTGCGGTTCCTAGACAGGCTTAGATCCTCTAAGGGGTTTACCAGTACTAGTGTGCGGGCCAGATTCAGCTCTGCGCGGAAGCATCATATAGCCCATACATTTCTTCAAGCCCCTATGGGCGGGGGCAGATAAGGTTTCTGGAATATTGGGCCTTTTATAAAGTGGAGGGGGCGGGCATGGCCCAGCACATCCTGGGGGACCCCCAGGTTGGTGTTACTGATTGCCACTTATCATAAGGGACAAGAATTTACATGGTTTAGGGGTGGGAATCTGTAAGGTTTCCGAGATATTCAGCCTTTTATGAAGTGGATGGGGGTGTGGCATGGCCCTGGCACATCCCGGGGGACCCCAAGGTTCAGTGCTCTAGATAAGCTTTTGGTTCAATGAGTATTTTACTCCATGCTTTTATGTTCAATGCTTAAATGCCCATTTCGAGGCTTTAGCGCGAAACTATTCTATCTGCAGTTTTCAAAATTTTACAGGAGAAGGAAAAAACTGAAAATCTTCACTGCTTTGACTCCTATGATAATTCTGAAAGGGTTTTTGAGTTTAAAATGTGTATTGTAAACATTGTGGGTAGCTTTTATTGAAAATAATTGAAAAATAAAAAAAATCATCAAATGGACTAGTTACGCGCTGAAATTGAACATTTTCGGCCGTAATTTTCAGTGCGAAACTAGTCTATCTTTTGAAAAAAGCTTGTTTTGTAGCACTTTGAAGCCAAAATAGTTTTGCATTAAGAAGAAAGTGAATAAATTATCATGATGCAATAATTTGGTTCAGCAGAAACCTAAAAGATATGTTTTTATTCTCACATCAAAGTAACAACTATACTGTAGAGTGACTGAGAATTGTTAATTCAACCACTGACAAGGGCTTTGAATTCATTTTACTTCTCTTGCATGAAATATGAAGTTTGATGAGAGGATTTTATTAGGAAGCTTCTTCATCCTTAATTTATCTATACACACAACCTTGTAATTTCTACAGCTCCAATACTTTTTGATATAAGAATAACGTTTCTAGTATCATGGTACAGTACACAATTAGTAGAAGGCATGTCGTATGCTAGAACCACAACCCCGGTTGCCCTTGTATAGTAGTTATCTCCCTTTACAATATAATCACTTCAACACCATTTGAGATATGACTTGGTACAGTGATAGTCATGTCATGTCATGGGCAAGAACCACAACTCTGGGTGGCATGGCTCCAACACTGCTTGAAATATATTGTAAGCACTTTGTATAGTTATAATTGAGGGCAGTCAATGAAATTAATGCATGTCATTGGAAAGAATCACAATTCTTGCTGTCATTTCATTGGAGTTATCTCCCTTGATAATATAACCTTGTGACTGCTATAGCTTCAACCCCTTTGAGATATAATTATGCCATGTGGCACAAATGAAAATGTGGATGAGGTGTGTAAAATGTGCAAGAACCAGAACTCTGGATACCATGGTATTTTAGTTATCACTCATGGGGATATGATCCATTGTTTGTTTGTTGATTTGATGTTTAACATCCCCGTCAACACTATTTAGGTCATTTTGGAGACGTTGCTTCCAATTTTGTGGGACTTTTACCCGATACTGAGATGAAATGACATTTCAATCCCTGCCGCCCAATAAACCAATAGGGTTTATATGCATGGGTGGGCCGACTCGCAGCAGTTTTCCAGGGCAGGCTTAGACCTTATAAGCAGATTACCAGTACTCATAATGCAGTTGGTATCAACTCTGTGTGGAAGCATTGTGCAGCCCATCTATTTCTCCAAGCCCTGATGGGCGGGGGTGGGAGCGGATATATATAATCCATTGAATTGTATTGATGGCACTTGATACACTTCAGTCCCTTTAGTACTCCTCTCATTATAGCATGGTTTTGGTTATAACACGGTCAGGCCTTGCCTCCGAAATTGTCATTTTACTATTATTTCTATATAAAATTATCCCTTTATAACATGGTTCACTTATAACACGGTCCAATTCTATGCATCCCAAACATAGCGTTATAAAGGGATGGCACTGTACAATGTGGCATTATGATATTGTGATAACCATAGCTTTAACCTCTTTTATTAGTATTGCTGGTACTTGCTAGGTTAGAACTTATGAAGGCATGTCAAGTACAAGAACCAAATATCTGGATGCACAGCTAGCTTATACTGATAAGCTTGCCAAGGCAAAGTGTGGATAGGAAAACTGAGCAGCTCAAAAATGACCTAAATAGTGTTGAATAGGTCATTTAACCCCAAAACAAACACATTTTGAAAGTACATAACAAAGTTCTTGTCATTGTGCCTATCACTGACCATGTGTACATACAGAACACAGCTACTGGTTATTTATAGCAGTGCTAGTCATATCCTTGTGATGTCAGGGTACTGTGTGAAACTAAAAGCTGGACTGAGCAAGTGAATTTTGGGATTGGTTTATCAATCAACCCCTAGTTACTAAATAAAGAAGCTTCTCACTGATATTGTTCATGTGACTGTCACTACTGATTATGTTTTAGCAGTGCTAGTCATATACTTGTGATGTCAGGGTATTGTGTGAAACAAAAAGCTGGGATGAGCTAGTGAACTTTGGGATTGGTTTATCAATCAACCCCTAGTTACTAACTAAAGAAGCGTCTCACTGCTATTGTTCATGTGACTGTCACTACTGGTTATTTAAAGCAGTGCTAGTCTTATCCTTGTGATGTCAGGGTACTATTTGAAACTAAAACATCGGCAGGACTAGTGAACTTTGGGGGTTAGTTTATCAATCAACCCCTAGATACTAACTCTAGAAGCTTCGCACTGCTATTGCCCATGTGACTGTCACTACTGGTTATTTAATTATAGCATTGATAGTCTTATCCTTGTGATGTCAGGGTACTGTGAGAAACTAAAAGCTGGACTGAGCTAGTGAACTTTGGGATTGGTTCATCAATGAACCACTAGTTGCTAACTAATGAAGCTTCCCTCTGCTATTGTTAAGTGACTGTCACTACTGGTTATTTATAGCAGTGCTAGTCTCATCCTTGTGATGTCAGGGTACTGTGTGAAACTAAAAATATTGACAGGGCTAGTGAACTTTGGGATTGGTTTATCAATCAACCCCTAGTTACAACTAAAGAAGCTTCTCAATGCTATTGTTCATGTGACTGTCACTAAAGGTTATTTATTTATCAATCAACCCCTAGTTACTAACTAAAGAAGCTTCTCACTGCTATTGTTCATGTGACTGTCACTACTGGTTATTTATAGCAGTGCCAGTCTTATCCCTGTGATGTCAGGGTTCTGTGTGGAACTTAAATCTGGACTGTCCTAGTGAACTTGGGGATTGGCTTATCAATCAACCCTAGTTACTAACTAAAGAAGCTTCCTGTCTGCTTTGTCCATGTGATTTTTGCTGACAAAATCCAGGGACTAGTTATTTTAAGCAGTGCTAGTCCTTTCCTTCTGATGTCAAAGCATTGAGTAAAAACTAAAACCTGAACAGGACCAGTGAACTTGGGGTTTGGCTTATCAATCAAATCCCTGGTTACTTACTAAAGGCACTTCCCATTTGCTAATGTCCATGTGACTTTCAATAACAAAATCCAGGTGCCGATTGGTTTAAGCAGTGCTAGTTCTCTCCTTCTGATTTCAGAGTATTTAATCACTAAATCTGGTTTCTGCAAGTGAACTGGGACATTAGCATATCAATCAACCCTTAGTTACTAACTTAGGAAGCTTCCGGTTTGCTATTGTCCATGTGACTGTCGCTGACAAAATCCAGGTACCAGTTATTTATAGCAGTGCTGGTTTTCTCCTTGTGACAGCAAAAAGTAAAACCTGGACTGGGCTTATTTACTAGGACATGTGATTGGAAGCCACATAACATGTCATAGCACAGTGTCTGATCAGGTCTACGCTGGTTGCTGAAAATACCGGAATGTAAGGGTTATACAAGCAGATGTACTAGTTTCGCACTGACTGAAAACATTAAATGCAGATAAACTAGTTGGACAAATATGTGGTTTTCTCAGCAATTTGAAAGGGCATCATAGGGAAATTTTCACACAAGCTGTAAAATGTAAATTACCTTCAAACTATCAAAAAAAGTGATTTTCACCAAAAATGTCATTTAGAATAGTTTCGCGCTAAAGCCTCGATTTGTAATGCTAAACTGTTAAAGAACCAAACATAAGTGAAGCATCCAAAATTCCATTTTTTTAGGCGGGGTGGGTCAGAGAAAAGAAAGATTGGCATTTCATGTAAATTGTCTGCTTAGCAGACAATTCACATGAAATGCCAAGCTTTCTTTTCTCTGAAAAACACCAACAAAATCCAGAATGCATGCATAAATTTGCCATCTGTGCAGTGTTAACTTCATTCTGATCTAATATACTGCTACTGCTTACAAAAGAATGAATGTGAAGGTAATTGCTTTATGTTAAAAGATGTAAAGTTTGTTGAATTTTTTACCCCCTAAATTTGATTTCAAGGCTGAAATCCAAAATTTCATTGAGTATTTTACTCCTCAAATTAAATTTCAATGCTGATTTTCAAAAATTCAATGCTGAAATACCCTTTACTCCCTCTTATCTAGAGCTCTGCAGGTTGGTGTCACTGTGTGCTTCTCATTATCAATTGATATATATGGTTAAGGGGTGGGGATCTGAATGGTTTCTGAGATAAATGGCATTATATGAAGTGGAGGGAGTGAGACATGGCCCCGGCACAACCTTGGGAACGCCGAAGTTGACATAAAAGTATATGGCTGAGAGAAGTTTACTCAAGAAAAATTTCTATGAAAGTTTGGCAAAATATCAGCAAAGGTTTGACAGTAAATGTCATTTTTCAATTTTCCTCATTATAATTCTATGGAAAATCTAAGTTGCCATAGCAACTATCTAAATGGCTGAATTTCATAAAAAAAAAAAAAAAAAATCTGTAAAGGCAAATAATCATAGTGAATATTTTCATAAAGTCTCTGTCTCTTAGAGCTTATGGTTTTTGAGATGATTTTTTAAGTATTTTTTTCTATTTTTTTCATCAACCAATGAAAATGAACAGTAGGCCTAAAATCATTGTCATACCCTGTTTATAGGGTAGTAGATAGATCAGATAGTAGATTGCCTAAGGAACATTTTTATGACAGTATTGTTAAAATATATGCAGAGGCTTGGCAGTAAATGCCATTTTCAATTTTCCCCATTATAAGTCTATGGAATCTTTAAGTTTCCATAGCAACCAAACTAATGAGCCGATTTTCATAAACAAGACAGCCATGATGGCCCTGGATCGCTCACTTTATCCATAGAGTAACCAGTGGGTTTCGGGGAGGCCATTATTGATCCCAGGGCTATAATGTTGAGGGACGTCTAAACAGGCGAAGCTTCATACCAAATATCAACAAAGGCTATAATTTGAACAATCTTGGTAAAGGTCTACTAGATGAAGCTACCCACCAAATATCAAAGACCTGGTGGGTTGCAGTTTCAGAGAAGATTTTTTTTGTAAAGATATTCCCTACATACATGTAAGCCTATGTTAAACCAAATGGCCCTGAGGCAGGGGCATTTTTGGCCTCAGGGTTATAATTTAAACAATATTGATAGAGGTCCACTAGATGAAGCTTCACACCACATATCAAAGACCTGGGCCTTGTGTTTCAGAGAAGAAGATTTTCAAAGATTATCTCTATATAAGTCTATGTAAAACCAAAATGTCCCGGGACGGGGGCATTTGTGGCCTCGAGGGCTATAATTTGAACAATCTTTGTAGAGGTCCACTGGATTAAGCTCCATATATCAAAGACATGGGCCTTGCAATTCCAGGGAAGAAGATTTTTAAAGATGTCCCTATATAACTCAATATAAAACCAAAGGGTCTCGGGGCGGGGCATTTTTGGCCTCAGGACTATAATTTGAACAATCTTGATATAGGTCCACTTGATGAAATTTCACACCAAATATCAAAGACCTAGGCCTTGTGGTTTCAGAGAAGATTTTTCAAGTTTTTCCCTATATATATACAAGTCTGTGTAAAACCAAAGGGCCCCTGACGGGGGCATTTTTGGCCCCAGGGCTATAATTTGAACAACCTTGGTAGAGGTCCACAAGATGAAGTTTCATACCAAATATCAAAGAACTGGGCCTTGCGGTTTCAGAGAAGAAGATTTTTAAAGATTTTCCCTATATACATGTAAGCCCATGTAAAACCAAAGGGCCCCAGGGCAGGGGCATTTTTGGCCCCAGCACTATAATTTGAACATTCTTGGGTCCACTAGTTAAAGCTTCATACCAAATTGCAAAGACCTGGGCCTTGTGGTTTCAGAGAAGAATATTTTTTTTTTTAAGTTTTCGGTGAAAAAAAAACTATTTTTGGTTCCTGTGACCAAGTTGTGCAACGGACCAGAACCATTTGAACAACTTTGAAAGGGCACCACCTAAGGATCATTACTGTGAAGTTTGGTCAAAATCCGATAAGGGGTTTAGGAGGAGATACACGAACAACGGACAAAAGGTGATCCCAAAAGCTCACTTGTCTCTATGTGACGGTGAGCTTAAAACATAAACTTTCAATCCCCCAGCCCAAGGATGCTACAGATAAAATTTGGGTCAAATCGGCTTAGGGGCTTCAGTAGAGATGTCATTTGAAAGTGTTGGCGCCAGTTGGCGACATATTTCAGACGACGACAGACAACTGCCTATCCTATAAGCTCCCACAAAGCCTTTGTCTCTGGTGACCTAAAAAGATCTGAATAAAAATTACATGAATTAACTTCAATTAAGTTAATTTGAATGCTACAAAAATGACAAAATAGCATTAAACATATATCAAGAACCATGAAATACTAAAGAGGTAACTAAAATAATAATAATATTATAGGTTTATATTGGAAAAATATTGCTGGTTGTCAGGAGCATTTTGATAGCAAAAATGCTCCTGACAACCGGTTGTCAGGAGCATTTTATACAGCAAAAATGCTCCTGACAACCGGTTGTCAGGAGACACTTCCAAATTAATACATTGTAAATTTTACCAACGAAAAATGAAAATTTTTTTAAGATGAAAAATTTCGATTTTTTTTATTCTTATTTCTGCTAAGTGCTTAAAACATAGATTGTGGATACTTGTTAGAACTGCTTCATCAAGTACCCTTAATCTATGATTTTGAGCATAAATAAGAAAAATAATGTATACCCCTGCAAACCCAAGTTTTACTACATGTATATCAAAGTGGGGTTTAAGAGGGTCTAATTTTTATAAGTGTGTTTTCGTTTGGTTGTTTGATTTGAGGTTTAACACTGTAAAGGTCATTTTTATCAGCGACGTTGCATGTATGAAATGTGGCGTCTGATCAGGGCCTACACTATTTGCAAAAAGTTCAGCTATTTTCTGAATAAATTTTAACACAACCTGTCACCCCTGTACAGTAAAACCTGTCTTTGTGGCCACCTCTTTTAAGCAAGCGACCTGTCTTAAGCAAGCAGGCATTCAGTTCCCATAAAAGGCAAATGTATTAGATTTTACCTGCATCAAGGCTGGACTGTATTTCGAAATGGCTATCATTCCATATATTAGGAGGAAGATTCCATTGGTACAAAAAGGGTTACGATAATTTGATAAAGATGAGTTTCAAACTTTTGCTGGTTTTGCATAAATTTAATGCCAGAAGTGTTTGTTTGTTTGATTTGAGGTTTTACGTCCCCCTCAACACTGTAAAGGTCATTTTGGAGACGTTGCTTCCAATTTTGTGGGACTTTTACCCGACATTGAGATGAAATGACATCTCAAGCCCTGTCGCCCAATGAAACCAATAGGGTTTATTAGCATGGACGGTTCGCCTCGCACCGCGGTTCCTGGACAGGTTTAGATCCTCAAAGCGGTTTACCAGTACTAGTGAGCGGGCCGGATTCAGCTCTGCGTGGAAGCATCATGCAGCCCATATATTTCGTGAAGCCCCTATGGGCGGGGGCCAACCAGAAAGTGTATTGCTGTAGGTATCATATTATGACATAAATATTACAATATGTATCACATAGTGAAGTACAGAGGACCCGTGCTATAATGACAGTATACATGTATTTTCCCTGACAATTATCAATTTATCATATGACGTCGCGTCTGAGAGCGTAATAACGCCATGTAATATTTTCGATAATCTACTAGTGGATTAAATATGCAAATTAGCTAGATACATCCCGTAAGTTACATGTACGACGTCCTTAATGACGTCGCGTTTACTAATGGTGGAATATTGACATTTTTATTAAACTACGTTTTAAATGTCATATGATAAATAGAATCTTGCATTCGTACTCATGTATTATCGAATTTATTAAACTTGTTGAGGAAAAGGGATAAAATGCTCGGCAAAGCCTCCCATTTTATCCCTTTTCCTCAACTTGTTTAATAAATTTGATAATACATGAACACTTGTGTAAGATCTTCTATACAGCGAATTTTCCACAAAAAAGAATCACAATAAGGAGTAGTTTAATAGATAATAATTTTTCCCGTGAATTATTCCAATAACAAATGTTCATAACATTTGTTGGAATTGCCACAAGAGGCGATTCTAACAAATTTCCACGACATTCGTTTCTTGGAGTATTAACCCATTGTATGTGGGAAAACCTTAAAGGGATACCGGTACCTTGGCAAACAGTGCAGGCCCAGATCAGACACAGAAGGCAGCTTCTGATCAGGGTCTGCACTACTTGCTAACAGAATTTTCCTTCAAAAATAGAATAAAAATAAAAAACAAAAAAAAATAGGCCTACCACCCCATATATGACAAGTGAACTTGTCCAACATATAGCAATGGAAGAGCCCGCTAGCATACAATGGGTTAAATAATTACAATATTCATGAATAGCTTCTTTAACCCTTCTCTTGCTGAATGTTCATTTTAGCCACACCCATCTCTGACTTTGAACCAATCAGATTGCTTGATGTAATTTATTCTTACATAGCCATAAACTTAATGTCAAACAGTGTAGATCCTGATCAGATGGCTTCTTCATCTACACTGTTTCCAAAGATAGGGGTTGTCGTGAACAGCATGATAAGAGTTAATCAGCTCATTCTGAGCTAAGTGTCTGTTCCTTTGAAACTGTTTTTATAACGAGTGTTGCCGTTATATCGAGTGTTGCCGTTATATCGAGTGTTGCCGTTATATCGAGTGTGGCCGTTATATCGGATGTCGGTATAAAGGGGGTTGACTGTAACTATAGTTACGGCTAAGGCTGACACGATTAATCGTATAATCGATTAATCGATCAATAAATTCCACAAGAATGATTATCATTTCTGATTTGCTTTTTATCGATTACTTGATAATTTACTACCCCAAGTTATGCCTAAAATAGCTGAACAAGTGGCAAACAGTGTAGACCCTGATGAGACCCCGCATTATGCGGCGTCTCATCTGGGTCTCCACTGTTTGCTCAGGCCTGTCTGTTGAAATATACATATGGTAAAGTGCAACATATGGTAAGAGTCATGCACAGACAGAAAGCCAGACAGGTAAAATTATGAATTAGCAATTACTAATCGATTATCGATCACAATGGTAAGACTGATAATCGATTATCTTTTCAGCTCCGATTAGCCAACCCTACATGTAGTTACGGCCCTCATTAACATTGATTAAATCACTTAACCCCTGTGGTGCTGAACCACGATAACCATTGCCTTTGCAAACAGTGTGGATCTAGAACAGATGGCTTCTAAAGAAGCCACCTGATCTGGATTTACATGTACATGTACGCTATTTGTCATTCAGTTTGCGAATTTGAAGTGAAATTTTATATCGAGTAATTTGACAGGTTGTTAGTTAGAAATGGGTGCGGCAAAATTAATTTATTCAGCAGGACAAGGCCAAGTGGGTTATTTGGCAAACTGCTAGTACCGTATTTAACATATGTATTCTGACAGATGGACCTGTGCAATCACTGTAAACCCAGATAAGGCACAACAGAACACAGAATCTCAACATGGTCTTCACTTTTTGCCCCTCATCCAGCTATTTTTAAGACAAAACACCAGGGGCCAGTTGTTCAAACTTAACAATGTCGTTAGTTAACGTTTACATTAAAACTTTAATCATTAAATATGGCAAATACATAATTTTATACACTGATATATTTGCTGAAAAAATGTGAGCAATGCAAAAGCTGCTCACATTTTTTCAGCAAAAATACCTGGGGCCAGTTGTTCAAAACTAAAGACATTGTTAATTAACGTATCGTTAAAACTTCGATCATTAAATATGGCAAATATGCTGAAATTTTTGCTGAAAAAATGTGAGCAACTTTTGCGTCCGCAAAAGTTGCTCACATTTTTTCAGCAAAAATACCAAAATTTACGATATTGTACTTGCTAGAAGAGTTAACAATATGACCACTAACGAGCTCCTTAAGCTGACGATGCTTTGAACAACTGGGCCCAGAGTGTTAGATATTGTACTTGCTAGAAAAGTTAACAATTTGACCATTAACAAGCTGGTTAAGCTAACGATGCTTTGAACAACTTGTAGTAAATTGTACTTGTTTTTAAGATATTTGTATTATTTAGGGTAGAGAGGAAAACTTCTTTAACTTTTTCAGGCACTGTTGCAGAGCAGTATGTCGGATGATGACAATGAAGAGGGAAACATTCTGAAAATTCTTGTTTCTACGGACACCCACCTTGGCTATGCTGAGAAGGATGCTGTGAGGGGCAATGACTCGCTTGTGGCATTTGAAGAAGTTCTTGAAAAAGCTAGGAAGCATGATGTTGATTTTATTCTTCTTGGTGGAGACTTGTTTCATGAGAACAAACCATCCAGAAGGATTATGCATGGATGTATGGCATTGTTAAGAAATTATTGCATGGGCGATAGACCAGTCCAGTTTGAATTTTTAAGTGACCAGTCTAAAAATTTTGATCATTGTCAGTTTCCATATTTGAATTATGAGGATCCAAATCTGAATGTTGCAATGCCAGTATTTTCTATACATGGTAACCATGACGACCCCACAGGTCAAGGTAATCTGTGTTGCTTAGACCTGTTTCATAGTGCTGGTCTCGTAAACTATTTTGGTAAGACAACGTCTCTTGAGCAGATACAAATTAGTCCACTTTTAATTCAGAAAGGTTGCACAAAATTAGCTCTTTATGGTTTAGGGGCAATTAGAGATGAAAGACTCCATCGTATGTTTTTACATAAAAATGTAACAATGTTGCGACCAAAAGAGAACCAGAATGACTGGTTTAATTTATTTGTGATTCACCAGAATAGATCCAAACATGGGCCAACCAATCATATACCAGAACAGTTTTTAGATGATTTTATAGATCTTGTCATCTGGGGCCATGAGCATGAGTGTCGCATAGAGCCAGAGTGGAATGGCATTCAGAATTTTTACGTTAGTCAGCCGGGGAGCAGTGTAGCCACATCTCTTAGTGAAGGAGAAATGGGACAGAAACATGTTGGATTGTTAAAGGTGGGTTTATTCTTTTGTTTTTATATGCTCATTTGAAAAACGGGACTCCTTATATTTTGTGGTGTACATCCGTCCTTCTGTTAACTTTTTTGTTTGTTTCCAGCTAACTCCTCCAACAGTTTACATCCCATATCAAGCTTAAACTTGACTTATAGATAGACCATGATGTGGAGCAATGCATATTGTTTCAAGGTTACAGTCCATCAAATATGAGCAGAGTTATGCCCCTTTGAATTTCTTTAAAGTTTTAGTTTCTGGATGACTCCTACAGCTTATATCCCAACAAGCTGAAACTTTGTAAATAGCTCAATCATGATATGGAACAGTGCATATATTTTGGAGGTTACAGTTCACCAAATATTGGCAGAGAGTTACGTCCCTTTGAAAATTGGTGTAAACTTTTTATTTCTGGCTAATTCCTCCTGCAGTTTACATCAGATCAAGCTGAAACTTGTTTTGCCATGTTGTAGAACAGCACATACCGTAAAAATATGGCTATAAGACGAGGATTTTTCCCTTCAAAATGAGCCAAAAAAATGACCCGTCTTATAGCCGAGGTCATGGACTGCAGGCTTTTTTCCAGCAATGTCTGGCGAAGACCAGACATACGGAAAAAGCCAATGCCAGAAACCCCACACATGTCATTGTTTTATTTTTATTGGGTGAATCTCTTTCGTAAAAAAATGTTTGGAACCGATAAAACATATTTTCTCGATAGCTAAACGAATGTGAATAGAGGTGGATAGAAAACAGTGCTTTGCACAGCTCCCGAATTATCCACAGAATCAATAACCAACAACAGCGTTCGACTTTTCCCGCCAAGCATCTGTTATTTGGTGCCAAAACATAACCATTCAGGAGAAGTAGAATAGTCCATTTTTATTATGCATACATCTACCGTTAGTTGTAGCTAATTGTCTGAGGAGCGATTAAATAATTTTCACATTGATTGTGGATTAAATTGTATGATTGGGGGATAAACACAAATTAGAGACATAACTTGACCATATTTTCACACCTTGTTCAAGTTGGCTTATCGAGACCCACTGCAGGGCAATTGTGTTTATTTGGCAATTATATGACAGGGATTAACAATAGTGTCATAATTGAACCGTAATAAATAAACAGATGGTTTGTCTCTGAATTGTCGACAAAGCGGGACAGGTCTAGTTTTCTCATATTTAAGGACTCAAAAGACTGACAGTTGTAGATGATTTTTTTGCACTTGCCCGGCCGGCGTCATAAGGTCAAAGTGCACCTGCCCGGCACGATTTCGGTCTTGTCCGGGGCCACAGGGAAATGGATTTGTCAGCCCCTGCCATCTATTAAATAGAAGTCTGTGTAGCTGTCTAGCCCCAGCCATCAAAGCATGTACCGGGCCAACCTTGGGCCGACAGCGATACGGCGTATCAACACCATCTTGCTGTCGGCCTGACGTTTGCCTGCTATTTTGTGCTAGCTGGGGCATTGGTAGCTAGGTGTTGTGCTCTCAGATTAAAAAATGTTCAGTTACTTGTAGACAAGCTTCAACAAATATTTCTAAATTTTTTGGATGGAAATAAATTTCCCCCTTTTCCCAACGCTTAATAGACCTACCTAATCAGATTCAGTAAGAGGCTTCCATGACATTTCGTCGAAAACCACTTGGTCGAATGTACTTTTCCGTCGAAAAGTAAATTTTGTCGAACCAATATTTGGTTGAAAAAATTTGTCGAATTGACATTTGGTCAAATTTCCGTAGAAAAAACTGAAAGAAGCGAAAATGAAAGTAACTTATCCCAAAACATCCTACTGCGCATGATTTTTGTTACCTGTTGCATCATCAGTGTGCTTGTTTAAATCACATGTGCTTTTGTTTTTGTTTGATTTTAAGTTTAACGTCCCATCAACACTATTTAGGTCATTTTGGAGACGTTGCTTCCAATTCCATTGAAATGACATCTCAATCCCTGCCACCCAATGAAACCAATAGGGTTTATAAGCATGGACGTGCTGACTCACAGCAATTTTCCTGGGCAGGTTTAGATGATCTAAGCTGATTGCCAGTACTCATGTGCGGTAGGTATCAGCTCTGCGTGGAAGCTTTGTGCAGACCAATCTAATTCTCCAAGCCCCCATGGGCGGGGGCGTCAAATCACATGTGCACTGAGGTCATACGGAACACAGAAAACAAAACAGAACAGAACAAATTTTATTTCCAAATGAAATATAACACTGTATGCTTTCAGATTGGCCCTTCAGGATGTGATGTTGTAGGCGATTCCTATCAGGTACTCATGCATTGTTCTTTGTGCATGGTCCTCGCAGATTAGTAGTAGGGGTATTGAGAGAGTCTAGCTCACCCACATAAAAAATTTTTTTTAGCTTCCCCCACATATAAAATTTTTTTTGGCGCACCTCTAAAAAAAAAAAAACACACCCCTAAAAAAAACACACCTCGAGAAAAAAAAAAATGCTTTTTCTCCTAACACAAAAAATAAAAAAAAAGTGAAGGGAGTACAGTGCAAAAATGATGGAGGGGTGGGGTGAAAAAAAAAGTGAAGGGAGTACTGTGACAAAGTAGGGGCGGGTCCAACACAAGAAAAATAAAAAAAGGAAAAGGGAGTACAGTGGGAAAAGTGGTGGAGGGGGGAGAGAGAAAAAAAATGAAAAAAGATAAAATAAAAAAAAAAATGAAAAAAGATCTAAAACTCAGTAATCTGTAATTCTTGTTCGTAGAAACTACCTTTGATTTCTTCACCTTTTAAATCATTTATTTTATAAGTAACAGGATTTGTATTTAAAACTTTTTCAATTACAAATATTTCTCTTGTCCAACGAGTTGTATAACCCTTTTCAAATTTACCTTTCTTTTTTGCTATTCTAACTCTATCCCCAACATTGAATTTAGGTTTTTTAATTTTCTCATCATTTTCAGGATATAAATTTTTATACACTGTTAATTCATTTTCTTTTTTACTCGCTTCAACAGGCGTCATTTTAATAGAAGAATGTACTGTATTATTATAATTTTCAACTAATTCATCTAATATATCATAATATTTAGTAGTTTCATTTGCAGTAAAATATTTATACATATGTTGTTTCATAGTGCCTATCCATCGTTCTACTACACTAGATTTTTCTTCATTCTCAGTTGAATATAACTTTATATTATTATCTTTTAACAATTCTTTTACTTGTCGATTATAAAATTCAGAGCCTTTATCTGACCAGATGAACATTGGTTTCCTTTCTTTAAATAATGTTTTAAACGCTTCACTTACTGTTACTCCTGTTTTATTTTTCAATGGAATTAACCAACCATATTTACTAAAAACATCTATAACAGCTAATAAATATTTATAGTGTTTATTTTGCTTTGAATATTGTTGCATATCTGCCAAATCAACTGCCCATGTTTGATCTATTGAATCAACATAAACACGTCTTTTAGGAAAAGATTTTATAACTCTACGATGTAATTCATCTGCTAATGTATTTGTTATTTTTTCTTTATCGGATATGAATCTATTTTTGTTGGATCCACACTCAGAACATTTACCTTTTAACATCTGTCTATTATTGGCTGTTGTTACTTGTTTCACTGAATCATTTTCAGTATGCTTTTTACAACGTAAACAATATATTTTTGGATGCTCCATTTTAATTATATTAAAAATTGATTCTTAAAAAATGAGTGAAGGAAAAGTTTGTAACACATGTCATCAATTTAAGTTCTTAAATTTATTTGCAAAAGAGAAAACATGCCCAGATGGACATAGAGGAAAATGTAAAGATTGTGACAGAGAACGAAAACGATTACATTATCAAAATAATAAAGAAAAATATAAAATAGCATTTCAAAAATTTTTAATTAGAAATCCTAATTATGTAAATGAATATAAAAACGGGGTAATTAAAATTGTTCCTAAATAAATGGCAAGTAAAAAATCCAGAGTATTTAAAAATGTTATTAATGAGACTATTATTGATGACATAGAAGAAGATGATATAACTAAATATATTAATAAATTAAAAGATAAAATTAAAATACAGTCATTTCCCATTAAAGTGAAGATAATAATTACTTCTGAATTTAATACCCCACTAGCATTTGATATAATAGAAAGTCATTACTCTCATCCTGTTGAAGTTATTCAATCAAATAATAACATTAATAATTTTTATAATAAATTAAAAGATAAATTTGAAGCATGGATTGATGAGTATCAAGAAAGAGGTTCTGGTTTTGTTTTTAGAAATATTAAAAGTGTACAAGTAAAGACATATAAATATAATGATCAGAGAGCTTCATCTTATATACCTTTAAAGTTTAAATCAAGTAATATTATAAATGTTAAAAATACAAAAGATAACAAATGTTTCTTATGGTCTATTTTAGCAAAACTATATCCTGCTGATAATAACAAAGATAGAGTAACAAAATATAAACCTTATGAAAATGAAATTAATATGACCAATATTGAATATCCTGTTTTAATAAAAAATATCCCAAAAGTAGAAAAACAAAATAATTTAACTATAAATGTTTTTGCATTAGATACCCAAACAAACAAACAATCTTTATACCCAGTTTATATTTCAAATATGGAAAGTGAAAATATAATTGATCTTTTATATATAGAAGAAAATGAAAACACACATTATTGTTTAATCAAAGATCTTGATAGTTTTCTATGTGATAAAAATAGGCATAAACAATATACATGTAGAAACTGTTTACAAGGTTTTCAAAGACTAGAAACATTAGAAAAACATAAAGAGATATGTCTAGATCATGATTATTGTAAAGTTAATATGCCAAAGAAAGATACTATTCTTAAGTTTAAAAATCATCATTTCAAAAATAGATTGCCCTTTGTTATCTATTCTGATTTTGAATCAAATAATATCCCTTTACAAACCTCTCAACCTGACCCAAATAAATCATATGTTAATCCAATCAGAAAACAAACAGTTAATAGTTATGGTATTTATGTTCAGTCTGACTATCCAGAAATTTATAAACCACAATACTTTTCTTATGTTGGTGATGATGCGGCAGAAAAATATGTAGAAAAAATAATAAAAATTTTTAAGAAAATAAATTATAATATTCGTCTTAATGAAAAGAAAGAACCAATTTTAACTGAACAACAAGAAAAAGAATTTCAAGAGTCAACAGAATGTTATATATGTGGAAAAAAATTTGAAGAGGAAAACAAAGTAAGAGAACATAATCATCTTTCTGGTAAATATAGAGGAGCAGCTTGTCAATCATGTAATACAAAAGAAGGTAAAACAACAAAATTAATACCTGTTTTCTTTCATAATGGTTCAAATTATGATTTCCACTTTTTAATAGAGGAGCTAATGAAATATGAAGATGATTATAACAAAGTAAAACTTCTATCCAAAAATTCAGAAAATTATATTTCTATAGATTACGGTTCATATTATAAAAAACTAAGATTTCTAGATTCATATAGGTTTATGTTAAAAAGTTTATCAGATATCGTTGAATCAATGACTGACTTTCCTATTTTAAAACAAGAATTTAATGATGATATTTCTTTACTAAAACAAAAAGGATTTTATCCTTATGAATACATTGATTCAGTAGAAAGATTGAAAGAAAATAAATTACCTTCTATAGATAAATTTTATTCAACACTAACACAAAAATCAATCTCTTCTGAAGAATATAAACACGTACAAAATGTATGGAACTATTATAATTGTGATCCACTTTTAGATTATCACAATTTATATCTAAAAACTGATGTTTTATTATTAGCTGATGCATTTGAAAATTACAGAAACTTTTTTTTAAAACACCATGAAATAGATCCATGTTATTGTTACTCCGCACCTGGGTTAACCTGGCAATGCGGGTTAAAATATACAAAAATAGAATTAGAACTTTTAACTGATTATGAAATGTTATTAATGATTGAAAATGGTATTAGAGGAGGGTTTTCAGGAGTTTTAGGACCTAGACATGTTAAGGCTTATAATAAATATACACCCAACTATATTGATGGAGATATTAGAATAATAGACAAAAATGAAATGAAACAATGTTTGGAAGACTTAAAAAATGGTAAAAATTTAAATGATTTTCTAACAGAAAAATATTTATTGTATCTTGATGCAAATAATTTATATGGTTGGGCAATGTCACAGAAACTACCAACTAGTGATTTCAAATGGGAAAGTAATCCAGACTATTATTTAAATATTCCAAAAGGAAGAGGATGTATAATAGAATGTGATTTAGAATATCCCAATAATTGTAAATTTAAAACAATGAAATATCCATTAGCTCCTGAGAAAATGAAAATAAATGAAAAAGATTTATCAAATTACCAGAGAAAATTATTAGGAGATAAGCCATTAGGTAAAGAAGAAAAATTATTATTAACACTAAATGATAAAAAGAAATATGTTATTCATTATAGTATTCTAAATGAAATATTAAACTTGGAATGAAAGTAAAAAAAGTTTATAGAACTATATCATTTAAAGAAAGTAAATGGTTAAAAAAGTACATTGATTTTAATACTACACAAAGAAAAAACTCTAAATCTAAATTTGAAGAAGACCTCTGGAAATCAATGAATAATAGTTTCTACGGTAAGACATTAGAAAACATAAGAAGAAGAAGTGAAATTAAATTAACAACTAGTAAAAAAGAAGTAAAGAAATATATTAGCAAACCTAATTTTAAAGATTCAATAATTTTCAATAAAAACTTTGTTGCAATTGTGAATAATGTTACTTCTGTTAAATTTGATAAACCTATTTATTTAGGACAATCTATACTAGATTATAGCAAGTTATTAATGTATCAATTTTATTATAATATAGTTAATGAAATACAGTGATTTATCTACCTTTTGGCCTGGCTGAGTCAAACTGACTTACTCACTCCAAAACACTGAGTCAAATTTCAAAATAGTGAGTCAAATTTATCGGGACAGAGACAAGTATGAAAATAGGTGTCTACCATAATAAAGTAAGCAATGGGGGTTTTAGATGTAGAACAAATGTATAAAATATCACTTTTTCTTTTGCAAGAGGTTTTATCTGATGTCAAAAATCTGCTACAAAAGAAACAGTATGATGAGATCTACATAGGTTTTTATAAATTCATACATCTAAAACTAAATTCACGTGGTTACTGATTACTCTTAACCTTTAACCTGCTGAATATTCAATTAAGCCACATCCATTTGTGACTTTGAATCAATCAGTGAATCAATCAGATTACTTGATGCATAAACTGAATGTCAAACAGTGTAGATCCTGATCAGATGGCTATCTGATCTAGAGCTACACTGGTTGCAAAGATAGGGCTTGTCACCAACAGCAAGCTAAAGGTTAAACATTGTTTCATTTGAGGAGCCTGATCTGGTTTAAAAGTCTTTTCTGGATTAAATTGTGTTTTACATAAAGTAATAAATAATAATATGTTCTATAAAAGGGTTATCCTTTGGAAGCAATGAATACACCACAGAACCGAAAAATATGGAGTGTACATGTTTTATTTGAGAACTATTAAATTATAAGAACTATTTGAGTTGGTTTCTGCTCTGCGTAGAAGCATCATGCAGACTATCTATTTCTTCAAGCCCCGATGGGTGGGGGCTAGTACACAAGTTGTAACTTATCAAGTCCCATCAATATATCTCAAACTATAAGAGTATTGCAGTTAATGCAATCACAAGATTATATTGTCAGGGGAGTTAACTGAAATACCATGACACCTACAGTTGTGGTTCTTGCACATAACAGACCTTAGTAACTTTGAGTACAACTGTGCCAAGTTAAATCAATATATCTCAAGGGGTTTGGGAGTTTTGGCAATTACAAGGTAAGTATTGTAGGGGAGATAACCAAAATACCTGTGCACCCAGAGTTATGGTTCTTGCTCATGACATGTCTTCTTGACCTCATGTACAACTATATCAAGTACCATCAATATATTTCAAAGGGTATAGGAGTTATGGCAAGGCATGTCACATGTCACAAGGACGAGGGAGTGACTGCGGACGGATGGATGGACAGACAGACGCCAGGCTGACTGCTATATCCTACTTTTTGGTCTGGGTATAAAAATGCTAGTGAAATATCACGCCATATTTTCCCAGGCATACTAACATGTTTATGTAATCAAAGATTGATGTACCTATCAAGTTTGTTATTTCTGTACAACTTTTAAGTGCGTAATATGGTTGTTAGCAGGTGTCCTTTGAAACGCATGATAAACATGAGCTTGCAAAGATCAAAAGTGTCAGCTTATTATGGCCAGTACCAAGATTTTCTTTTTGCCAAAACAACAGCCCATGGGCTAATTTCAGCATAAAAATGCGGTGGTGCTTAAAATCTACATGTAATTAATTTTATCTTCTTTTTTTAGCTCACCAGAGCCGAAGGCTCCGGGGGAGCTTATAGGATAGGCAGTTGTCCGGCGTTGTCGTCGTCGTTGTCGTCGTCTGACGTCAACACTTTCAAACATCTTCTTCTCTGAAGCCACTGGACCGATTCAGCCCAAATTTTATCTGTAGCATCCTTGGGCTGGGGGATTGAAAGTTTGTGTTTTTTATGAAAATTGGCCCATTAGTTTGGTTGCTATAGCAACTTAGAGCTCCCATAGACTTATAATGGGGAAAATTGAAAAATGGCATTAACTGCAAAGCCTTTGCAGATATTGGAACAAAACTTTCATAGAAATGTTCCTTAAGCAATCTAGTATCTACCATATGATTTTAGGCCTACTGCTCAATTTTAATGGTTGCCATGGAAACCAAAATGCAAAAAATAGAAAAAAAAAATACTTAAAAAATCATCTCCTCAGAAACTGTATGCTCTAGGAGGCTGAGACTATATGAAAATATTCACCATATTTGCCTTTACAGGTTTTGTGTTTTTTATGAAATTTGGCCTTTTAGTTTTGTTGCTATGGCAACTTAGAGTTTCCATTGACTTATAATGGGGAAAACTGAAAAATGGCATTTACTGCCAAGTCAATGCAGATATTTTGACAAAACTTACATAAAAATGTTCCTTGAGTAAACTTCTCTCAGCCATATGCTTTAATGTCAACCTGGGGGTCCCCTAGGTTGTGCCGGGGCCATGCCCCGCCCCCTCCACTTCATAAAATGCCTTATATCTCAGAAACCTTAGAGATCCCAACCCCTAAACCATATATATTCTTGTTCCTTATGATAAGATGCATTAAGTGACACCAACCTGGGGGTCCCCCGGGATGTGCCGGGGACATGCCCTGCCCCCTCTATTTCATAAAATGCCATTTATCTCAGAAACCATTCAGATCCCCACCCCTAAACTATATATATTCTTGTTCCTTATGCTAAGATGCATTAAGTGACACCAACCTTGGGTCCCCCAGGGATGTGCCGGGGACATGCCCCACCCCCTCCACTTCATAAAATGCCATTTATCTCAGAAACCATTGAGATCTCCACCCCTAAACCATATATATTCTTGTTCCTTATGATAAGACATATTCAGTGATACCAACATTGGGGTCTCTCTTGGGTGCGCTGGGGCCATGCCCCACCCTTCCACTTCATAAATGCCATATATCTCAGAAACCATTCAGATCCCCACCCCTAAACTATATATATTCTTGTTTCTTATGATAAGACGCATTCAGTGACACCAATCTGAGGGTCCCCTAGGATGTGGCGGGGCTTATGCCCCACCCCCTCCACTTCGTAAAAGGCTGAATATCTCAGAAACCGTTCAGATCCCCACCCCTAAACCATTTAAATTCTTGTTCCTTATGATAAGACGCATTCAGTGATACCCACCTTAGGGTCTCCCTTGCCGCACGGGGGCTATGCCCGACCCCTCCACTTCATAAAAGGCCCAATATCTCAGAAACCGTTCAGATCCCCACCACTAAACCATATAAATTCTTGTTCCTTATGTTAAGATGCATTCAGTGATATCAACCTAAGGATCTCACAGGCCGCACCAGGGCTATGCCCCAACCTTCCATTTCATAAAAGGTGATGTATCTCGGAAACCCTTCAGATCCCCACCCCAAAACCATTTATATTCTTGTTTCTTATGAAAAGAGGCATTCAGTGACACCAATCTGGGGGTCCCCTAGGATGTGCCAGGGCTATGCCCCACCCCCTGCATTTAGTAAAAGCCCAATATCTCAGAAACCGTTCAGATCCCCACCCCTAAAGCATATAAATTCTTGTTTCTTATGATAAGACGCATTCAGTGATACCAATCTAAGGGTCTCCTGGTCCGCACAGGGGCTGTGCCCCACCCTTCCACTTCATAAAAGGTGATACGTCTCGGAAACCATTCAGATCCCCATCCCAAAACCATATATATTCTTGTTTCATATGATAAGACGCATTCATTGAAACCAACCTCGGGGTCCTCTGGGATGTGCCCGGGCCATGCCCAACCCCCTCCACTTCATAAAAGGCTCAATATCTCGGAAACCATTCAGAACCCCCAACCCTAAACCATATATATTCTTGTTCCTTATGATGAGACACATTCAGTGATACCAACCTAGGGGTCTCTGGGGGTGTGCTGGGGCTATGCCTCACCCTTCCACTTCATAAAATGCAATATATCTCAGAAACTGTTCAGATCCCCACCCCTAAGATATGTATATTTGTGTTCCCTATAATAAGACTCATTCACTCACATCAATGCATCTATGTGCTAGGGCAACATGCTGATGCCATGGCCCACGCCTCTACTTCATAAAAGGCCATATATCTCAGACACCATTAATATCCCAACCTCATAATCATATATATTATTGTTTCTTATGATTAGACACATTCAGTCACACAAACTTGGTGGTCCACAGGGGCCATTCCTCTCCTCATCATTTCATAAGAGGGCCTCATATCTTGGAAACTGTTCATATCTCCAACCCTAAACAATATATTTTCTTGGTCCTTATTATAAGACACATTCAGCGACAACAATCTTGGCTTTCCTAGGGTCTGCCAGGGCTATGCTCCAACCCCTTCGCAGCTTAAAAGGCCTTATATCTCAGGAACAGTACACATCCCAACCCCTAAACCATATATATTCATGTGCCTTATGATAAGATAGATTCAGTGATACCATTCAGGGCTTTGTTGGGTCCATTTCTCATCCTTCCACCTCATAAAAGGCCTAATATTTCAGATACAGAGTCCACATGGGTGCTCATTTTGAAATGGGGGTTTGTTTGGGAGACTTTATAATCAATAAATTAAAACCTGAAGCCATACATGGCTGCCAGTGGGCAGTGTCCGCCTGAGTTCTGGTGAGCATTGTGGCCCATGGGCCTCTTGTTTTTTCTTCTTCTTTTTTTTTTTTTGGGGGGGGGGGGGGGGGGGGTTGTGGGGAGTGTTTCTTTCTCATGAATAGGCTGTCCATGTCAGCAGCCTGATCAGTTTCTTCGCCGTCGGCACCCTTATCATTGAATTCTTTTGTAAAGACTGATCAGTCTGCGGATTCAGTTCATAACTCGGGAGGCATTTTCTTAGGAAGAGTTGAACAGTCTGACCCTAGCACTCATTGGCTTACGCGAACACAGAAGATGCTCCATATATACAAGAAGTTAAAATTTTCTTATATATATTTACATGCAAATGAGCCGGCGCACAGCTAAAAAAGATTTCCTCTAACGAAGAATCAGATCAGCCTGTGAATCTAGCCAATGTGGCCAAATTCTTTGCTTGCTAGTCTTTTGAAATGCTCGAGGCCATAGAAGGTGTGTGTAAAGAGCAAATGTTGATCAGACTGCGCAAGCTGATCTGCGTTTCACCAGCCGCACAGATTTGTTTTTCCTTCAAGTGCATGCAAAAACCGCGGGAAAATTTGCCCTGACTGCAACAGCAGCACATGCTAAAATGATGGCGGGAAATACGACGAACTCTAGAAAAAATGTGCAACCAGAAAAGACACGGGTCAGCCTGCACATCAGCCTGCGTTATTTATGATTATCGAAGCGTCGACTAACAACATCGTACTTTATGTCTAACTGCCGCAACAGGTGTGAAAATAAGTTTCGGATAATTCTTATTGTCACAATAGACTTCAAAGGAAAGTAATTAGATCGCAGATAGTAGTCGTTGGCTATGTTAGTCCGTTACATTCTGTTGCAATCCTTACGGCCAGCCACGCTGCGAAGTTTTCCGAAATTACCGAAATGAACCGAAAGTGCCCAAAATGATTTTTGCGTCCGCGGAAACCGGGAAAAAAAAGATTAGGGTCGGCGGTAAAATTTTAGGGTCGGTCGGGTTACCGGAAACACAGGTATTTTTTATTTTGGCCTAAACGGAAACGACCGGAAATTCTCGAGACGTTTAAAAACCGGTACTTAAGAAAGCACCGGCGCGAAAAAAACGTTGCGTCAGGCATACGCATGTCGGGATTTTTTTTGCGTCACGCCGGGAAAATTTGCGTAATCTACGCATGACGCAGAGGTAGATAAATCACTGGAAATATGGCCAAAAAATGAATTAGTTGCATCAGACTCTGTTTCTGGTGATACTCCAATTATTTTAAGATATAAAAATAAAGTATTTATAGAAAAAATAGAAAACATTACTGATGAATATGAATACTCAAATAATAAATTTTATCATCAACTAAAAGATATTGATATTGAAGTTTGGACGATTAAAGGATTTGATAAAATAAAAACTATCATTAAACATGAAACAGAAAAAGAAATGTTTAGAGTTGTTACACCATTAGGATTTGTTGATGTAACAGAAGATCATTCTTTAATAAAAGATAATAATGAAATTATTAAACCTAAAGATTTATCGTTAAATACTAATCTTTTATTCAATCATAGTTATAAAAATACCAATTATAATCCTCCTTTAAAAGAAGACTTCCTAAAATTAGAACCATCAACTTTAGAAGAAAAAAGAGCTTTTATTGAAGGTTTCTTTTTAGCTGATGGAACTAGTGGAATTTATCAAACAAAATGGGGAATAAAATATTCTTGGAATTTAAATAACCAAGATCTGAATCTTTTAAGTAAATGTTTAGAATACTGTAAGGAATTATATCCAAGTGATTTTAAAATAATAGATTGTATGAATTCATCTAAAGTATATAGAATTATTCCAAAAGGAAATCATAAGTTAATGGCAATTAAATTTGAAAAATTTTATACTGATAAAAAAGAGAAATACATCCCTTATAGAATTCTTAATAAAGATTACAATTATAAATTATTCTTTTTCAGAGGATTTTATCAAGGAGATGGTTATAGAAAAGGAAAAAATTGTCAATTCTGTTTTTCACAAAAATCTAAAATTACATTCTCATGTTTGCATTATCTTATAACTTCTCTAGGATATAACAGTAATATCAATACTAGAGAAGATAAACCAAATGTGTTTTATTTAAATATAACGAAAAAAGAACAATATGCTAACGTAAAAAAGATAATACCATTAGGTAAACAAAAAAGGGTGGTTTATGATTTATCTACAGCAACTGAAAATTTTAATTGTGGATTTCCTTTGATCGTCCATAATACGGATAGTATATTCTTATCAATTAAAACTAAAGACATCTACGAAGATATGAAAGATAAAATAAAAGACGAACTTGATACATGTGACTATCCAAAAGATCATGATCTTTATTCAATAGATAATAAAAAGAAAATAGGGAAGTTTAAAGATGAATTAAATGGTAAAATTATGAATGAAATAGTTTTTCTGAGGAGTAAAGCATATTCTTTTACATTAACTGATCTTAGTGAAGAAAAAAAATTAAAAGGTATTGGTAAAACAACAATTAAAAAAGATATAAAATTTAATGATTATAAAAATTGTTTATTTAACAATGAAACAAAAATGAATAAGATGTACACATTAAATTCTGATAAACATAATATGTTTATAAATGAAATAAATAAAATTTCTTTATCTCCTTTTGATGATAAAAGATATATATGTGATAATGGAATAGATACAAAACCTTATGAAATTGAATCTTTATATTTTATTTAATTTCCATGCAACAAATCCAGTTAATGCCATACCACAAACAACAAATAAAATCTCTCTTTTTTGTGTGGATTCAGATGGGGTATAATAATCATTTAATGTAGGATTTGCTTGTAGATTTTTACTAGTAGCATATTGATATAACTTCATTGATTGATCACCATCGTCGTACATCTGATAAACTTCTTGTTCTTCATCCTTTTGTTTTTTAAGAAAATCTTGTCTTCCTGATCTTTTTTCATTCCATTCAATTTGTGCTTTGCTTAATTGTTCCTTTGCTCTATCATGCCTTTCTTTCTCTTCTTCTGAATCATCTTTTCCAATATGTGAAAACAAATAATTACTACCCGAAAAAGCAAAGGCATTTACTACTGCCCCACCAAGCATCATCACCACTGCACTCGCCATTTTATAAATATTTTATTTCATAATATCAGCTGGAATAATTTTGTGTTTAATTAACATATCTCTGGTAGCCATTGCAAGTAATATATCAATAGATAACATACCAATATCAGCCATATTTAAATCTACTTTTGGTGGTGGTCTTTTCAATAGTTTTCTTCCTAATTCCGCATACCCTACTGTTAATACTGTTTCCACTCCGGCATGATATAACATGTTTACTATTTGTTTTCCATCAATTTGTGTTGCCATTTTTATAAGAATTTTTTTGATTACTTAAACTCAAATGGATCTATTTCTTTCTTTTCCTTTCTCTTTGGAACAGGTTCTGGTGTAGTAACTTGTTTATTTGATTTAGCAGTATATATATATAATCCCAATCCAACAACCACTACTACAACACATAAAGGTATATAATTTTTGTATTGAACTTCTTGAACTTCATCCTTAACTATATTTGAAACTTCATCATCATCTTTTGTTATAGATTTTAATTGTATGTTTTCTTTTTTCATTGTTTCTATTTCTTTTCTTTTTAATTCAGCTTTTAATCTTTTTGCTTCTGCACCTTTTTTACCAGCAGATACTCTTTTTGGGTTTTTTATTTTAGGTTTTTCTTCAATTTCATTCATCTTTTTTTAAGTCAATATTTTCATTTTTTTTATCAGTGAAATCAATATGTCTTGCTGTTGTTGACATTGCAGTAAAAGGAGCAAGATACATTCCATATCTATAATACAATTCACAACAAGTACTTGTTAAAGCATGATTGATAAAAGGGTCTTCCTCTAAGTCTTGTATTAATTTAGGTGGGTTAGTAACATTGAGATACTTTGACACACCCATAACATACAAATTTATAAAAGAATTCCCCAACGTCTTAGTCATACTTGCACCAAGTCTTGCTTCGTATCTACGGTATAGTTTTTCTATTTGTTCTGGTGTCATTGTATCAATGTCTGACATTTGTAAGTCTTTACCAAGATATTGTTTGCTTCCTCCACCAGCAACAAGGGCTGATAATCTTTCACGTTTTTTGTCTTCATGGTCATCTTTTTGTTCTGGTAACTCAACATCTTTCAATAATTCTTCGGCGTTCATTTTATATAGTTTATTTTTTACTTTATAAAATTTATTTTTAATTTTAAAATAATTAAATATTATATATCCAACTATTGATAAGACTGCAGTGTTTGTTATAATTGTTAGTGTTTCAAGAAGCATTGCTTTTTTATTGCTTATTTTTTAAGCATTACTATAGCATTACTAAAGCATTACTATAGCATTACTAAAGCATTACTTAAGCATTACTTAATCAACCACCCAATAATCAGTAGGTTGGTCGGTTTTCAAAATTAATTTACGATGTTTCTTTTTTTTTAGTTCTTCCTTTATTCTTTGTCGGTCTTCCAGTGTAGGAATAACATCATTCTCTCTCAAACAATTTTCAAAACTATCTCTATCTTTCATATAGAAAATACATAACCATTTTGTTTGTTCTCTTAAATCTTTTAAAACTGAATTGTATCTCTGCGATATAACCCATATCGATTGTTCTGCGTGTCTACCAGAAAATGCTAGTTCGGATAACATGTCTTTTTTCTTTGTTAGTTCTTTTGTGGCACTGCAGTCATCGATGATATACAGGGTTGGTTTACCTGCATATTTTTTTAAAAATGACCGTAATAGTTCTTGAAGCTTTTCTGTTCCATCTGGCATTACAGGGTTTACGATTATAATATTTTTTGTTTTTGGTTTTCTAACATCACCAATCCAATCACGATTTTTGTATGCCTTATTCCATTGAATGGTTGGGCAAAGTATAACAATATAACTAAATATACCTTTATATTCATCTTCAAGTAAGTCTAAAACAAATTCAGTCTTTCCACAGCCAGTTTGGCCACAAATAATTGCACTGTGTGGATATTTAGGTAGTTCCATTTTAATTGATTAATAATTGGCTTCTTTAAATCTACCATCTTCAAAATTAATTTGTGCATCCTGTATTACAAATAGATAAACATTTATTGGTGCATCTGCTTTTGCTTCTTTCGTTATTTGTATTGTGATGCCTTCTGATGCATTTTCAATTCTTCTTCCTGAACCGTGAAGTGTATTATCATCCGTTGAACGTAAATCTAACCATAATGCATAATTGGTCGTTAGATATTTCTCTAACGTTGTATCAGTAAAATATAAATCTTTAATGACCATACTTGTTTCTCTATTTCTTTTTGAATTTAACGCAAAGAATTTATTTATCTCGTCCCACTGTTGATATGCTTTCATTCCTTGACTGTATAATTGATTTGGAATTCCTTTTATTGTCATTTCTACTTTTGTGATTTCTGGATTGTAATAGTGTTCTGTACTTGTCCTTTCAGGATCTTCAAATAACAATAGAATCCCTTTCATACTTCTAGCTGGGACATTTAAATTAATATTCCATAGTGTATCAGATTTATTTTTTGGTATTTTTCTGTGTCTTAGTATTCGGTCATACAAAATAACCATTTTACCATCAACTTGCTGTCTTATTTCTCTTGATAAATAAGGGTCAGAAACAGTATCAAATTCCAAACAAATATTTTTGATTATATAAGATGAAGCTGCATCGGTTGATTGAATTACTTTATTATAATCATTGAATGTAAGTTCATATTCGAGTCTATCGCCGAGTCCTGCTTGATAAAAAGGCATATGGGTTTCCAATAATTCAAAATCAAGTGGAATACAAAACCTGTTTCCATATGCTTTTGCTATTGCTTGATCTTCTTTATCCGCTGTCGCATTTTCTGCGCCAACTCTATGTTTCAGCATGTTTGGTTTGCCAATGCCTTGGTATGCCATATTTATACGTTCTGTAGGAGTCTTCCACAAATCAGTATAACAATGATAGATGTCACTATCATCAATTGACATAACTTCATTTCCAGAGATACGAATTGTTGTTTTCTTTATTATTGATCTTCCTATATTTTGATAAATAGTTGCATTTACATCTCTAGAATCTAACTCAATTTCAAATGCTAATTTGACTGTTCCGGGAACAATAACATCATTTCCGGAGAGATTGGGGAATCTCACTAACAATTGTTGATTTTGATCAATAGTTGATGGATTATTGGTTATCACTACACTTTGGCGGATTCCTCTTACCCCACGTGGTTCTCTTATTTTTCTGTAAGGGTTTAATTTATTTCCATAGGTCGACATTTTTAAAAGGAAAAATTTAATATATAAAAATGGCAGAAGGATTTAATTTTGAGAATCCTACATTTGAAGATGATAAAAATGAAGATGATGATGAAGATGAAGATGATAATGATGAATTTAATAGAACTATGCAAAACCGAATTGATGCTATTAATAATGCCGGCAGTGATGTTGATACAAGAACAAAGATAAAAATAGAACAGAAACAATATGCAGTTAAAGAATATTACAAGTTTATAAAGGAAAAGACAGGATTAGACTCAGAATATATTGATTATTCAAACTTTGAACTTGGTGATGATTATAAAACACTATATTTAGTGGTTGGGGATCAAAAATTTCAACTTACTGCCAAAAGAGGTGTTGGTTTTATAAGCTTGAGTACTTTAGCGGGTAAAATTGGTACGGGTGGAACACGAGCAGTTAGAGAATTATTATTCTTACCTCATTACAAAACTCAAAAACCATTATTAACACCACAGAATATTGCAAAATTACAAAACAGAAGAAATGAATTACCTGATGTTGATACAATAGAAATGGATAATTTGCCTAATGCAGCCGAAACTGCTGTTAAAGAAATAGAAGAAATGGAAACATCATTAATTGATGAAGATGGGGAACAAATGTCATTTATGCCAAAAAGAGAATATGATGGTCTTAAAGAAGCAATGACAACTGTTAAAGAAGAGCTCACGAATAACTTGGCAAAACTGAGTAACACTAACGAAGATACAGCAAAAGAAGAGAGAAAATTAGAACGAGCCAAAGCAGACAACGATAAATATCAAATAAAAAGAATAGAAGGGAGATTAAGAGATTTAGAGATTGACAGAAGTTCAAGATTAGAAGTAATAGATATTAATAGAGATAAATTACGTAGTCAGGTAAATAGAATAAAGGAAACAATTAACAAGATATTAAAAGAAGACACAACTTTAGGTGAGAGAATTAAAACATTATTTAGAGAACAAGGAATTACAATTGTTAGTGTTTTAACTGCTTTTGGGATGATTATTGGTGTTATTGTTGAGACTTTTATTCCTACTACTGGTGGTGGATCTATAACCCCTAAACCACCTTCATCACAGGGTGGAGTAAAAGAATGGGTAAAAAAACAATTAAGTAATCTTGCTAAACTATTAGCTAATCTAGCAGGTAAAGCAGCAGCAGCACTACCGGGTATTATTGGTGCCATTGTGTCTTGGCTGTTGTCTACTACTGGAAAAGTGGTTAACTGGTTTGGCGAACATCTCTGGGCATTGCTTCTCCTTGTTGTGGGGTTATTGTATACAGCTGCAAGAGAGTATATTAGTAAATCTCATAGATAGTGAGTGCAACAATACCTATTACAATACTTCCTACTATTATTGCTGTTTTGTTGTCTTCGTGTTTCTTTCCCTTTGAGTGATGGTGATGTTTTGGTTTTGTATCTTGAGGTTCTGGCATATTTTTTAATTTACTCATATTTGGTTCTGGCAGAGATTTCTTTGTTGGTGTACCATTTATGGTATTAGATGGTGTTGTAGGAACAACAGGCTTAACATTTACATCACTGTTGTAGCCAAGTTCAAATTTATATTTTGGGTCAGCAATTTTAATTTTATTATTATAATTGACGATAACGCCAATTTGTAATACCATATTACTAGGTGCCATATAGAGACCATTGCCATAAACATAATCAACTTTACTGCTTGCGTGTTCTAACAGATCTTCATAATTTTTTACTTGGGTAGGTATATCTTCCGGAGCCTTAATAAATTTTTGAATATTATTTACGAATTGTTTTTGCGCATCTAATCCTTTTCCTAGGGTTGTTACGGATGCTCGTGTTTGAGATTGTGCTGCTAATAGAGCCCATACAAATACTCTGATACTTTCATTAATTCGTACAACCCCATGGCTTGTGAAGCCTTCTGATTTGTCTAATATAAACGTTGTCCATGCATCACTTATATCTACTGTATGTTCTATTTTGTCGTTTATATTAAAGAATGGCCCATCACTTTGATGATCTTGTCTGTATTTTCCATCTGGTTTAAAATATTGTGTGTAACTCCCGAGACCACTACATTTAGAACTACTTTCCAGTTTTTGCCTCCAATCCGTGCTAGGTGAAATACCGAATTCATGGCAGATATTTTGATAAGCTTTTTTATCGTATGGGTTTTGGTAATAACAGAATGTATTATCTGTTGGGAAAGGTGTTTTAAGTTCTTTCAAAATACGAGCAACACAATAATAAACATGAAATATATATAATGTTCTAGTTTGTAGAGAATCAGCTTGTAAATGGTCGTTGTAACTTACACCACATCCTGTAGTAGCTAACCAAACAGCAAAATTTAATTGACATTGCCACCAGTCAAATGATGAATGAAGCCATGTATTCCACGGTTCATTGGTGTGTAATGATGGATTTTGATATTTTTGAAATAAGTTGAGAAACGTTACTGGAAAATTATCCTTTTCATTAGCATAAATTTTTTGGTTTACAAGTAAAGAACCAGCTGCATGTTTGGTTTTATATTTAGTATTGGGATTATATGATAAATCCTTGTTTAACTTGAATTCTTTTGGTATCATTTTTATACATAAAAAAATGTATCATACAATTTCCGATATTAATAAAACAATATATTTACAACAATATAAAGATAATAAATGTGGAAATAAGAGAATTGGATTGAAGAGTTTTACTTATACCATAGGTTGGTATAACTTAATTGATGAATACATCCAAAAAGGAACAGATAAAGCAATACGTTTAGCTTCAGGATTTTACAGTTTCCAACAAGTAGCAGATATATTAAAAAGTAATAATATTGTATTATCTGTAAATGAAACAAATGGCATAGTGTTTTTGACGTCGACCGTTGATTTAAAAATAAGCAAAGGATTAAAAGAGATGTTAGGCCTCGGAAATAAAAGACGATTTAATGCAAATCAAACATATGAAGGAGAAATGCCTTTAAATTTTGCACCTTATAAACAAATATATATTCATCTTGAACAGATAAATAGTGCTTACAATTTCTTAGATGGTGCTCCTAGTAATATTCTTGGTGTTGTTTCTGTTGAAAATAAATCGTTTGGTGATATTGTTCATACACGTTTTAGTAATCCGGAATATAAACAATTGGCACATGGCGATATTTCAGAATTAAGTATAAGCGTTTGTGATGAGAATGGAGAAAAAATAAACAACCATGGATTGCCAATTAATTGTGTGTTAGAAATTATATAATTATTGTATAAAAATGAGTATATTTGGTGTTAAAAAGTTTACAACAGATAAGAATAATTTGACTTTACGTGTTAATGATTTGCATAGAAGATTTACAGATTTAAATAGTAGATTACAAAACGCTTATACAAATGAAGACATTACAATAAGTGCTGAATCAAAAGGCCCTTTAATTAGAGGTGAGGTGTTTTCATTTGGAAATGCAGGTAGAGAACCAAAATGTGGTTATGTTATGATGAGACGTGGTTATATTACAGGTATTAGCCTGTCGAGTGAAAGGTCAAGTGGTGAAGTGCGAGTTGGTGTGTTGGTGGATGGGGCGGTTTTGAGTGGGTGTGAGATTACTTTGCGTACAACAATACCAAGAAAACATGATAATTTTGATAAACCATTTTTTGTTGAAGCTGGAAGTGTTATTAATTTTATAAGTCTGGGGGCTAATCAAACTGTAGTTAATAGTGTTGCCTCGTTATTAATTGAATTCAAAAAATATATATAAAAATGAAGCAACCGACAGCCCCGAATTTATATCCTGACTTGTCTAGTGAAGACGGACAAAATTATAGATTACAGAAGATATCAGAAATAGAAAAACAATTAATAAAAGAGAGAGATACTCGCAAAGTTTTATATAAAAAGTATAAACGGGGAATTAATATTACTGATAGTATTGATACTGGCCTAATATCAACGGCTGTTATTATGGCTGGTGTTGGTTTAACTGTTCCAATTATGTTGCCATTAGAAATTGCTGCTGTTGTGTGTGGATCTCTGGGTGTTTGTGTTAAGTTAGTGAGACGTAAATTACATGCAAAAACACAAAAACATTATGAGATTAAAACTATTGCTGACAGTAAATTGAATAGTATAAAAGACTTGATTTCTAAGGCTTTGACAGATGGGCAGATATCTGAAAATGAATTTAAATTGATTTTAGATGAATTAGATAAATATAATAAACTGAAAGATGGTATACATTCAAAACAAACAGGATTAAGTGAGACGGAAAGAAAAAAACTTATTGAAGAAGGCAAGGCCCAGGCTTTAGCCGAGGTAAAAAAAAAAATAGGAGATGCTTGATTTCATTTAATAAAATTATAATAGTAAACGACCCCCCTCCCACCTATTTTTAACTCTCACATAAACTAAATATGCATTTGTTAAAAGCTACGCATACACGGTCCTTTCTGTACTTTGATTAACTTTCAGACCTTTCTGTACTTTGATTACGACTTTCAGACCTTTCTGTACTTTGATTACGATTTTCAGACCTTTCTGTACTTTGATTACGACTTTCAGACCTTTATTACCCGAAATATGAAAGAATGTACACCACACATTTTTTTACGTGCAGACCCAGACCAACCTGCACATAGGCACTGGCTGATTAAAAAAGTATTTGTTTTTGTCTAAATAGATTCATCCAGAGCCATTGATTTCCTGTGATAAAAGAAAACATTCTCGCCAGACTGCGTTGTCTGGTCAGGGCCTTCCCTATTCATAAATGCTAAAAGATACCTTTTTCACATGACATCAATCATATGCGTTCAATCTGCCTTACTGTAGCAGTCAGACTGGCTGAAGGCACACTTTCTCTTATTTGTGGTTTCGAGAAAGGTACATTTTTTCCTGCTATAATGTGTATTGATCCAATAATTTGATTAATGCTTCCACTGAATAGTTATTGAAATCTTCTGAATAGGGAATGACAGTAAGAAATAATGTGACTTTTAGCTATCGATCGACGTCACCGTATCAATATTTTATTTACTTATTATATATTTAATACTTAGTTTTATGAATGGGGTTTAGAAATTCCTCTGATAAGATTATTAGGTTGAAAAATACCATATTGACCCTAAATATTGGGACAGTGATGCCTGACTAAACTGTGTAAACCCAGATATGACTTGGAAGATGTCTCATCAGGGTCTACCATGTTGGTTGGTTGACAGGTTAGGAAAGGACAAATGGACATGTCCAAATTTGGAGATGGTAAAGTTTGTTAAAGAAATTGCGGAGGTGTCCAGATATTTAGGGTAAACGCAGTATCAAATCATATGAGTGATCTTCCGTTGCCTTTTTCTTTTTGACATGTAAAAACTTTATAATCTTAAAAGTACAAACAACAGGCCTGTTACCTCGGAAGCTTGAAATGATTAACTATGCGCCTTGAGGACGCAGATTATCAGCTGATAGAGTCATCTCCCTTGCTAGAGTTTATCGAGGATTACGGCGTAAGCATCAACAGAGTTTATTGTGGATTACGGCGTAATCATCAACAGAGTTTATTGAGAATTACAGCGTAATCATCAACAGAGTTTATTGAGGATTACAGCGTAAGCATCAACAAATCTTTTCGCTACAAGAATTTTTCATTTTTATCTTTTCTTGGGGTGTGTGGTTTTTTTTTTTTTTTTCACCCCACCCCTCCATCATTTTTGCACTGTACTCCCTTCACTTTTTTTTTATTTTTTGTGTTAGGAGAAAAAGCATTTTTTTTTTCTCGAGGTGTGTGTTTTTTTTTAGGGGTGGGTATTTTTTTTTTAGAGGTGCGCCAAAAAAAATTTTATATGTGGGGGAAGCTAAAAAAATTTTTTTATGTGGGTGAGCTAGACTCTCTCAATACCCCTACTCAGATTCTCTTTATCTTCTCATTTATCTTCCTCACCTGAAAAAAAAAAAAAATAAAAGGCACATGGTGATTAAACTGGAAAAGGAGAAATAATAGGGTTTACTATAAAAATTTAATATATTTGGTTGAAGTTCTGACCCAGAAGGCACATGGTGTTTTAGCAACGTTACATCAACGTCGATTCTTGACGTTGCATACAGCGTTGCATACACATGTGTCCAATGTTCAAATACAAAACAAAGTTTCCTTTTGTCGGATGCCTTGTGGAGCCATTCCCCTGATCAGCTGATCAGTCGTGGTTTCTGTATGGGCCTGCTCCCCTTTAACTTTGTCAATAAATTCATAGACTTTTGGGTGGTGTTTGTCTACAATCAACTTAAAATGTCGATGCCATCCCTCTAACTGATTATTGGTATGTGGTTCATCTGATAAAGTTCTTTCATAGATGGACCAAATCTCAGGAGGGAAAGTGGGTCTTTTGAACCTTTTCACAACTGCCTGAAAAGAAATGAAGAAATGTGTCATTATACCCGCCCCCCCCGAAAAAAGGACCCCCGCATAAGAAGTTTGGGGGGGTATACTGTGTTCACCTTGTCCGTCCGAAAGTCTGTCCGCCCGAAAGTCCCTATGTCCGTAACAGTTTGATTTTTCCTGCATAGCCTACATAATAATTTAAGGAATGTCACCATATTTTGCATAAACATTGACATTGATGAGCTGCTTATGCTACAGAAAAATCAGGTTCTAGGGGCTAGTGTTTTGAGAGTTATTTCCCTTTGTTATTTTTAACTAATTGTTCTGGCCTGTACCCAGATGTGCATGTACAGTGAACTCAACTCCTCCCACAGTTTCTGTCTAAGCAATCTGTTTCTTAGCATACACTTTCTAGATATATTGAGTATGTGCATGAAGAAGTTTTATGTTGGAATTTTATTTTTTGACAAAATAATTGCTTTTTGAACTTGGCCATTTTTGTGCAATTCTTGGTATTGAACCCAGAATATGCATGTACAGTGAACTCAACTCCTCCCACAGTTTTAGTCTAAGGAATTTGATTCTTAGCATACACTTTCTACATATATTGAGTATGTGCATGAAGAAGTTTTATGTTGGAATTTTATTTTTTGACAAAATTATTGCTTTATGAACTTAGCCATTTTTATGCAATTCTTAGTATTGAACCCAGAATATGCATGTACAGTGAACTCAACTCCTCCCACAGTTTTAGTCTAAGGAATTTGATTCTTAGCATACACTTTCTACATATATTGAGAATGTGCATGAAGAAGTTTTATGTTGGAATTTTATTTTTTGACAAAATTATTGCTTTTTGAACTTAGCCATTTTTGTGCAATTCTTGGTATTGTACCCAGAATGTGCATGTACGGTGAACTCAACACCTCCCACAGTTTTAGTCTAAGGAATTTGATTCTTAGCATACACTTTGATTCTTAGCACACACTTTCTACATATATTTTTATGCAATTCTTGGTATTGAACCCAGAATATGCATGTACAGTGAACTCAACTCCTCCCACAGTTTTAGTCTAGGGAATTTGATTCTTAGCATACACTTTCTACATATATTGAGTATGTGCATGAAGAAGTTTTATGTTGGAATTTTATTTTTTGACAAAATTATTGCTTTATGAACTTAGCCATTTTTATGCAATTCTTGGTATTGAACCCAGAATATGCATGTACAGTGAACTCAACTCCTCCCACAGTTTTAGTCTAAGGAATTTGATTCTTAGCATACACTTTCTACATATATTGAGAATGTGCATGAAGAGGTTTTATGTTGGAATTTTATTTTTTGACAAAATTATTGCTTTTTGAACTTAGCCATTTTTGTGCAATTCTTGGTATTGTACACAGAATGTGCATGTACGGTGAACTCAACTCCTCCCACAGTTTTAGTCTAAGGAATTTGATTCTTAGCATACGCTTTCTACATATATTGAGTATGTGCATGAAGAAGTTTTATGTTGGAATTTTATTTTTTGACAAAATTATTGCTTTTTGAACTTAGCCATTTTTGTGCAATTCTTGGTATTGAACCCAGAATATGCATGTACAGTGAACTCAACTCCTCCCACAGTTTTAGTCTAAGGAATTTGATTCTTAGCATACACTTTCTACATATATTGAGTTTGGCATGAAGAAGTTTTATGTTGGAATTTTATTTTTTGACAAAATTATTGCTTTATGAACTTAGCCATTTTTATGCAATTCTTGGTATTGAACCCAGAATATGCATGTACAGTGAACTCAACTCCTCCCACAGTTTTAGTCTAAGGAATTTGATTCTTAGCATACACTTTCTACATATATTGAGAATGTGCATGAAGAAGTTTTATGTTGGAATTTTATTTTTTGACCAAATTATTGCTTTTTGAACTTAGCCATTTTTGTGCAATTCTTGATATTGTACCCAGAATGTGCATGTACGGTGAACTCAACTCCTCCCACAGTTTTAGTCTAAGGAATTTGATTCTTAGCATACACTTTGATTCTTAGCACACACTTTCTACATATATTTTTATGCAATTCTTGGTATTGAACCCAGAATATGCATGTACAGTGAACTCAACTCCTCCCACAGTTTTAGTCTAAGGAATTTGATTCTTAGCATACACTTTCTACATATATTGAGTTTGGCATGAAGAAGTTTTATGTTGGAATTTTATTTTTTGACAAAATTATTGCTTTATGAACTTAGCAATTTTTATGCAATTCTTGGTATTGAACCCAGAATATGCATGTACAGTGAACTCAACTCCTCCCACAGTTTTAGTCTAAGGAATTTGATTCTTAGCATACACTTTCTACATATATTGAGTATGTGCATGAAGAAGTTTTATGTTGGAATTTTATTTTTTGACAAAATTATTGCTTTATGAACTTAGCCATTTTTATGCAATTCTTGGTATTGAACCCAGAATATGCATGTACAGTGAACTCAACTCCTCCCACAGTTTTAGTCTAAGGAATTTGATTCTTAGCATACACTTTCTACATATATTGAGAATGTTCATGAAGAGGTTTTATGTTGGAATTTTATTTTTTGACAAAATTATTGCTTTTTGAACTTAGCCATTTTTGTGCAATTCTTGGTATTGTACCCAGGATGTGCATGTACGGTGAACTCAACTCCTCCCACAGTTTTAGTCTAAGGAATTTGATTCTTAGCATACACTTTGATTCTTAGCACACACTTTCTACATATATTGAGTATGTGCATGAAGAAGTTTTATGTTGGAATTTTATTTTTTGACAAAATTACAATGTATTGCTTTATGAACTTAGCCATTTTTATGCAATTCTTGGTATTGAACCCAGAATATGCATGCACAGTGAACTCAACTCCTCCCACAGTTTTAGTCTAAGGAATTTGATTCTTAGCATACACTTTCTACATATATTGAGTATGTGCATGAAGAAGTTTTATGTTAGAATTTTATTTTTTGACAAAATTATTGCTTTTTGAACTTAGCCATTTTTGTGCAATTCTTGGTATTGTACCCAGAATATGCATGTACGGTGAACTCAACTCCTCCCACAGTTTTAGTCTAAGGAATTTGATTCTTAGCATACAGTTTCTACATATATTGAGTATATGCATGTAGAAGTTTTATGTTGGAATTTTCTTTTTATGCCCCCGCATCATATGATGCCGTGGGCATATAGTTTTTCGGTTTTCCGTACGTGTGTACATGTGTACGTCCGTCTGTACGTGTGTGTGTACGTACGTACGTATACACTTTATACGTACGTATAAACTTTAACCTGAGGTTACAGGATCACGTACGTACGTACGTATACGTACGTACGTACGTGATCCTGTAACCTCAGGTTAAAGTTTTTGTAACAGGTAGAGGCTGAACTTTTAGAACTTATATTTTCCTAACCATTTGATGGAACTGGTTCATCTTTGGTATGATGATAGATATAGGTCCAAAGTTTTATTAAGGAATGCCCCCACCCATGCCTGTGACAGACTTAGAAATTTTCAATGTTAAAGACTCAGGTTAAGGTTTTTGTAACAGGTAGACTTGAACATTTTAGAACTCATATTTTCCAAACCATTTGATGGAATTGGTTCATATTTGGTATGGTTATAGATATAGGTCCAAAGTTTTATTCAGCGATACCCCCACCCATGCCCATGGCCTTAAGGTCAAGGTCATGGACTTAGAAATTTTCCATGTTAAAGACTCCAGTTAAGGTATTTCTACCTGGTAGAACCTGAACTTTTATGATGGCTTTGGTTCATATGATGATAGATATAGGTACAATGTTTTATTCAGCAATACCCCCACCCATGCCCATGAGCTCAAGGTCAAGGTCACAGACTTAAAAAATTTTAATTATCCCCTCGCACAACATAGCTCTAGCGTCTATATTTCTTCACTGATTTCAATATAACTTCACACAAATGTTCCTTATGACAATATCTCGAGCGAGTTTGACTTTCAAGGTCATGACCTCATGGTCAAGGTCACTGTGGCTATTTTTAGAAAAACTTTGTCATCGCTCTAGCGCCTACATTTCTTCACCAATTTCAATATAACTTCACACAAATGTTCCTTATAAAAATATCTCGAGCGACTTCGACTTTCAAGGTCATGGCCTCAAGGTCAAGGTCACTGTGGCTATTTTTAGAAAAACTTTGTCATCGCTCCAGCGCTTACATTTCTTCACCGATTTCAATATAACTTCACAAATGTTCCTTATGACAATATCTCAAGCCATTTCGACTTTCAAGGTCAAGGTCACTGTGGCTATTTTTAGAAAAACTTTGTCATTGCTCTAGCGCCTGCATTTCTTCACTGGTTTCAAAATAACTTCACACAAATTCCTTATGAAAATACCTCGAACGAGTTTGACTTTCAAGGTCAAGGTCACTGTGACTATTTTCAGAAAAACTTTGTCACTGCTCTAGCGCTTACATTTTTTCACCAATTTCAATATAACTTCTCACAAATATTCCTTATGACAAGGTCACACACTTAGAAAATTTTGTTGCAACATGGATTTTTGGGGTGAGGCGGGGCCCTTGGCGGGGGCATCTGTGTCGTCTGGACACATTTCTAGTTTGACAAAATTATTGCTTTTTGAACTTAACCATTTTTGTGCAATTCTTGGTATTGTACCCAGAATGTGCATGTACAGTGAACTCAACTCCTCCCACAGTTTTAGTCTAAGGAATTTGATTCTTAGCATACAGTTTCTAAATACATGTATATTGAGTATGTGCTTGAAGAAGTTTTATGTTGAAATTTTATTTTTTTACATTATTATCCCTTTTTGAACTTAGTCATTTATTAAGCATGTTTTACTATTCAAATATGATTACTATTTTTATCAGCCTTTTGTTTGCAGGGGGTATCTAATAAGCAGTGCTTATTCACTTTTTTCATTGTGTTTGTTTGGATTACCATTATAATGTTTAACCCTGTAAACCCCAGTTTACTCTATATAAAGTTACAGGGCTGCAATTACCCTGTAGCTCAATCAGAGACATCAAAGGGAAAGAAACATTAAGCAATAGCATGGACTTGTTAACATGGTATATAACAGTAGTGAAAAAGCGATACAATTACCCTAAAGCTCCAACCAGAGACAGCAGAGGGCAAGAAACATTTAAGCAATTGCATGGACTTGTTAACATGGTATATAACAGTAGTGAAAAAGCGATACAATTACCCTAAAGCTCCAACCAGAGACAGCAGAGGGCAAGAAACATTTAAGCAATTGCATGGACTTGTTAACATGGTGTATAACAGTGGTGAGAGCAATACAATTACCCTAAAGCTCCAACCAGAGACAGCAGAGGGCAAGAAACATTTAAGCAATTGCAAATGCAAAGGTTGTTTTTATTATTTTTTGTTCCAAATGGAATCTTCCTCTTTATATATAACAGGAGTCCAATTCAAAATTTAGGGGTGTCAGGTTGTGTTTTCATCTAAATTTATTTGGAAAATGGCTAACTTTTAGCAAACAGGGGAGACCCTGATCAGACGCCACGTCTGATCTGGACTGGAGTTTCTGGTACTAAATGGGTTTAAGTAACTTGGTCCCCCAGGGTTCTATGCTTGGTCTCTTTCTATGTAAATGTATTTGTTATTATTAACTGACCACTTACCAGAGGTGCAACCTTTTCAGTCTGTCCACTAGGACGAGACGCTGTGGTCAAACCAAATTTTCCTACATGTATGTACGTTTCCTCCATATATTCGAGGAAAGCATATGCCACCTCCGGAAAAGACTCCTTTATTTCATTGAACGCTTCGAAGATATGGGGTGCTGGGACGAAAGCTAAGGCCGTAAGCATGCACAACGACAATGAAAAATTCTCACCCTCTATGAATTGTTGACGGAGTCCAAGATCTATGATTTTTCTCCAATGAGCCTGAGTCAAATGAAAAAAAAAACAGCACTCTACCTGTGCATCAAGAAATACACCTTCAAAGCTCCTCATACAAGCTAATTCGAAGTCTATCCTTAACCCTTGTCATGCTGAATATTCATATATGCCACACCCATCCCTGACTTTGAACCAATCAGATTACTTGATTTAATTTATTCCTACAAATTCGTAAACTGAATGTCAAACAGTGTAGATTCTGATCAGATGGCTTCTTCAGAAGCCATCTGATCTGGATCTACACTGTTTGCAAAGATAAGGGATGTCGTGAACAGCAAGATAAGGGTTAAGTTATTCACAGACAATGGAATCTCCCTAATTTCTTCCTGAGTCTTGATAGAAGCAAACATTTCCCGGTATATGGCACGAGAGGAGGCAGTAATCAAGGGGCAAAACCTGGTTCATTTCAACACCATGTATAGTATATAACTGATAAAAATGTTGTAGGGCAACACTAAAGGTGGCATCACCGTACCACACAGTACTACGACCAAGGTATCTAAGGTTTTGTTCAGTACAAAAAATTAAGATCCTGTCAGAACCATCGAGTTGTCCCCCTTTGAAGCTCTCACAACCGAAGACACAGAATGTCAACAGACATAAACAAGCCATGAAAGGGGTGAGTAGAGGGGTTTTCTGACGAAAAAAAGACCGATTTGTCACATCTAAACGGCATCTGGCGGTAGAAGATAGGCCCCGACAGATATGGGAAAAATTTGTCCCATCTTATAAAAGAATATAAGCAAAATCCCACCTTAGAAAAAACTGAAAAAGGGCCCCCTTCTTATAGCAGAATCACCTTATAGCCGAATTTTTACGGTATTATTTTAAGGTGACAGTCCACCAAATATTAATAAAGTTGTCTTCTTTCAAAAATTTCTTTAAATTTCGTTTCCTGATAACTCATCCAATAACCCATTCAGTACCAGAAACCCGTAAAGGGGTACCTTGGCAGACAGTGAAGGCCCAGATCAGATGCCACAGAATGCGGCATCCGATCAGGGCATCCACTGTTTGCCAAAAGTTCAGTCATTTACCAAATAAATTTTGAAGGAAACACAACCTGACACCCCTAAATTTTGAAATGGCCTCCTGCTATATATAAGAAGGAAGATTCCATTTGGTACGAAAAGGGATAAAGCTGAAATTTAGTAAATAGTTGCCCCATGATGTGGAGTAGTGACACAATAGTGTGTATTGTTTTGAGGTTACAGTCCATGAAACATTAGCAGTGTTATGCCCCTTCCGATATTTCTGTGAACTTTTCATTTCTGTCTAACTCCTGCTGTTCTACTCAGAAATTCACTTTCAAAATAGAATAATAGATGTTGACTTCATCCATTATCAGGCAGTAATAGAGGGGTCCAACAGAAAGTGCACAAATCTGACCCATATTCTAAATGTGAACTTTAGAACCACTGAAAAAAGGGGCCCATCTTACTCCTGAATTAACTTAACAGGGGTCATCCTAGGCCCAGAAAGTAGGGTGAACAGAGTTCTCGTTAACTCAAAATTTACTCCAACTTTTTCATTTCTGACTCCAATTTTTTGGAAAGTCTCAATTTACTAACTAGAATCGCGCAGTCGATGGCACGCCATCGCATATCCCCACGCTTTTTTAAAGATACGCCACATATAAGTTCTCAATTGCAACTCCCACCCAATCTTAAGATCAAAATTCCGAAAGTCTCATGCACTCCTCATGGGGCTTGAAGAAATATATGAGCTGCATGATGCTTCCACGCAGAGTTGAATCTGGCCCGCACACTAGTACTGGTAAACCGCTTAGAGGATCTAAGCCTGTCCAGGAACCGCGGTGCGAGGCGGACCGTCCATGCTAATAAACCCTATTGGTTTCATTGGGCGACAGGGCTTGAGATGTCATTACATCTCAATGTCGGGTAAAAGTCCCACAAAATTGGAAGCAACGTCTCCAAAATGACCTTTACAGTGTTGACGAGGACGTTAAACCTCAAATCAAACAAACAAACATGCACTCCTCATACCAAAGACCTATCAGTTCCCAAAGTTTCATGTTTCTATCTGAAACGGCGTAGGAGGAGTTATCTGATAATCGTTATAAAGGGGGTTATGGGGGTGAAAATCCAAGTTTCTGACCTCTGGTGACCTCAAACCTGACCCTAGGGGTCAAATTTTGATTGTAATGTATTCTACTCATTATGCCGTTCGATTTGATATGTCACACGACCAGGTTCTGAAAACTTTGATTTTTACCCCGGGGCACCCCACCCCCTGGCCTGGCCCCTAGGGGTAGGATCAAAATTCCGAAACTGTCATGCACTCCTTAGACCAAAGACCTATCAGTTCCCAAAGTTTCATGTTTCTATCTGAAACGGCGTAGGTAGAGTTATCCGGTAATCGTTAAAAAGGGGGTTATGGGGGTGAAAATCCAAGTTTTTGACCTCTGGTGACCTCAAACCTGACCCTAGGGGTCAAATTTTGACTGTTATGTATTCTACTCATTATGCCGTTCGATTTGATATGTCACACGACCAGGTTCTGAAAACTTTGATTTTTTACCCCCGGGGCACCCCACACACTGGCCTGGCCCCTAGGGGTAGGATCAAAATTCCGAAAGTGTCATGCACTCCTCAGACCAAAGACCTATCAGTTCCCAAAGTTTCATGTTTCTATCTGAAACGGCGTAGCAGGAGTTATCCGGTAATCGTTAAAAAGGGGTTATGGGGGTGAAAATCAAAGTTTTTGACCTCTGGTGACCTCAAACCTGACCCTAGGGGTCATATTTTGATTGTTATGTACTCTACTCATTATGCCGTTCGATTTGATATGTCACACGACCAGGTTCTGAAAACTTTGATTTTTTACCCCCGGGGCACCCCACCCTCTGGCCTGGCCCCTAGGGGTAGGATCAAAATTCCGAAAGTGTCATGCACTCCTCAGACCAAAGACCTATCAGTTCCCAAAGTTTTAAGTTTCTAGCTGTAAAAGTGTGGGAGGAGTTGTCCGGTAAGACGGACGGACGGACGGACGGACGTACGGACGACGGAGACAATTACAATATCCCCACTTTTTCTTCAAAAAGCGTGGGGATAACAATATATCAATAAAATGGTTGTTATTTAATTCTACGTTTCCTATCCCTTCTTAGAACTCTTACATAGAATAACAATTGCACCCAAGAACGAATCATCCCAGTTTTGTGATGGTCTCCAGGAGTAAGCGTCTCATTACCGCGAGTAAGGGGTTTTACACCCACCAGCAACGTCATTGATATTTTTTGATTGGTCTCCCCTATATGTAGTTTAACCCTCTCAGCGAGTTCATGTGCAGATCCCATAAATGAATCCAGGTCAAGGTCACATTTGAAGGTCACAAGTTTGAAACTTTGAATATTGTGTTCGTTCCATATCTCCTTTACCCTTCAAAGGATTTTCATTAAACATTGGTCAATTATCCCCGACATTGAGCTGATAAGCACAACCCATAAATGAACCATGCCAACTCAAGGTCAAGGTCACATGTGAAGGTCAGAGTTTAAAACTTTGAATTTGTGTCCGTTTCATATCTCCTTTACCCATCAGAGGATTTTCATTAAACTTTGGTCAATTATTCCCCTCAGTGAGCTCATGTGCAGAGCCCATAAATGAATCCATGTCAAGGTCACATTTGAAGGTCACGGGTTTGAAACTTTGAATTTTGTGTCTGACCATATCTCCTTTACCATTTTAAGGATTTTCATTAAACTTTGGTCAAATATCCCCCATCAGTGAGCTGATGTGCACAACCCATAAATGAACCATGCAACCTCAAGATCACATTTGAAGGTCACGAGTTTGAAACTTTGAATTTTATGCCCGTTCCATATCTCCTTTAGCCCTGGAAGGATTTTCATTAAACTTTGGTTAAATATCCCCCTCAGTGATCTGATCTGCAGAACACACAAATAAACCATACCGACTCAAGGTCAAAGTCACAGTTGAAGGTCTTGAGTTTGAAACTTTGAATTTTGTGTCCGTTTCATATCTCCTTTACCCCTGGAAGGATTTGCATTAAACTTTGGACAAATATCCCACTCATTGAGCTGATTTGCAGAACCCATAAATAAACCATGCCTTTTCAAGGTCAAGGACACAGGTGAAGGTCACAAGGTTGAGCCTTGATATTAAAGTGCGGAGGGGGATTTGGCTATCCCTCAGACGGCTGTCTTGTCTAAAGAGGTAATTATCGGATGTTTTGTAACCAACTTCTTAATGCAAGTACATTACCTTTATCGATCAACATTACTTCACTTTCACTTGAAATTTCACTGCTCTAAACATGTTGCTTAGTGGGTCTCGAAGGATGAGGAAAAATGAAATGTTTTAAGAAAAAACGGACGAAGTCAACTTCTCTTTACTAGCCAGGTAAGGAGATACTTTCTGACGTGGGGAGACGAAGTCGCCTGAATTGTCCCCTGAAGTGATCCCTGCTTAATTTTTTCAAATTTTTTGGTATTTCTTTTGACAGATCAGAGGGAAGGATTTCAAGATGGTCAAACTTCCTTTGGAGACCTGTAGACAGTTTTATTTTGAGGATATTGTGTTACGAGAGACCACCCTAGACCCATCGGACCATGACATTGCCAAGAAAACAGAGGCCTATTGTCAAGAAAGAGTTGAAAGTTTGTTGGAAAAGGCTGGTGAGTGGTCCCGTTAGTCATGGCTCCAGAGAAGAAGCAGTGACAAAGATAAGAAACCTTAAGATGCAGAGAAAAACTACATCTGAAAATGTCGTCTGCTTATGTCGCCTGCTGAATTTCTTTGCATACAGGCAAACAGTGTGGGCCCAGATAGGAGCAGTCTGATCTGGGTCCGCACTGTTTTCAAAAAATTACTTTTAAGGTAACCGGCAGATGACAAAGCAGACGACAATTGTCATCATTGGCTTTTTATGGATTAAGAAAAACATGATTTGGGTACCTGTTAAGACACATGTTTTGGGTACCTGTTAGAATCGCCTCCATGAGGCAATTCTAACAAGTACCCACAACTTGTTTTGTGATTCATTTTTCGTGCCAGTACATGTACCAACAACAGCTGCTTCTGACATGAAATGGGGAAAAATATCCAATAATCCCATAATTATCATTGTATGGTTTATTGGAGGAGTTTATTGTTTGTTTGATTTCAAGTTTAATGTCCCCATCAACACTGTTTAGGTCATTTTGGAGACGTTTCCAATATTGTGGGACTTTTACCCGACATTGAGATGAAATGACATCTTAAGCCCTGTCGCCTAATGAAACCAATAGGGTTTTTAAGCATGGACAGTCTGACTCGCACCACTTTGCCTGGGCAGGCTTAGATCCTCTTAAGCGGTTTACCAGTACTCGTTTGCAGTCGGTTTCAGCTCTGCGTGTAAGCATCATGCATCCCATCTATTTCTTCAAACCCCAACTATGTCAGGATTATAGGGTTATGGGATAATTATACCCCCACATTATACCCCCACTTAAGTGGGGGCATACTGGTTTACATCTCGAGGGCTGCCCGCAAAACTGCGGTAACTCAGTTTTTGAAAACTTTACAGGAGAAGCAAAAAACTGTTTCTTTTCATAAATAGTCATTGTGCTGGGTTGTGTTTTAGAATATAAACTTATAATCACCAAGGAAATTACATAACAAAATGTAATTTTACTTAGCTCTGCTTATTATTTTGATATTTGTAACCTCTTGAGTTACAACATTTTTTGCCACGTTTTGCATAATTTTCACAACAGAAGTTTACTGCAAAACAGCGGTAACTCAACTTACTGCTGTTTTGCGGTAACATTTTTGTAAAGTTTTTTGGCTGGTAAGGAGGTGGTATCTTTTGGCATTATATTAAAGCATATTTTTATCAACCTGTTCCATTAGAAAAGAACATGATGCATATTTATGAAACAATATATGCATAGCATGCCAAAATCAGGGTCATTGGCAAACAGTGAAAACCCAGATTAGATGCCATAGAATGATCATTGTCTTGAATTACAAAAAATTGTGCAGATAAACATGTACAATGAATAAAATAAGCCAGCCAACCTTTTTATTGTAACCAAACATGTCTAAAGCTACTGAAGGTCAAAATTATGATATGTTGATAATGAATGGTCAGGCATGTTAGAGATTTGGAGATGACTTCATTACTGTCATCCCGAAAACACACATATATAATTCTGACCCCTTGAACCCCACTTTTATATAGCAAAACTGCGGGTGGGGTTTACAGGGGTAAACATTTTTCTTATTTCTGCTCAAAATGTAGATTATAGGAACTTGTTAGAACCACATCCATGAGGCAGTTCTAACGTGTACCCACAATCTATATTTTACAGCAGAAATAAGAAAAAAAAATATCACATTTTTTTTTCATCTTTTTTCGCTTTTTTTTTTTTGGCAGTAAAATTTACAATATATTTGTATAGGCATGTTTTCGTAATGGTTTATGTTGGCTCAAATTATGGACCCTGTCAATCTCATATTTTCTACAAAGAACCTTCCTCTGTGCATTCAAACTTTAAAGGAACACCTTCTAGCGAAAAAAGACAAGAGCTGTTACAGGACAGCATAGCTCATCTGTTCGTGCCTTGTCAACCTACACATATGTTTACACATCAATAGTTGAAAGGTTTTTAACACACTGAAGGGTTCTGGTAAGTGACTGCTAAGATATGAACTTAAAAGTTTGCTTAAAGTGAGTTTGACCTAATTTTTAAACCCTATTTTTAAACCCTAAGCCCCGCTGCCGCATATGACCCTGGATACTGAAGGGGAAATGGCCCTGGGAGCAGAAGGGGAATAAAAGTTAACATTTTACAGTGAAACTTTGATAACTGGAACACAGGTGGTTCATTTACTATTGCTAATTCAAATTTGTTTTGGAGTCCTAGAGAATTCTTTCCATAGCTCCAGATAGCCATATATTTGGGAATGGTAAATCATCGCTTAAATGGTGGTGTTTTTTTTTTATTTTATCTTGAAAGGTGTGTTGTGTGTACTTATTAGAGTTGACTGTAATAAGTTTACACACCATTCTCTTCAATAACATAATAGTGAAAATGTATCCTTAAATCATCCAAATTATTTATCATGAACTGGCATTTTAAGTAAACCTCAGAAGTTTGAACTATCTCCTTTTTGAAAAGATTTTTGTACACCCCAAAGCATTTGCTTTAACGTAATTTGTAAATTATTTAACTCCAAATATGATAGGGTTAATGTAGCCAGTGCTTGCTTTAAAAATGACTCCTAAGCCCCACCCCAATAATATGATTATATTCCAAATATGAAATGTTTGTTAGCCAGTGATAAATGGAATATGAACTGTTATGTAAAACTTCAAAGTGAGCATGACGTGGACGTGAAAGCTGGTGCCGACATTTGGGTGAAATCAACAGTTATTGTTCTCAGAATTAAACTCAGCTGGCCTTTGAATTTTTGGCTGGAGACTTAACATTGGAACGACAGGTTTTATGGACTGATAAGGCGTTAGACTCAAATACCTTTATAAATAAGTGTTTAAACAGTTGATGTATATTCTTCTGCAAGACATACCCTAGAAGCAGATCTGCTTCCTAATTTTCACAGGAATAGGTCACAGTGACTGTTTTTGGTAGAGTGGAATAACAGTGCTTGATAAGATTAAACTTGTCTGGTAAAAGACCCATGAATATTGATATGAGACCCCTGAAACTGTAATTAAAACTTGTATTTTGTTAAAATTCAGAGGAGATTACAGAACTGGATGCAGGCCATAGTTCCTCTGGAATAGACCTGATGATCCCTAAGGAAATACTATAAATTGCACTATGATAAAGTACAGAGAGATGTTCTATTACAACCACACGCCACAAACTGTGTACGTGGATTGCAGCCAGTTAGACAGAAACAAGTCTATTCAGCCAATTAGACTAGCAAAATCTTGAAATTTATTAAACAGACACTAGAGGCACCCCAAGTGAAATAGGAACCATGGTTGACCAGGGTCATCATGATTTCTATGGTCTACCTATATAGTATGAAAAATAGAGTGTCTGTATTACATTTTGTTTTTCATGGTCACCATGGTTGACCATGGTTGTCGGCCCTGCCCTTCGGGGCTTGAAGAACTAGATGGACTGCATGGTGCTTCCACGCAGAGCTGCAACCAACCACACCGCACACGTGTACTGGTAAACCGCTTAGAGGATCTAAGTCTGCCCAGGCAAAGTGATGCGAGTCGGACTGTCCATGTTTATAATCCTTATTGGTTTCATTGAGATGTCATTTCACTCCAATTTCGGTTAAAAGTCCCACAAAATTGGAAGCAACCTTTCAAAAATGAGGTATACAGTGTTGACGGGCCGTTTAACCTCAATTCAAACAAACAAAGCCATGGTTGACAGTGGTTTGAAAGAGGGTAAAATACAGTACTACTATGGTTGACTATGGATTATTGTGGTCAATTGTCATAAATGTCCAACTAACCATGGTCTACCATGGTTGTCCATAGCAGACCATGGCTACTCATTAGTAGAAACCAGGGTCAAAATTACAACGGTTGTTGACCATGGTTGACTGTCATAAAATTTCTAACTAATCATGGTCTACCATGGCCAACACAGCATCATGGTGGACCATGGTCAAATTTAGCTCTGGTTAAAAAACAGTGTATAAAATATTCTAATCCGTAATCAGCAAAATTTAACATTTGATTTTTTTTTTCCAGCTTTGGCTTTAAAGCTTTTGGCTTTGTCCATTAACTAAGTGGACCATGTCAGTAAACCCAGTGGACATTTGCCATAAACTGAGTGGACTGTCCGCACATTATCCATGGATTCAGTGGATGCTATTGATATATTGTCAAGGGAAGGCAAAGCACAGTGGACACTGTCCAGTCTGATTTAGTTCAAGTGTGAAGTTTCAGTAGCCTCCTTTGAAATTTATATCCTCATTTGATATCTATATTTATTTATCTTTTGAAATTTCTTCAGATAAATAAAATGTCTAATTATTTTAATTAATTAGTTATTCATATCATGATGTAGGCAAGAAGAATATATCTAGCTTACCACCTATATAGAAGATTTGTATCCCCACTTTGATCACCTAAAAGATGATTTTCGAGAATGTTGTCATCAGAATTTCATCAATATAATGTATAGAATAGGGGTGCGCGGTAAAACCGGTGCACCGGTAAACCGCGGTATTTTCTTCCGGTGGTACGTACCGCGGTACTTTTTGGCCGTACCGGTACTTTCGGCAAGTTCCGGATTTTATCGGAAATTTTATATAATTTAATTCAATGTTTGCGTAAGAACAAAAATATGTTTGTGAGACGATTTCACAAGCGTCGGCCGCGAAAAAATACCTCGCAGGGACGCAAAGTATCTTTTATAATGCGCAGCTAGACATGCTGAGCACTGTTAAGTTCAAAGACGCCGACGCGACCGATAGGGCGCGAAAATTATCGGATACTTGAGATGAATAGCAGTAATAACTAATAGAGCATGCTCCGCATGCCGGCCACTTCGGATTAACATAGATAAATGGGTAATAAATTTACAACCAAAGTGTAACAGTTTAATCCTGCTAATTGGGGCTCAAACTAATCTTGCGTGAAAAGTTTGTAACATATATATGCACTGCTTGTCGGAACACGACTGACAAAGATGACATTGCAAGACAGCATGTTTTGTGTTGATCAGTCTGTGCAGCAATAGAGAGGAAGAAACGGTTCCGTTTGCAATAATATAAAAATGACATGTAGTTCTTGCTTTAACTTTGTGTTGACCTAAATGTCTGGAGTAAAATACGTCAGGCATATACTATCAACACTTTTTTACTTATACATTTCGTTTGTTTCTGGATTAAAATGTTTTAAAAGATGAATAAATTTTATTCTTCCCTTTTATAAACTCATTATGCTGACGATATATATACCATTTTATTGCGCCGTGTCGAACTGTGAATAAATAATTTCAAAAGAACCGCTATATCGGCGGGTTGAACATCAGGCGTGGTCGTGTACTGAACCAGCTGGTATCGATATTAAGTGACACATGAAAAAAAAGACTTTCAATCTTGGCTTATTTTAATCTCATAATCACATGGCAATTTGGAAAATAAAAACATTGTGTCTTATTGATTAATAGGATTAACTAATTTATTGGACAGATTAATAGCAATCAGGAAAGATCGCATCCAGATAAACTGCAAAGACAATATCATTGCCAATGTCACATTTTTCGCGGCCGTAAACACCTAGAAAACCGTAAACACCTTGTCTGTTTTATTTTACGAAGTACAAACACTTGGTGTTTGAAACCTGTGGTATACCACGGTACGTACCGCGGTATATGGGTGTATACCGTGGTATACCGCGGTACAATTTCCAAAGGCGGTACCCAGCCCTAGTATAGAACATAGTTTAGTACATGTATCTTCCTGTTGGTCTGAGTTCTTAAAGAGCATTGAATGTCATAAAATACGACTGACATGCATCTTGAACTGGAAGAATTCCTTCAGCTTGGTAGGGTTCCTATATATTAAGTTAATATAAAAATGTCTGCCCTTGGTTTTTGATGGTCTCGTCAACAACATGGTCAAACATTGACCATTGTCTACCATGGTGGTCATGGTCAACTGACTATGACTTTCACCTGGGACCATGGTATATGACCATGGTCATTAAATTATGTGGTTGTGGTGCCATTTTACAAATCTTGGCCAGCCATGGTCCCTGGGTCATAGAATACCAAGGAAAACATGCTACTTCATGGTAAATGACCATCATTTTCATCTGGGTCAGTGTACTATCCAACTGCACCCATGCAAGGGTTGATCTGCATCTATTGAATTTGCCAGTGGCAGAATTTGCCTCTTATAAGCCTGCAAGGTAAGCTGACAGGCTTGGCAGCGGCTCACAGCTGGGCCATTCAACTTCATACCAAATCTTTGTAACTTAGCTTATCATCAAATTTGGTATAATGTCCTGAATAATAGAGAGAGGAGGGGTTTAATCCTCTGTTTCCACCAGATTGTGTAATACTTTTCCATCTCCAATAAGGCTTAAATAAGTTTTAAATGCTTTGTAAGAATCCTTTATTGTATGAGAACAGGTTGCAGCAACTTGGCATACTTGTATCTATACATAGACTTTTTTTTATCAGAAAACTGCCTCAAGGTGAAAAACTAATCCTGATTTCTTTAAAACAAAAGCTACGCCAAGGAGAAATCTTCCCAAAGTCAGTGAACCATGAAATGTATGTCAAGGTGAAATGTGGATGCTTACACCAAAGTTGCCATCCCAAGATGCAAGTTTGTACCAAGTTGACGTATAATCAATGATTCTCTTATAGTTCTTTGGCCCTGAACATTGGGTTAAAAGCTAGGCTTGATACAATAGTTCTCTAAGTCAGTGAACCATGACATGAGATCAAGGTCAAATATGGATGCTTGCAATGAAGTTGCCATCGCTAGAAGTAAATTTGCACTTAGTATGAACCTTGAGGAATGGCTGAACAAACTAGAGCTATCACTAAAGGTGATGAATACCCCCACAAAAACTGCCTTGATAGTACATCAGCGCCATTTTGCAATTTTTTTCACTTGAAAGGGGCCATAACTATGTCGAAAATTGACGAATTGTAGTGGAAATCGAACTTGACCTGTATTTTATGATGTTACATCAGTGTACCAAAGACGGGCCTCCGTGGCCTAGTGGATAAGAGCGCTGACTCTTAGTCATTAGGTCTCTCACCGCCGTAGGTTCGAGCCTCGCTCGGGCCACGTGTGAGACGCCAAGTTCTGCAACGGAAGGTCAGGTGGTTTTTCTCCGGGTACTCCGGTTTTCGCCCACCTCTGATTAACGATCGGCTCGATATGAGTGAAATAATCTTGAAAGGGCCGTAAAACCCTAACCAAAAAAAAAAAAAAAAAAAGTGTACCAAAAATTATAAAAATCGGTGAAGCGCTTTTTGAGTTATCGTCTGGAAACCAAGTCAACAGACCGACCGACAGACCGACAGACCGACAAGCTCACTCCTATATACCCCCCCAAATTTCATTTGTGGGGGTATAACGAGCAAATGGATGGGAAAGTGGACTTTTACATAATAGAGCCATGCTTCAAGCAGGTGCGACAAATGAGTAAGTGTTTGAGTTTTATGTCTCACCAACAGCTAAGGTCATATGGAGAAGGAACCTTGATTTAAAGACTCATCCGAAAGTCTAGAGAAGCCCAGGATCCATCCTGGGACCCCTTGTTTACACAGCGAGTAGCATAACCACTACACCGCGGAGTCTTCTAGCAGGTGCGACAAAAAACTGGACAAAATCAAATAGGCAGAAGGATACTCTATCTTTTGTTATCTGTGACACTAAAAGTTTAGAAGCCTCCATGGTGTAGTGGTTACGCTACTCGCCTTGTAAACCAGGGGTCGCAGGATCGATCACAGGCTTCTCCAGACTTTCGGATGAGTCTTTAAACCCGAGGTCCTGTCTCCATATGACCATAGCTGTTGGTGGGACGTAAACCTTGAACACTAGAAGTTAAGGAACACTAAAAGTTAAGGAACAACATGAAAAGTGGAATCAAACTATTACAGCACTAGGTCATTAGACAAGATGGATATAGCATGTGTATATAATGTACATGTATATGTATGTCTAACATAATGCGGGTTAGGATAAATATTTTGTGGCTTTCTTAATACCTTATCACCTTATTATTAAAACTAGCTGAATGTGGTAATATACATGTATAAAATAAAATTAAATTTCCTCTTAGAGCTTGAGTCATCATAAAAGTTCGCAACTGGCAATGCAGGAACCTTATACAAGAAGTTCATCGTAAAGTTTCCGGTTCATCTTGTTTTGAGGGAAGAAAAGGTCTAAACTATGTCAAACCTCCTGCAAAATGATTCTAATAGGTTTTTGAAGAATTGTATGGAGGGCTTTAATGTATGGCTAGCATTGACCTTGACTGTATTATCTTGAACTATGAGTTACAACCATATTGCAGACAAAAATGCGTAGACATTTGATACATTTTTCCTGCAAAAGTGTTGTAACTCGAGTTACAACCCTTTTGCGGTGACAATTTTATGCATCTGAGATACAACATTTCTGAATTTTTAAATTTCTGAAAAAAGTAATTTCAATATCACTCTGTTATTTTTATGGGTTGTGGGCCTTTTAAATCAGAATAGAATTCTGCAAAAAAGTCATTTTGTGAAAAAAGTGTAGTTACCGCAGTTTTGCGGGCAGCCCTCGATCTGTCCTTCCATCCGTCAGTCTATCCACACTCACCAACCGACATTTAGGGAGCCAAAATTTGAACAGTTTGCCACCTAAGTGGTCATCCCTGTGTCCATATGGACTTTATTCCATAGATTTGACATTTAAGTGGCAAAAATTTGCTCTTAGTGGCTTTGCTGCTTAAAGAGAATTTGCCACTTATATGTAGTCAGTGTGCCAACGCCTAGCCACATAAATGTCCGTTCTTTAGAACATCAGTCAATCTGTGTATGACTATAATTTTTGGTCAAAGATTTCTCAAGAACCATAAAAGCTAGAAATCTCAAACTTGGCATACTTTGCAATCATGATGACTTTTATCGTGAAAGAGGCAATGGACATTATCTGCTTATTTGTCCATCTATTATTATGCCCCCAACTTCAAAGAATTTGGTGGGGCATATTGCTTCTGGGTCATTCCTCCGTCTGGCCATTACACTTTTGCTGCATTGCATAACTTAACTCTTATCTTGCTGTTCAAGACAACCCTTTTCTTTGCAAACAGTGTAGATCCAGATCAGATGGCTTCTGAAGTGGCCATCTGATCAGGATCTACACTGTTTGACATTCAATTTATGAATTTGTTGGAATAAATTACATAAAGTAATCTGATTTGTTCAAAGTCAGAAATGGGAGTGGCTAAACTGAATATTCAGCAAGAGAAGGGTTAAGAACAGTGTATGCTAGGGTTTTGAAATTTCAAATATGGATTCCTCATGGAAAAATAGCTGATGCTTATTTTTTTTTCTCTTCCGGATTATGCCCCTTTAAAGTGTTATTGCCCTTTGAAAAAATTTTGATAAAATCTTTAGACCAAAATTTCTCAAAAATAATGAAGCTAGAGCCTTGAAAGTTGCTGAATAGATTGGTGGTGATGAGTAGATGACCTGATTAACTTTTGACTAAATTCCGAAAAATAATTCATGAGTTATGGCCCTTTGTCACTTTGGGTATTTGTACATTGTATGCTATATGTTGCATAGCATAACTTTAGAACTGTGTATGCTAGGGTTTTGAAATTTCATGTATAAATTCCTCATGGAAAAATAGCTGATACATTTGTTTTTCATCCGGATTAAGCCCTTTTCAAGAGTTATTGCCCTTTGAACAAATTTTGATAAATTCTTGTCAGCAACATCTCTCAAAAACTATTGGAGCTAGAGCCTTTAAAGTTGGTGAATAGATTGGTGATGATGAGTAGATGACCTGATTAACTTTTGACTAAATTCCGAAAAATAATTCATGAGTTATGGCCCTTTGTCACTTTGGGTATTTGTACATTGTATGCTATATGTTGCATAGCTTATCTTTAGAACTGTGTATGCTAGGGTTTTGAAGTCTCATATCTGAATTCCTCATGGAATAATAGCTGACATGTATTTTTGTCTCATCCAGATTATGTCCTTTTCAAAAGTTATTGCCCTTTGAAAAAAAATTTGATAAAATATTGTCAGCAAAATATCTCAAAAACTATTGGAGCTAGACCAATGTTAAATTTTTGTCAAAGATTTTTCAGAAATACAAAAGCTATAAGCCTCAAATTTGGTATGCAATGCATATAATGATGGTTTATAGCATGGTACAGACGATGGGCTTACTCCTTGTTTTTTTGTTAATCTGTTCTGGAAGCCATCAACTTTGTAGGCAATTCAGTAATGATTACTAATATCATGCAAAAGACAGTGGGCTTTCTGACTGGTGATCAAGAGGTTGTGTGTTCCTGTTAAAATGCACTAAAGTGGGAGTATCAGATCTGACAGGTTCTGGTTTCCCCTATTTCTTGTCAGAAACATACTTTGTGGGTACTTGCGTGGATGAGGTGATTCTAACATCACGTTTCAAACAATGAATACATTTTTCCTTGTCAGGAGCTTTGGTATGTTGTGGGTACTTGTTAGAATAGACTCATAGATGCTATTCTTACTACCATAGTATCCACAACATACATTTTTGACAAGAAATAGGGGAAATTTCCTCATCAGGAGCTTTGGTATGTTGTGGGTACTTATTAGAATAGCCTCATAGAGGCTATTCTAACAAGTACCCACAACATACATTTCTGACAAGAAATAGGGGAAATTATCCCAGAATCCCAAAATTATCCTCATTACTTCCCCTTACTTGGAGCTATGATTAATTCTGTTTCAGCACGAGAACATTCAGGAAACCCAAAGCAACCAGACAAGCCCTTGATCAGACTTAGGATAGACTACAGTGAGGGATTTGAACCATTCAGTACTTACAGGTACTTTAACCCTTATCATGCTGAGAAGTCTCCGTGGTGTAGTGGATAAGCCTCCCCTCATAAACCAGGGGTCATGGGTTGGATCCCGGGCTTCTCAAGACTTTCGGATGAGTCGTTAAACTGAGGTCCCGTCTCTGTATAACCTTAGCTGTTGATGGGATGTAAAACGTAAACACACTTATCATGCTGAACACGACAACCCCTACCTTTGCAAAAAGTGTAGATCCAGATCAGATGGCTTCTGATCTTTCTAAGATTTATGCATGTTTTAAAAAAAGAAATACATATAGTGCTAAAAAAAGATAAAAATTAAGGTCAAAGATATGTGACTAACTTCTGTGGGTGCAGTAAAGCTTATAATGGTACTAGTGTTTATTGGGAATTCAGCATAGTTTATCGAGTGAAATGTAACAGAGTAAATAGAACTAACTTTTGTTGGAAATTTAGGACTGAACTAATTGAACACACTCAGAAAATGCTCTTCAGGAGGAGATACAAAGTTTATAAATAAAGTATCAAATTAACAAAAATATGGTTCTGACTTTTTCGACTAAATTTCAACCAATTTGATGAAATGCCCTATTTGACCAAATGTCATAGACTACCAAGCTTTATATCTATCAAATGTCGCATTCAAAGAGACTTGGTATCGACGAAATGTAATTTGACGAAATGTCATGGAAGCATGATGTAAAATTGGACTGAGCTCAGGTGTTTGAACTCTGGCAAACATTGTTGACACAGAAGATTAGATGCTGTTTTCATCTGATCAGGGTCTACCATGTTTGCTTAACCCATTGTATGTGGGAAACCCTTAAAGGGGTACATTGGCAAGACGCCACAGAATGCGGCATCTGATCAGGGCTTGCACTATTTCACCGTCTATCATCACCGCTGGAAATAGAATCCCGGTGAATCGAAAGTAATAGCTGCAGGTGAAGGAGTGCCTCTTGAAAATGGATTATTTTACTGCTTGTAAGCATTAGGTTTAGAATACTGTTATCAAATATCAGTAGTGAACATAATTTGCTGCTGCCGTGAAGAGTGCTTTCTTATAAAACGCACAATTTTGCAATTACAGATCGAATAGTCGACAGTTGGTACCGTGAACAAAATGGATTGGGCAAGTTCATTGTTGTTTTGTTTTATGATTACCTTATTCGACCTATTTACCGCACTGTGCGCTTAGTTTTTTCAAAATTGTATGAAAATATTGTGGTGAAAAATCTACATAATAAGCGCACACTCAATATGAAAAAAATAGGAAAAAAAGCTTCCAATATGGTTATTTTATAGAGTTGAATTTCAGCATAGGGAGTCACAACATATACATATGATTGTCCGGGTCAAAGATGCAGCAAAACCCAATATGAATTTGTTGGGAGGTTAGTGTAAAGTGTGCGCTTGTGTATTTATTTCCAGAAAAAGCTTGGGTGTGCGCTTATAGGAGCATGTGCGGTAAATAGGTCGAATACGGTATGCCTTTCTACTGAAGTTTTTTCACTTAATCAGAAAAAACAATGACAGAAAAAATAATTTGCAAAAGAAACTCGCCTCAAATTGTACTTTCAACAGAAATGTTTGCCTAAACGTAAATTACCTGTTGTACAGCGAATAGTAGCTGTGGTGTACGGCTTGTTGCAAATTAGCGTAAAAGAAAGTGTACGGCGAATAGTTCCATGTTTATAGCTGATAACATTTTACAAGTAAACCGACCGGCCTTCCGATGCTTCTCTCACATCCACGAGGACTGTACTGCTCTGTATGTATGATGAAATGTGTTTCCTGTCAAAGTCGGGTGTTATATTTTGTCGAACATGCTGCTACGAAATGTAAGCAATGGTTGGCAAGAACTGGGGCTAAATCAATGGATTCACCTATCACAACATCTTTATCCAGTGTCATCAGAATTTTATAAACACACTTCTACAATTTTCACCCATTCTATCGTCATATTATCAAGAACTCATCACAATATAGTAATGTTAGTTAGGAACTAATGACTATGTATAGTTTTAAGTCCATATTGTAAGCTTTAGGTTTAGAATACTGTTATCAATGGCATTATTGTGGGTTAAAAAGAAGTGTGCATTATGAAATCACGCCTGTTAAAATATACACACATGGAAGACTCATAAGGGGTAGATGTAGGTTATGCAGTCAAAATCCTTACAGGAACTTACGGCCATGACTTACGAGATTTAAAATGTCAACATTTTGAGATGAAATGACATCTAAAAACTTTTCGCCCTATGAATACAATAGAATAAAGATGCATGGTCAGTCCGACTCACACTACTTCTAGTTTCTGCGGTTCAATTAGTTGCAGTAATAATGAGTTGCGGTGTCCAAACGTGCTACACTGGTATCTTTGCCGTGCTACACTGGTATCATTTGCCGGGATAAATGCCCCAAAATGCACCGTCTATCAGATTGGGACTTTAACTGGAGCCCCCTACCCCCGTACAGGGAGAATCATCCCCTATGCAAGTTAGAGATCTTTTCATAATTACATGATGAGTTTAATCAATAGTTTATTAGTTATCTATACAATCATAATGTTTACTTAACTAATAAACCATTGTTTAAACTAATCATGTAATGTAATCACTCAGATCCATCTTCGGTGACAAATGGAGTCAAGCAAGGTTGTGTGCTAGCCCCAACACTGTTCAGCATGATGTTCGCTTCCATGCACAAAGATGATTTCCAGGAGAGTGGCAATGGTATACCGATTAGGTATTGCTTTGATGGGATGCTTTTCAATCTCGGAAGGTGGCAAGCCAAATCAAAGGTGCAAACAGAGGCACCAGGTGTGTTCCTCATTAGGGATGACATGGCAAAAGGTGCATAATTACTGTGTAGGCTTACATCGGCAACTCTGGAGTATGTGTAATGTACACGTGAGAGTAATGGTCAAATGTGTCCGATCACAGTAGTTGTTTTTAGAGCAGTTTAACAGCCCAGTCAACACTATTTAGGTCATTTTATGCTGAACAGTATACATATCCACACTTTTCCTTTGCAGGCTTACACGTAAGCGGTTACTCTTCTTGAATCAGCATAAGGGAGAAAATGAGGGTGAGAATGACTGTAGTAAAGATTTCATGATCAGTCTCCACGACAAAGTGTTGCTGACCCCGGCACGTATCGAACCCACGCCCTCCTGATCACCAGTCAGACGCAAATCCGACTGAGCTCCCGAGATAGATAGATACATAATTGGCGTTTAACAATAAAGAATAAAATAAATGCTCTACCTTTTTCGCAGAAGAAATAAGATTCATGCATAGGCAAAAAAGATGGAAAATTTGAAAACTTTATACGTCAGATCAAGACTGATATATATAACAGAAATCAGCTTTGTTTGGGATTAACTCAGTAGGTGATGTAAGGGCAATTCCAAGAGACTTCTACAGATATATCAATACATAGTAAGAAGAAAGACAGGCAAGGTATCACACCCCTTAATAAAAGAGGAGGGAGTGGGGTTGCTGAATCAGACTCTGAAAGGGCAGATAAACTAGTTGGTCAAATCAATGATGCGTTTAATAAAACTGAGTTCACGGAGGTTCCATTGACAAGATGGGCTCCATTCATGGATAATATTGTTGTGTCATCGGCAGGAGTGATCAAGTTACTTAAAGGCTTAAAGCCCACTAAAGCTTTGGGACCTGATGAGCTACATCCTAGATTCCTGAAGGAACTAGCAAAAGAGTTAGGTCCAGTTTTTGCCCAACTGTTTCAACAGTCTCTTGATATGGGTGAAATCCCCAAAGAATGACACCTAACGAACATTTACCCACTGTTCAAAAAAGGAGATAGGGTTCTTAATCTTAATTATCGCCATATGTCTCTGACTTGTGTTCTGTGTAAATTGCTTGGACATATAATCTGCACAAACATCATGGCCCACTTGGATGAACATAAACTTTTGTCAGACAGACAACATGCATTTAGGAAAAGTCATAGTTGCGAAACTCAGTTGAGAACAACTATTAATGATTGGGCAAAAATCTTGGACAAAGGGGGAAGGAGGAGGGGGGATGTGCAGGTAGACATTTATTCTGGACTTCGAGAAAGCTTTGACACCCCACCACATGAACTACTTAAATCTAAGTTATTTGGTTATGGCATTGGAGGAAATACTCTCAAATGGATAGATTCCTTTCTTTGCTACAGAATACAACGCGTTGTTGTTAATGGTGAATTCTCAGAGATGGCACCTGTTTTGTCTGGAGTCCCATAAGGGACTGTTCTTAGTCCACTGTTATTCTCCCTGTACATCAGTGATATTTCCACTGACATTAACTCAGGAATAAGACTGTTCGCGGATGACTGTGTTTGCTACCGGGAAATTAGAGATACAGAGGACTCATTGAAACTTCAGAACGATATAGATAGATTAGGATGTTGGGCACGAAAATGGGGTCATCTCAATGTCAGGTAAAAGTCCCACAAAATTGGAAGCAGGGTCTCCAAAATGACCTAAATAGTGTTGATGGGGATGTTAAACCTCATTTCAAACAAAAGCAAAACAAAAATGGGGCATGAGATTTCAGCCAGTTAAATGCAATATTATGCAGATAATTAGGAAGAGAATAAATAAAATTGAGGCTATGTTTGTGTTTCTGTCCCTTTGGTGTCTCTGGTGGGAGCTGTGGGTTAATTGTATCGATTCCTGGTCATTGCCTCTACTTCTATTTTCTTGCACCTCAGAGAGAACGGTCCTCGAAAACGTGGATTCCATTAAATATCTTGGTGTGACACTCACACACAATTTGAGATTGAATACACATATTAGCAACATGTGCAGTGAGGTAAATAGAACGCTTGGTTTCCTGAGGCAAAATCTTCATCAGTGTCCTCATGATGTGAAAGAGGCAGCATATAAAGGTCTCGCCCAATCTTGGAATATGGTAGTTGTATCTGGGAAGCCAGGGGTGTGGTCCTGAATGAAGAAATTGAAAACGTTCAGAATAGAGCTGCTACATTTGTAACAAGCAATTTATACTGCTTTGAAACTGGGAGCATGACTGGAATACTAGGAAAATTAAGAATTCGGGAGTCTCTCAAGAAAAAGACAAAGACAGTAGGCTCATACTTCTATACACAGGTCTAAGGGGTGCTGCCAGCATTCCAACAGATGACCTTGTTCCCGAAGCTAGGCACTGTAGAAATCATCATTCATTGGAGTTTGAGACCCTTACTGCAGGAACTGACATTTATGAAGAATCATACTTTCCCCGAAACATTAGAGATTGGAATGCCATTCCCGATTTGATTAGCAGCTGAAGATACTGAGGATTGTGTAGCTAAGTATACCTCTTTGACGAGAGCTAGGGACTAACTTCCCATCACAGGTCCTGGTGTATGAATGTCATTTGACGTGTCACCCGTAACATTTCTGATTCTGAATAAAGGCGTAGCCATTCCTATTCGCTGTACACTTTTTTGTCTAAATTCCGTACAGCTATCTGGTTGTAAATAACTAAACGCCGTACACATGGATATTTGGTTTTTAATAAATACGCTTAGTGTATGATAAAATCATGACCAGAGAAAGTTTTCATATACTACCCATTATAAATAGAAACGGGTAAAAGAAAGTTTAAGCGGAAATAAATAAAAAAATTATAAAATCTGGAACCGATTTTTAGCTCACCTGTCACGTAGTGACAAGGTGAGCTTTTGGGATCACTTTTTGTCCGTCGTCCGTCGTGCGTCCGTGCGTGCGTGCGTGCGTGCGTGCGTCCGTAAACTTTTCTTCAAACGACATCTCCTCCTAAACCACTGATCGTATTTTGACCAAACTTCACAGGAATGATCCTTAGGTGGTCCCCTTTCAAAGTTGTTCAAATGGTTCCGGTCCGTTGCACATATAGGTCACAGTAGCCAAAAATAGATTTTTTTCACCGCAAACTTAAAAAATCTTCTTCTCTGAAACCGCAAGGCCCAGGTGTTTGATATTTGGTATGAAGCTTCATCTAGTGGACCCCTACCAAGATTGTTCAAATTATAGTGCTGGGGCCAAAAATGCCCCCGCACGGGGGCCCTTTGGTTTTACATGGGCTTATATATGGAAAATCTTTAAAAATCTTCTTCTCTGAAACCGCAAGGCCCAGGTCTTTGATATTTGGTATGAAGCTTCATCTAGTGGACCCCTACCAAGATTGTTCAAATTAAAGTGCTGGGGCCAAAAATGCCCCCACACGGGGCCCTTTGGTTTTACATGGGCTTATATAGGAAAAATCTTTAAAAATCTTCTTCTCTGAAACCGCAAGGCCCAGGTCTTTGATATTTGGTATGAAGCTTCATCTAGTGGACCCCTACCAAAATTGTTCAAATTATAGTGCTGGAGCTAAAAATGCCCCCGCACGGGGGCCCTTTGGTTTTACATGGGTTATATATGGAAAATCTTGAAAAATCTTCTTCTCTGAAACCGCAAGGCCCAGGTCTTTGATATTTGGTATGAAGCTTCATCTAGTGGACCCCTACCAAGATTGTTCAAATTATAGTGCTGGGGCCAAAAATGCCCCCCCCCCCCCCCCCCACGGGGGCCCTTTGGTTTTACATGGGCTTATATAGGGAAAATCTTTAAAAATCTTCTTCTCTGAAACCGCAAGGCCCAGGTCTTTGATATTTGGTTTGAAGCTTTATCTAGTGGACCCCTACCAAGATTGTTCAAATTATAGTGCTGGATCTAAAAATGCCCCCGCACGGGGGCCCTTTGGTTTTACATGGGCTTATATAGGGAAAATCTTTAAAAATCTTCTTCTCTTTTACCACAAGGCCCAGGTCTTTGATATTTGGTATGAAGCTTCATCTAGTGGACCCCTACCAAGATTGTTCAAATTATAGTGCTGGGGCCGAAAATGCCTCCGCACCAGGGCCCTTTTGTTTTACATAGGCTTATATAGGGAAAATCTTTAAAAATCTTCTTCTCTGAAACCGCAAGGCCCAGGTCTTTGATATTTGGTATGAAGCTTCATCTAGTGGACCCCTAACAAGATTGTTCAAATTATAGTGCTGGAGCTAAAAATGCCCCCCACACGGGGGCCCTTTGGTTTTACATGGGCTTATATAGGGAAAATCTTTAAAAATCTTCTTCTCTGAAAACGCAAGGCCCAGGTCTTTGATATTTGGTATGAAGCTTCATCTAGTGGACCCCTACCAAGATTATTCAAATTATAGTGCTGGGGCCAAAAATGCCCCGGCACCAGGGCCCTTTTGTTTTACATAGGCTTATATAGGGAAAATCTTGAAAAATCTTCTTCTCTGAAACTGCAAGGCCCAGGTCTTTGATATTTGGTATGAAGCTTCATCTTGTGGACCTCTACCAAGATTGTTCAAATTATAGCCCTGGGGCCAAAAATGCCCCCGCTCCGGGGCCCTTTGGTTTTACATAGACGTATATAGGGAAAATCTTGAAAAATCTTCTTCTTTGAAACCACAAGGCTTAGGTCTTCGATATTTGTTATGAAGCTTCAGCTAGTGGACCTCTATAAAGATTGTTCAAATTACCGGTATAGCCCTGAGACCAAAAATGCCTCCGCCATGTGGCCCTTTGGTTTTACATAGACTTATATAGGGAAAATCTTTAAAAATCATCTTCTCTGAAACACAAGGCTTAGGTCTTTGATATTTGTTATGAAGCTTCAGCTAGTGGACCTCTACCAAGATTGTTCAAATTATAGCCCTGGGGCCAAAAATGCCCCTGCTCCGGGGCCCTTTGGTTTAACATAGACTTATATAGGGAAAATCTTGTTTTACATAGACTTCCATATGCAGGGTAAACCTTTAAAATCTTCTTTGAAACCACAAAGCCCAGGTGTTTCATATTCGATATGAAGCTTCATCTTGTGGACCTCTACCAAGATTGTTCAAATTATAGACCTGGGGCCAAAATTGACCCTGCCCGGGGCCCACTTGTTATACATTGGATCAGGTGAGCGAACCAGGGCCCTCTGGGCCCTCTTGTTGAAAATGCTGGTAAGCTAGTAAGTTCCTGACTTTAAGTCGAAACACAGCATAGAAAAACACATAAAATGTTGCAGAAATCCCTCTGTTATTTCAAGGAAATAAATTTACCCTTCACTCAGAAATAAAGGCTACACGCCTACTTTCGTTTTGTATCGATTTACCGGGATTCTATTTCAGGTGGTGATGATAGATGGTATATTTGCTATCAGAATTTTTCATCAAAAATAGAACAAAAAAGAAAAAAATAGGCCTGACACCCCTTATATGACAAATGGACTTGTCCAACATAGAGCAATGGAAGTGTCCACTAATATACAATGGGTTAAAATACAGGAATATAAAGGGTTAGCGGAATAGTCTGAGTCCCTGTTTGAGACCATTTTCCAAGCAATCCACCCACCAGTGCTATCAGTGCTTTGATTCAGTTTTAGTGTGAACTCTGCATGCTGGTTATTTTTTTTCAGCAGACAACATTTTGAAATATTTCTGATATTTTTCCCAGAAAACAGGATTCGACATTTCAGGCAAAACATGTCTGTGAAATGAACACCCCCTTACAGAGAAAACTGGCGTTTAGGGGCATATACATTATTTTCCTTATTTTTGCTCATAGACATAGGTTGTGGGTACTCGTTAGAACTGCCTCAATGTGGTATAAATAAGAATAATATCACAAATTTTCATCAGAAAACCGACCGTTTTGGAGTTGTAAAAAAATTCATTATCACTCACGGGTGTGTTATTGTAATGAATTGACAATTTGCATGAAATGTCAAGTCCTGTTTTCTGGGAAAAATAAGAAAGAAAATGGGATTTGGGCATTTTATGCGAATGGTCTCCTGTGCTTTGTTTCTGGAGAAAAATAAGAAAAATATCATCAGTTTGTCGTCTGCTGAATTAGCCTAGAGAGTGGTAAAGGTTGAGGCTCAGTTTCATTAGGCGGGCGTTAGCCCGACTATAGTCATCGTACACCTCGCACATCAGATTTTGTGCACCTCTTTAGACATTCCTTCTTGTAGTCCTCCGCTCAAAAAAAAAAAAAAGAAAAACTAAAATACATATCTAAGTATGAAAAAAGCAGTACCCGCAATAAATCCAATAATGTTTGTACAAATGAACCTGCTTATTAGATTTCATGAATAAATTTGCACTGAAAGCTGAGTAAAAAAATCCTGCACTATTTTCCTACGCCGTTGCTGTTTATGCTTGAAACCATTCCCTTTCATCCCTCAGTTTTTGAACAGAAGCCTTCTAGCTTTGATATTCAGTGTACATTGTACCAATTCTTAAAGAAAGATGTTGTGTTCAAGTCATTGACAGCTGGCAAACGTTGAAGAGTCTGAGTAGACTGCTCGCCACGTGCCGTCTGATCTGGATCTATAACGTTTGTATCGGTATATGTACCTGACTCGGTATCTGCAGCGATGTACAGGGTTGAAAGGGTTGACATGCTTCTCTGTAATGATCGACATCAAACATGGTATATTCCGACCGCTTTGGAGAGGTCTAATTACATGCAGAAATTTTATTCGCTGTGAGTTTACATGAAGTTCCATGCTTTAAGCAAATAATGAAGACCCTGATCAGACGCCAAAGTCTATGGCCTCTACTCAGGGTCTTCAGTGTTTTCGAATGCCCCAGTAAAGGGACGCTTGGCACTGATGGTCAAATACGCTGCAGATTTATATACGCCCTTGATAAGGTTGAAGTTCATAAAACGCAGCATTTGATCAAGGTCAAACCACGGACATGGTAAATTTATCAAAACTTTATTTTCTTCTTTTGGCGTCTTTTTATGTCCCCACTTCCAAAGGAAATGGGGTGCCGTGTCTGTATGGCAGAGGGGGGGACAGGACAGGACAGAACAGAACAGAACTTTATTTAACTAACTGCACCGGAGGCGTAAAGTTGAGCTATCATTACGATAACATACCCGTACAACATAGTGTATTTTTTACATCTCCAAAATGGCCATTTTTCAAATGAAAATCCGTGATATTTTTCTTATAAATACTGCAAGCATAGGTTGTGGGTACTCGTTAGAACCGCCTCATTGAGGCGGTTCTAACGAGTACCCACAACCTATGTCTTGGAGCAGAAATAAGGAAAACTAGAGCGCGCAGTCGATGGCAAGCCATCGCAAATCCCCACGTTTTCTGTCAAAATTTGACCTTTTGACCCCTCCCCAGGGCCCCGGGGGGCGGTGACAAAAAAAAATGTGCTCTTGCGCAAGCCATTCATGTAAGCAACTCGCATACCAAATTTGGTTGAATTCCGGCTAACGGTTTAGGAGGAGATAGCCGGACAGACAGACAGACGGACAGACAGACGGACAGACAGACAGACGGAGAGACGGACGGAGGCGATAACAATATCCCCACTTTTTTTAAAAAAAACTTGGGGATAATAATGTTTACCCCACTAAAGCCCAGTTTTCTCTGTATAAAGTGGGGTTTAGGGGTGGGGGGTCTTTATTTCACGGACTTGTTCATGTGATGTTTTCTAGAATTGACGGTATTAGCATGCAAAACAATAATGAACAGGCTCATTTATATTTATTTATTTATTTTTGGTCGGATTTGGTTTGTCTCCCTTTTCGACTAAGCCACTTTAATTAACCATTCAGGATCTATAGAGATCTGCTTACACTGTTTGTTTGATTTGAGCTTTAACGTCCCCGTCAACACTGTAAAGGTCATTTTGGAGACGTTGCTTCCAATTTTGTGGGACTTTTACCCGACACTGAGATGAAATGACATCTCAAGCCCTGTCGCCCAATGAAACCAATAGGGTTTATTAGCATGGGCGGTCCGCCTCGCACCGCGGTTCCTGGACAGGCTTAGATCCTCTAAGCGGTTTACCAGTACTAGTGTGCGGGCCGGATTCAGCTCTGCGTGGAAGCATCATGCAGCCCATTTATTTCTTCAAGCCCCTATGGGCGGGGGCTGATCTGCTTACACTGTAGTATACGCATCTTTTATTTTTGTTTTCACTAAAAGAAAGCAGATGCATCTGTTCTACTGAATTTTCGTTTCCTTAGAACGATTGGTTGTCACAGTAAAAAATTGGCAATTTTGTTTATATATGAAACTGGAGTCAACTTTTGGAATCATTTACTGGCACACTTATACAGAATACACATAAGCAGCTTTGTCTTTTGACATTCCAATCTTATGACCACACAAATTAATGTATAGGCCTCCGTGGTGTAGTGGTTACGCTACCCGCCTTGTAAACCAGGGATCGCAGGATCTATCCCGGGCTTCTCCAAACTTTCTGATGAGTATTTAAACCGAGGTCCTGTCTCCGTATGACCTTAGCTGTTGGTGGGACGTAAAACTCAAACACTCACTCACACAAATTAATGTGTGCTAAGCGTGGACTCAAGCTTTTTGTATCTAATACTTGTATAAATAAAGTTTACTCCGACTTCGTGATCAAATGCAGCGGGATACGAGTGGGTTGAATACATCAGTATTATCACGAGTGCGATGCCCGAGTGGAATTTCCGATTTGTTTGTTTGTTTGAATTGGGGACACTATTTAGGTCATTTTGGAGACGTTGATTCGAATTTTGTGGCACTTTTACCCGACATTGAGATGAAATGACACCTCAAGCCCTGCCGTCAAATGAAACCAGACGGCTTATATGCATTGGACGATCTGACTCACACCGCTTTGCCCGGGCAGGCTTAGTCCTAAGCGGTTTACCAGTACTCGTGTGTGGTCAGATTCAGCTCTGCGTGGAAGCATCATGCAGCCCAGTCTAGTTCTCAATGCCCCGATGGGCGGGAGCATCGCATTATGCAGCCCAATCTATTTCTCCAAGCCCCGATAGGCAGGGGCATCACCGAAATGAATATTTGTAGGCTGTCTTCAGTGTACAGATATGTGATCGTCAGCAAAGTCGGTGAAAATTAATTCAGATACAGAAATAAATAAATAAAATAAAATAGAAAAAAGAGTCAACTTCTTGGAGACCTGCATCCTGTCTGTAAAAAGCCCGTTTGAAGATAAAAACACTCAATGATAAATTGAAGAGCAATTACAAGTGACTGGAGCGTAAAAAGTTTATGTTTGTTTGATTTGAGGTTTAACGTCCCTGTCAACACTTAAAAGGTCATTTTGGAGACGTTACTTACAATTTTGTGGGACTTATACCCGACATTAAGATGAAATGACATCTCAAGACCTGCCGCCCAATGAAACCAATAGGGTTTATAAGCATGGGCGGGCCGACTCGCACCGCTTTGCCTGGACATGCTTAGATCCTCTAAGCGGTTCTCCAGTACTCGTTTGCGGGTCGGTTTCAGCCGTGGGTGAAAACATCATGTAGCCCATCTATTTCTTCAAGCCCCGATGGGAGGGGGCCGACAGAGTAAAAAGACTGTAATCATTTTTTTTTCAAGTTTTAACTAAACAGCGTTGTAATAAAATGACATTACTGTCCCGCCTGTCAGTACTTTCAGTACTTTGATTTTATACAGGTTTGGCCAGAAGTTTGTTGACAGAGTTGCTAACCCAAAAGATATGGTATTGTTTAGCAGAAAAAAGACATTAACTGCCAAAGAATCTAAAAAAGGTATGTTTATAAAGACATTGAAAACCTTGGAAGAAGAGTTCTGAGATTATTAAATGTTTTGATGCAAAACCTAACTGTCAGAGCATGTTTTGTTTGTTTAAATTGAGGTTTAACGTCCCCGTCAACGCTAATTAGGTCATTTTGGAGACATTGCTTACAATTTTGTACCAGACACTGAGATGAAATGACATCTCAAGCACTGCCGCCCAGTGAAACCAAAAGGCTTATATGGATTGGACGGTCTGACTCAGACCACGTTGCCTGGGCAGGCTTAGTCCATCTAAGTGATTTAACAGTACTCATGCGTGGTTAGTTTCAGCTCTGCGTGGAAACACCATGCAGCCCATCTGTTTCTCTAAGCCCCGATGGGCGGAGGTGATAAACTGAGCATGTATTCATAAATTCATGCTAAAATACCAAAATAAAGCTTATGCGTGTTCATGACATTTAGCCTGCTGGTAAAGCCAAAAAAAAGTCGTGTCCAGTAACGTCTTAAAATTTGTCTGGGTTGGAAATCTTATTTCTTGCACACCAGACAAGGAAATCCGTGATTTAACCCTGGGATAGAAATTTATGTTCTGACCCTGGTGTTCCGACCCAGAATCGAATATATTCGCATGTTTGATGATAAATGCGCTGGTTGATTACGACCTCGTACGCGCCATCGTTAAGGTTGACTTCACGGCATGTTACATGAGGTCACTAAACATTCCTGTAGTGTCAACACAATATGGCGGACATTGGTAACTGAAGTGACTGCAGCATTAAAAATCCGCACTAAGAAATGGAAGGTTTGCAGGAAAAAGAATCCAATATGGGTGTGAGGGGTGGATAGAAAAAGCAGTCCCTCGGTATCACTGTCCAGCATCACTCGGCAAGGCTCGTGATGCCGGACAGTGTCCCTCGGGAAGGATTTTTCCATCCACCCCTCACACCCATATAAGATTCTTATTTTCTAGAAGTTTCTATGCACAAAAACATCATAGTTAAGTACTTACAGAACCGTTTCTTATTGTTTGAGAGTGTTTTGTGAAGAAACATGGTTTGAGCATGCAAAATGCTTGTAAAAATGGATTCCAGGGAGTTTTCGAGCATTTATTCATGCAAATTTTTGAAAGATGTAGCCATATTTTTCCAGTGCCAAACTTGTATTGATCAACAAGTGAACATAGGTTAATGGAAGGTGGCTTACATTTAATATTAAACCAGAAGTAGCTGGCTATTTCCAATACATTACGAAAACATGCCTAGACAATATATTGTAAATTTTGCAACCGAAAAAAGGAAAATTTTAAGATGAAAAATTATGATACTTTTCTTATTTCTACTCAAAATATAGGTTGTTGGTACTTGTTAGAACCGCCTCAAGGTTCTACTGAGTACCCACAGTCTATATTTTACAGCAGAAATAAGAAAACTAAGGTTTAACCTCTGTAAACCCCAGTGTTTCACGTTACGCATATTACCATGTTATGTATTATTTGCTTTAGTCTATTACCCACCATCAGAAAAAATTGACAGTCTGGACTGAGTACCGTTCTTACCATGCTCCTTAACGCTGATCGTGCTAATAGTCACGTATAGCCCGGATGCATGCATGCGCAAATGATTCATAATTTTTCTGATGGTGTACGATAGACATCACTGAAGAAGATTCGATTTTAAAATCTGGAATCATCCTTCATTATCGAAGTCGTAATCGTATTTTTTCGTACATCAATATTCGTTACCCACCTTCTATTTCATATTTATTCATTTATTTCGGAAATTTGTGCTTTATTTTCCGATTTCCATGATCGATTTGTCTTTGTTTGTTAACAAAGATCTTCGGCAAAGATTTCCTTTTTTTTTGTTTTCTTTTCGATCATATCTTACGTTCGGAAATAATTTCCTCATTACTATTTTGTCATTTTTCGCCGTATTCTTCTCTCGCTACATGCCTCAAATCAAAGGCTTATGCTGTCATTTTAAAGCTCATTCGGACACACATCCTACATGTATTTCCTGTGCTTTATGTTCCAGGTTCAATAACTGCAAATTCTGTGTCGATTGGTCTCTCGATCGCTGGAATTTAGTTGATTCTCGCAGAACCTACAAGGAGAAGATGGCGAAAAGAAAAGTCTCCTCTTCTGGTAAAAAGTCGGGCTTCTCTAGCAGATCCAGCCAAAAGAATCAAGCTACCGACTCAGAAGAAATCTATGATTCTTACGGCGAGTTCTCTGGTACAGACGATCAACAGGGTCCATGTGATCAGCTCAGATCCTCCACTTCACGTTCGGCGGCTATAGGCCCACAACTGAGTGGTTTGGATCGGTCATCTGGGCAGAGTAACAGCCACCATTCGGGTGCTACACTCTCGCTCAATAGACCGGACCGTGGACCATCCAAGAAGGTCGAGTCTAAGACCTCTTCCGGACAAAATGTCCCGGGACATTCCCAACAGGACACCGGACTTTTACTGGATACCGGACGTCCGGACAGGTCCACTACTGAGATATTTTCCGGTACCGACCGAAACACCGGACATTCATCACAGGGCACCGGACATAAGGATAAGACCCCGAATAGATCATTTCCCGGCACCGGACAAACGGACAAGACCGGACGCAAACAATCGGCCAACTCCGGACGACCGGACAGTCCCGGACATTCGACCAAAACCGGACAGCCGGACAGATCTGGACACCATAGAAATAGTCAGAACAGATCCGGACATAGCAGAGGTTTCACGGAAAATCGTTCCTCCACACCACATAACACCAGTAGCAACAGTGTTCTTATTTATGAACCGGAAAATCATTCAAATAATGATCGGTCATTAATAAATAATTCCCGTCATAGAGCCACGACCTCTAGGGACTCTCAAAGGGGTAGAAAACATACTCCTCCACTAGTTCGTTCCTTATTTATTTCTACCTCACGTTCGAGGTCGAGATCTCATTCAAATTCTATTCAGAACAGGAGATCTCGTTCTCATACAAAGAAATCACGGAGACACAAACACAAATCTGATCAGAGAAAAAGATATTCTTCTTCTTCTTCTTTATCTTCATCATCATCGACGTCTCCACATTACCATCATAGGAGGAAACGTCTACATCGATCACGATCACCACACTCTTACAAAAGATCTCACAAAAGACATAGATCTTCATCTAGTTCGTACTCTCGTAGTCCCAAGGGTCATAAATCGAGAGTTGTTTCTCAAAAAAGGAAATCTGTGACTATGACTCAATCCACTGGATCTCCCGTTTTGCACCATAAACGTCAACATTCTTCTCCTGCCCTACATGATACATCTCGAGAATTATCTATTAGGGTTAGGAATAATGATTTTGATGTGGAGAATGATACTCACAACACTATTAGAGCCTCTCGTTCTCCATCTTCTGGTGAGGAAAACGAAACTTCTGTTGGAATAAAATTTCCTCAAGTCATTGAAGAAATCTATAAATTACTCCCGGAAGAAAAGTTCCCTAGAAAAGAACACTCTTCCTCATCTTCGATTCCCAAACCAAAATCCAGTATCGAGGAAGACATTGCAAAGGAAGAATCGCCTTCAGTCTCTCTTCCTCAGTCTCAATTATTGGTGAACACTATGAATTTCATACAAGATCAGATTAAGAAAGATCATACTCCTGAAGATTGGGTGGTTCAGAGAAAAGACATGAATTCTTTAGTTAGAACCAAATTCTACCAATCTCACAACAATAATGTACCGATTTCTAAGGAGGTTCCTCTTGATCAGGACGCCAATAAGCTGAATTTGTCACTTTCTGGCACTACACCCATTCCTGTCAAAAACTTGAATTCCTTTGAAAGCCAACTGAGAAATCTTCTACAGATTCTTTTGCATGCAGACATTTTCTCTTACGCTGCATATAAGAGTCTATGTCTGGAAAAGTTGGATCCTCCGATGCTCAAAAGAATCCTCGAGTCACTCGCCATGTCAATTAACCATTCTGTTTCTCTTGCCTCATATCTTACTGTTGAAGTTCAACAGGCAAGAAGAGAAGCAGCTATTCGTTCAGCTCCTAAGTCTTTGTCGGATCTCGCAAAAATTCGACTTAGGTCTGCTCCTATTATCTCTGAATCTCTGTTTGCTGGCAAGATCGATGAGATATATAAAGAAAATACTGAGACTTTGACAAGCAATCTCATTTCCAGGACTGTAACTTCTCAAAACAGAAATCAACAGTCATCTGGTTCTTCTGTCAATTCACAGAACAGAAGATCTGATTTCAAAAAAAACCCATTCTAAATCTCAAACGTCCAGACCAAGAAGGGACCAACAGAAAAATCAGCCCAGCAGATCCTCTGGTCCTTCCAGGGGCGGTACTGGTTATTCTAGGGGTTTTGGCAAGTCTGTTAGAGGTGTCCCCTCCCGTAGAGGGGCCTCTAACAGTTCAAGACAATGAAGTTCCATCTCCACTGCTCCATCCTCAAACCATGATTCCGGTTGGAGGAAGGTTGGCCCAATTTGTCCATTATTGGCAAAACATAACATCAAACCAATGGGTCCTTTCTATCATAAAAAGAGGTTACAAAATTCCATTCAAAGAACTTCCACCTCTTTCAAACCATCCTATCTTCTTTCACCAGTCTCGAAGACCAGAACTGGCAGAAGAGGTCAACAATCTCCTCCAAAAGAGGGCAGTGGAGGAAATATTTCCGGAATCACCAGGATTTTATTCGAGGATATTTCTGGTTCCAAAAAAGAATGGAAAGCTCAGATTGATAATAGACCTGTCAACTCTGAATCATTATGTCCTGACACAAGGCTTCAAAATGGAGACTCAAAGAAAAGTCAGAAACTCCATTCAACCCAAAGATTGGGCATTTTCGTTAGATCTGACGGATGCTTATTTGCATGTCATGATACATCCAGCATCTCGCAAATATCTTCGTTTCACAATAAACAACAAGATATTTCAATTCAGAGCTCTCCCATTCGGGCTGTCAACCAGTCCTTTTGTTTTCACTCAGCTCATGACGACAATAGCTTCCCACCTTCACACGAAAGCTATTTCCCTCTTTCCATATCTAGACGATTGGCTGTCAAGGAATCAAAATCGTCAGATTCTAATTCATCATTCACCTGATCACGGCTCTAGGCCTGATAATAAATCTCGACAAATCGGATCTAATCCCATCACAAGACTTTGTGTTCATAGGGATGGAATTTCACTCTACAAAACTTAGTGAGAGTTCCAAAGGACAGAATTCCACCACTACTTCAGTTAATAAATCTGTTCCTTCAACTAAAGACAGTTTCTGCCAGACAGTTTCTGTCTCTTCTGGGAAAGCTCAATGCAGCAGCAGACTTTGTAGAACTAGGCAGACTTCATCTTCGCCCTCTGCAAATGTCACTGTTAGCTCAATGGAGACCTCACAAACTTCCTCTTTGTCATCCAATCAAGATCACACACAATATTTGTCATCATCTTGCTTGGTGGAACAGTCATCATATATACAACCAAGGAGTTCCAATCAGGATCTCCTCTCATTCTCACCAGTTGTTCACAGATGCCAGTCTGTCGGGTTGGGGAGCTCATCTGGAACCAGAAGGAATACTATTTCATGGAGTATGGACTCAAAAACAATCTCAACTCCATATCAATCTTCTAGAAATGATAGCAATTTCACTTGCTCTGAAGGAATCACTTCATCACATTTCACAATCAACTGTGCTAGTGTCCTCAGACAACACCACTGTAATTTCTTACCTTTCTCGACAGGGAGGAACTCATTCCCCATATCTCTGTCTAGAAGTTTGGAATCTACTCAATTGGTGTCTTCAAAACAAGATCAGACTCACAATGAGACACATTCCCGGGAAATTCAACATTCTGGCAGATCGATTATCCAGAATAAACAAACCGATCTCCACAGAATGGTCTCTCAATCAAAGCATTGCCAATGCAATTTTTCACATGACCAGATTTCCCAACATAGATCTTTTTGCAACACGTCTCAATCACAGACTTCCTCTATACGTGTCACTGATACCAGACGAAAAAGCCCTAGCAATTGATGCTCTAACGATGAACTGGAATCACATTCACGCTTACGCTTTCCCTCCATTTCATCTGATACCGAGTGTGCTGAACAAAATACGTCAGTCTCAATGCAGAATTGTTCTAATAGCACCTCTGTGGCCAAACAGATCTTGGTTCCCAGAACTGCTAAATCTGCTAGTATCTCAACCAATAATTCTTCCTTACACTCCAGATCTTCTGGAACAGCTGCAAGGAAAATTTTTACATCAAAACACTCAACTTCTTGCACTTCACGCATGGGAATTATCAAACGATCCATTAGAAATAAGAAGTTTTCAAGAGAAGTTGCAGACCATGTCTCTAAGGCAAGAAGAGCTTCCACGAGACAAGTCTATAATTCAAGATGGCAAATTTTTGCCAGTTGGGCAGATAAGAGGAAAATCAATCCTAGCAAGGCCACTCCAGATATAATTGCTGATTTTCTCATATATCTTTTTAAGGATAAAAATTGTCAAGTCAGCACTATCAAAGGTTACAGATCTATGATATCTAATACCTTAAAATTGAGTTCTTACTTTGACATAGGAAATGATCCTGTCCTTTCAGAACTGATCAAGTCATTTCAAACGCAAAGACCAGTAAACAGACCTCTGGCCCCTAAATGGGACCTTGCTTTTGTTCTTATGTTCCTTTGTTAAGAACCTTATGAACCATTAAATGCAGCATCTTTGATTCATTTATCAATGAAAACAGCATTTCTCCTCACCATGGCCACAGCCAGACGTGTGAGTGAAGTACATGCATTTGCTATGGACAAAGAACATCTCAGATTCAGTTCAGTTGATGGTTCTCTAACTGTTAGAACTCAAGTAGGCTTTTTAGCGAAGAATCAGCTTCCTTCTAAAGCCCCAGATTCTATCCATATTCCAAGACTTTCTAACAGTTGTAGAAACAATGTTTTTAATAGGCTATTATGTCCTGTCAGAGCAGTCAAATTATATCTCAAAAGGACTAAGTCTATCAGAGGTACTAGAACTAGACTCTTCATACCCACTAAAGGAAACCATGACATCAATAAGTCTACTATTTCCTCTTCGGTCAAGTTCACTATCAAAAAGGCTTACAAATCCATTTCCAATAGAAACATGCCTTTATTGAAACCCAGAGCACATGAGTTAAGAGCTCTTTCAGCTTCTTGGGCTTATTTTAACTTCATTCCCCTTGATGAAGTCATTAAGGCAGCTGTTTGGTCAAGTTCTTCAACCTTTGCTAAGTTCTACCTAAGGGACTTTCGTGTACAACAAGCAAACCTAAAAGATCTGGGCTCATTAGTGGTAGCCCAAAAAGTGGTGGGGGGGACCGAAGTTCCGGTTCCTGCCCGTGAAGAACTATAAATCCACAAGAATGCTTCTTGTTGCCAATGTCACCAGAACTTAAAGGTAATTGGAGAGTATTGAACAGCCACTTCCAGGAAGAAAGATGGAGGATATTAGAAGTTCCCTTCACATTAATATCCTGCACATCTTAAGATCTTAACCTAAAGATGCTTCACATCATGGTTCTTCTAAGATCTTCTGTATTTGTTCCTGGAAGTATTATTGCCAGTTTGGACTGAGAATTAGGGAAGGATCCTCCCTCCAATATTTTGATTCTAAAGCAAATAATACATAACATGGTAATATGCGTAACGTGAAATAAAATTTTTACATGTAAAATTTGTTTCACTAAGCATACTTACCATGTTATGTAACTGAGGGCCCTACCTCCCTCCCCTCTTCCTTCAAATATATATATCCTATTAATATATATTTATACTTGGGAAGAAAAATTATGAATCATTTGCGCATGCGTGCATCCGGGCTATACGTGACTATTAGCACGATCAGCTTTAAGGAGCACAGTAAGAACGGTACTCAGTCCAGACTGTCAATTTTTTCTGATGGTGGGTAATAGACTAAAGCAAATAATACATAACATGGTAAGTATGCTTAGTGAAACAAATTTTACATGTAAAAATTTTATTTTTATATAAAAGTGGGGCTCAAGTGGGTCAAAATTATATGGGTGTGTTTATGTGATGGCAAAGTGTGCAAAAACTTTGAGCTGGGGCAAAACAAAATGAAGTCGGGCAGAAAAATATTTCATGGTGTATTCCTTCACATTAACTTTGATTGATTATTTTCAGACATGAAGGATTTAGATATCAAAGTGGTGCCCGAAAATGATACTGCCAGAGTGGAGGACATGGTCAAGAGCTACTTTGATCAGGCTGACAATGTAAGATATTCGTAAAAATTTAACCCATTGTATACTAGTGGATTCTTTCATTGCTATATGTTGGACAAGTCAATTTGTCATATACCGGTAAGGGGTGTCAGGTCTATTTTTTCATTGTTATTCTATTTTAGAAGGAAAATTCTGTTAGCAAATAGATTAATAGTGCTGGCCCTGATCAGACGTTACATTCTGTGGCTTCTGATCAGGGCCTGCACTGTTTGCCAAGGTACCCCTTTAGGGGTTTCCTACATGCAATGGCGTAATGGCTTGAACCCTGATGGCTTGTTTACAATGAATTCGATTTTGTGTCTGTAGAAAATTCTTTTCAGAGCGTCAGATTGATTCAAAATTATGGATACTTTTGGGCATTTTATTTTTGTTAATAATTTCATTTTGAAATGGACTGGAACTTTGTTTGTACTCATTACAATTGCCTTATCGAGCCAGTTCTAATGAATACCCACAACATGGATTTTCAGCTCACCTGAGCCAGAGGCTCATAGGTGAGCTTATAGTATGGCAAGGCTAGGGCTTTGTTGTCAGTCTGTTGTCTGCCAACATTTTCAAACATCTTCTCCTCTGAAACCACTGGGCTGATTGAAGTTAAATATCATATAGAACGCCCATGGGATGCGGGAATGAAAGTTTGTTTGCAAGGTGCAGGTCGCTTGACCAAGATGGCCACCATGCCCATATATGGTAAAAACACTTAAAAACTCTTCCCCTCCAGAATCAATAAGCCGATTGCCATGAAACTTGTCGGTATGTAGCATTGGGGACTCGGTGGCCCATCATAATTGGTTCAAATGATGGCCCTCGGATGACCTTGACCTATTTTACGCAAAGGTCAGATTTGGTAACATAGACTTTTGTATTGGACAAATTCAAAATTGTGTATTTTTCTGAAACTATTACAGCCTGTGATCCGAAAATTGATAGATGAGTGAATTAAACAGCATGAGTTTTCAAGGTTAGGGTCATTCTTCGACGTTGGCCCAGGGTCATTCACATATGAAAATTGTGACTTATTTTCCTCAGTAACCACTAAGCCATTTATAACCAAATTTCATATAAATACCTTTAGGAACAAGGAAATGAAAATTGATTAATATGAGTTTGGTTACATGACCAAGATGGCCGCCATGCCCATATAAGGTAAAAACCGTTCAAAAATCTTTGCCCAAATCAAAGGGCCAATGGTCATGAAACTTGGTATGTAGCAATGGGGACATGGACCCATCATAGTTTGTTGAAATGATGGCCCTCAGTTAACCTTGACCTATTTTAGGCCAAGGTCAAATGTGGTTCCATAGATTTTTGTCGCGCCTGCTATTAGCATGGCGCGATATAGGCGCCCGGTTTTTCGTCCGATCGTTCGTCCGTTCGTCAAGGCGTCAACATTTGCGACCACCCTAGCGAATGGTCAAGTTTATTTCTCAAGAACTATAAGAGCTTCATTAATGATACTTGGTACAAACTTGTATCTGGGGATGACAACTTACATGCAAGCATCCATATTTGACCTTGACCTACATTTCATGGTTCACTGACTTTGTAAAATATTGCGACCACCCTAGCGTTCACCCTAATGGTCAAGTTTATTTCTCAAGAGCTATAAGAGCTTCATTAATGATATGTGGTACAAACTTGTATCTGTGGATTGCAACTTAAATGCAAGCATCCATATTTGACCTTGACCTACTTTTCATGGTTCACTAACTTTGTAAAATATTGCGACCACCCTAGCGTTCACCCTAATGGTCAAGTTTATTTCTCAAGAACTATAAGAGCTTTATTAATGATACTTGGTACAAACTTGTATCTTGGGATGGTAACTTAAATGCAAGCATCCATATTTGACCTTGACCTTTATTTAATGGTTCACTGACTTTGTAAAATATTGCGACCACCCTAGCGTTCACCTTAATGGTCAAGTTTATTTCTCAAGAACTATAAGAGCTTTATTAATGATATTTGGTGCAAACTTGAATCTGGGGATGGCAACTTAAATGCAAGCATCCATATTTTACCTTGACCTAAATTTCATGGTTCACTGACTTTGTAAAATATTGCGACCACCCTAGCGTTCCCCCTAATGGTTAAGTTCATTTCTCAAGAATTAATAGAGCTTCATTAATGATACTTAGTACAAGCTTGCATTTGAGAATGGAATCTTTTGTGCAAGCATCTATGGTTGACCTTGACCTATATGTCATGCTTCGATGACTTTGCGCCCCCACAGGCGTGACATAGCCTTCGGCAGAATTCTTGTTGTATGGGAAAAATTCAAAACTATTTTATGTATTTTTTGGAAACTATTGCAGTCTCTGATCTGAAAATAGGTAGATGCAGTTAGCTAATTGAGTGGATGAAACTACATTAGTATTCATGGTCAAGGTCATTCCTTGACAGAGTAGGAAGTCTTTGAAACTGGCCTGCTTACATACACAGAGTAGCAAGAGTCTTCAAAACTGGCCTGCTCACTTTCACAGAGTAGTAAGAGGCTTCAAACGTAGCCTGCTCACTTACACAGTGAAACAAGAGTTCAAAACTCACCTGCTCACTTACACATAGTAGCAAGAGTCTTCAAAAGTGGCTTGCTCACTTACACAAGAGTAGCAAGAATCTTCAAAACTGCTCTGCTCACTTGTACAGAGTAGCAAGTCTTAAAAACTGGCCAGCTCTCTTACACAGAGTAGCAAGTGTCTGCAAAATCTGTTTTAAGTGAGCAGGCCAGTTTGTTTCCTGTGTGATAGCAAACACTAAAGACAGGCTTTCTAGTGACGGGTCTCATATACTGTAAAAATCATAAAAATTGGGACACCTGAAAGGGAATGGGAACACCTAGCATATTTTTCCGCCATTTTTCAAAGGGAGACAACTTTTGGGACTTCCAGGTGGCTTTTCTGTAAGCGCTGTCCCAATAAAAAGGGGTCTACTCTTAAAGGAAAGAATTTGCTCCTCAGGAACAAATTCTTTTCTTAAAGTGTTGAGTTTACCCCTATTGACATGGGAGACAAATATACATTTACAGGAGTTGCCTCCCCTGCAGGTGTTCCCATTCCCCTTAAAGACTTGCTATAATTCTCCTAAAGTTTCCCAGAAGCCTCCATGGTGTAGTGGTTATGCTTCTCGCCTTGTAAACCAGGGGTCGAAGGATTGATCCTGGGCTTCTCCAGACTTTCGGATGAATCTTTAAACCGAGGCCCGTTTCTGTATGACCTTACCTGTTGGCAAGATGTGAAACTCAAACACTCACTCACTCCTAAAGTTTCAACAAATTTGTTTCATGATCCAAAAACAGGAGTCAAAAATGTGCAGTTGAGATGGCAAACAGTGTAGACCCTGATCAGACTGCTCTTGGTCTGCACTGTTTGCTTTGGCCTGTCTGTCCCAATACTTTGGATCATTACTGTAGCATGTAGGTTTTTCTTCCAGAAGTTACAGCTAACGGTGCTAACAGAGAAAGGTATGGGAGATGCAGTGAAAGAGTTTGTGGATAAAGAAGAGAAAGATGCTATAGGTGAACTAGTACAATATCAGCTGGAGAAAACTCAGGTATTTATTATTCCCTAGAAGCATAACATACTTGTGTGGAGTGGGGATATAGCATTTGTCCCATACGTACATTAGTTGCGTACATACTATTGTCATCGCCCTAGTGCCTACATTTTTATAGACAGATTTTAATTTGACTTCACATAAATGTTGCTTATGATAATATCTCGAGTGAGTTGATTTTCAATGACATGGCCTCAAGGTCAAGGTTAGTGTGGCAATTTTTAGAAAAACTTCATCATCACTCCAGCGCCTACATTTATTGAAGGATTTTAACATAACTTCATGCAAATGTTGCTTATGATAATATCTCAAGCGAATTCGACTTTCAAGGTCATGTCCTCAAGATCAAGGTCAATGAGGCTATTTTTAGAAAAACGTCATCGCTCTAGCACCTTCATTTATTGACGGATTTCAATATAACTTCACACAAATGTTGCTTATGATAATACCTCAAACGAGTTTGACTTTCAAGGTCATGGCCTCAAGGTGAAGGTCACTGTGGCTATTTTTAGAAAAACTTACTCATTGCTCTAGCGCCTACATTTATTGACAGATTTTAATATAACTTCACACAAATGTTGCTTATGATAATATCTAGAACGAGTTCAACGTTCAAGGTCATGGCCTCAAGATCAAGGTCACTGTGGCTATTTTTAGCAAAACTTCGTCATCACTCCAGCACCTACATTTATTGACGGATTTTACTATGCAACTTCATGCAAATGTTGCTTATGATAATATTGCAAGAGAACTTGACTTTCAAGGTCAAGGTCATAGCCTCAAGGTCAAGGTCACTGTGCCTACTTTTAGGAAAACGTCATCACAGATTTTAATGTAATTTCACACAAATGTTGCTTATGATAATATCTCGAACGAGTTCTACTTTCAAGGTCATGGCCTCAAAGTCAAGGTCACTGTGGCTATTTTTAGAAAAACTTTGTCATCACTCTAGCATCTACAAATATTGACAGATTTTAATATAACTTCACACAAATGTTGCCTATGATAATATCTTGATGGAGTTTGACTTTCAAGGTCATGGCCTCAAGTGCAAGGTTACTGTAGCTTTTTTTAGAAAAACTTTGTCATTGCTCTAGCGCTTACATTTATTGACAGATTTTAATGTAACGTCACACAAATGTTGCTTATGATAATATCTCTAGCGAGTTCTACTTTCAAGGTCATGGCCTTAAGTCATGGTCACTGTGGCTGTTTTTAGAAAAACTTTGTCATCAATCACGCACCTACATTTATGGACAGATTTTAATATAACTTCACACAAATGTTGCTTATGAAAATATCCCCAGCGAGTTTTAATTTCAAGGTCATGGCCTCAAGGTCAAGGTCACTGTTGCTATTTTTAGAAATAACTTTATCATCGCTCTAGCGCCTACATTTATTGACAGATTTTCATGTAACGTCACACAAATGTTGCTTATAATAATCACCTACATTTATTGACAGATTTTAATATAGCATCACACAAATATGTTGCATATGAAAATATCCTGAGCGAGTTTTAATTTCAAGGTAATACCTCGATCAAGTTCACTTTCAAGGTCATTGCATGAAGGACAAGGTCACTGTGACTTTTTTTTAAGAAAAACTGTCATTGCGGTAGTGCCTACATTTATTGACGGATTTTTAGCTCACCTGTCACGTAGTGACAAGGTGAGCTTTTGTGATCACTTTTTGTCCGTCGTGCGTGCGTCCGTCCGTCCGTCCATGCTTCCGTCCGTCCGTGCATGCGTCCGTAAACAATTTCAAATAAGTATATCTCTAATACCACATGGCCAATCTTGATCAAATTTCATGTGAAGCATCATCAGGTAGGGGGAAAGGCTGCATAAGGTTTTTGGGCTGATCAGATTGGAATTCTGGTTGCCATGGCAACATATAGCCCCCATAGACTTATAATGGGAAAAATTAAAAAAATCTTCTTCTCTGAAACCACAGGGCCCAGAGCTTAGATATTTAGCTTGTAACAATGGTAAGTGGTCAGCTATATACCGTATTTTGCCGTGTATAGCACGCACTCGTGTATAATACGCACCCGATTTTCAGTGTCTGATCGGCGGGAAAAAAATAAGTTCGTATATATAACACGCTTCAGTTTTACCCAGATGCGCCACAGGTAAAAGTTGGTTCCCTGTTCCAGACTTAAACGAATTTGGTGTATGGCAATGTGACATTATAAGTGTAAATGTGTTCTGTTTATTTTTTCTTGGTGGGAATAAAAGACAAATTATCTTAAGTTTTTCCCCAATCTCGTCGTCAAAAGACATAATTGAAGTGTGACAAGGGTCATTTCTAAGGGTACTGTTCTCTCTATCTTGTGAAAAAAATAATGACAAAATAGTTTTATTTGACAAAAAAATAATTTCCAAGACCCAACGTGTTAAAATAAGTCTTTGGTATGACACCCCCTTTGGGATATTTGTGTATATTGGGCACAGTTTTCCACAGTTTTGAGTTGCTTGACACGTCCAATAATTAGCACCTTCTCAACTGCAGTATTCTTAATCCGTTTGTTGTGAAATTCACACCTCAGTGCAATAAACACCAATCACTGTTGATAGCATGTCATACTGCAACGCTTCATTTAATTATATACAAAAAGGCAAATGGAATATTTTTTTACTGAAGTGACTCTTATCTACAAGCAGTCGTATTGTTTGGAATAATTTCCTACAATTCACATTGAGGACCTTCTGCTCAGAGCTGCCTGTGCAGTCGCGCAGTCTGATCAGTTCCTTGTGTGCTGTAACGATAGCGGAGGGCCCAATGCTAATTCGTGCAGCAAGAGAAATCTCTACAATTTACATGTGCGCCCTGCAAAGACCGTCTGCTCAGAGCAGCCTGCGCATTCACACATTCTTATCAAAGTTCGTTGTGCTCCTTCGTGCAGCAAGTGAAATCTCTACAAAATACATGTGCGCCCTGCAAAGACCGTCTGCTCCGAGCAGCCTGCGCATTTGCGCACCCTATCAAATTTCGTTGTGCTCCTTCGTGCAGCAAGAGAAATCTATTCAATTTACATGTGCGCCCTGCACAGTCCGTCTGCTCAGAGCAGCGCATTTGTGCAGTCTTATCAAACTTTGCTGAATGCTCTAAGCATTGCGCTTTCGTCCTAAGCATTGCTCATTCGTCCAAGAAGAGAAATCTTTATAATTTTCATGTTCGCCCAGCAATGACCATTCACTCAGAGCAGCCGCGCAGTCTTATCAGTGTTCAATGTGCAATCTAAGGAAAGCTAAAAAAAATCTGGTCAGACTATATGGGTGCATAGTCGGGTCTGATTCTTCGCCTGGACGCACATGTTAAATTGCAGGAAATTAATGCCCTGCCTCAAATTAAAGTTACGCACAGTTGCTTCCCTTACTTAGCTGTCAATCAAATTTATATATAGATTCAGGTTTTTCTTTCATTCGTTATTACGTTAATAAAGTCAAATTTCTGAAGCAAAAATAAGTAATTTCAGTTTCCAGGTAAGAAAATATATTCAGGGGCTTGCTTGGTATCCAAAACTATCTGTTTATCATTGAAGTCGGTCTAACAAGAATTTTTTGTAGTAAATTCCCGATTGTCATTAGATTTCGCGACCGCAAAACTTCGATAACACTTGGAAAAATGTTGGAAGTTTTGTGTTCTGTTACATTACACGCACCCAGTTTTGATTTCATATTTCTGAGAGAAAAAAGTGCGTATTATACATGCCGAAATACGGTAAATCCTGCCAATCATGCCCCTGGGGACCCAATTGGCCACACCCCGGGGCCCCTTAGCTCCTATAGACCCATAATGGAAAAAGAAAAGCTTCAAAAATCTTCTTCTCTGAAACCACAGGGCCCAGAGCTTAGATATTTTGCATGTAGCAACGGCAAGTGGTCACCTACATAATTCCTGCCAATCATGGCCCTGGGTTCCAAATGGGCCACGCCCCGGGGCCCCTTCGCTCCCATAGACTCAAAATGGAAAAAAAGCTTCAAAAATCTTCTTCTCTGAAACAACAGGGCCCACAGCTTAGATATTTAGCATGTAGCAACGGCAAGTGGTCACCTGCATAATTCCTGCCAATCATACCCCTGGGGTCCAAATTGGCCACATCCCGGGGCCCCTTAGCTCCCATAGACTCATAATGGAAAAAAAAGCTTCAAAAATCTTCTTCTCTGCAACCACAGGGCCCAGAGCTTAGATATTTAATATGTAGCAATGGCCAGTGGTCACCTATATAATTCCTGCCAATCATGCCCCTGGGTTTCAGATGGGCCACGCCACAGGGCCTCTTAGCTCCCATAGACTCATAACGGGAAAATAAAGTTTCAAAAATCTTTTTCTCTGAAACCACAGGGCCCAGAGCTTAGATATTTAGCATTTAGCAATGGCAAGTGGCCACCTACATAATTCCTGCCAATAATCATAATGGAAAAAAAGCTTCAAAAATCTTCTTCTCTGAAACAGCAGGGCCCACAGCTTAGATATTTAGCATGTAGCAATGGCAGGTGGTCACCTACATAATTCCTGCCAATCATGCTCCTGGGGTCCAAATGGGTCACGCCACAGGGCCTCTTAGCTCCCATAGACTCATAACGGGAAAATAAAGTTTCAAAAATCTTTTTCTCTGAAACCACAGGGCCCAGAGCTTAGATATTTAGCATTTAGCAATGGCAAGTGGCCACCTACATAATTCCTGCCAATCATGCCCCTGGGTTTCAAATGGGCCACGCCCCAGGGCCCCTTAGCTCCCATAGACTTCTAATGAAAAACAGCTTCAAAATCTTCTCCTCTGAAACCACAGGGCCCAGAGCTTAGATATTTAGCAGGTAGCAACGGCAAGTGGTCACCTACATAAATCCTGCCAATCAAGCCCCTGGGGTCCAAATGGGCCTCGCCCCTGGGCCCCTTAGCTCCCATAGACTACTAATGGAAAAAAGCTTCAAAAATCTTCTCCTCTGAAACCACAGGGCCCAGAGCTTAGATATTTTGCGGGTAGCAACGGCCAGTGGTCATCTACATAAATCCTAGCCAATCATGCCCCTGGGGTCAAAATGGGCCGCGCCCCGGGGCACCTTAGCTCCCATAGACTCCTAATGGAAAAAAGCTTCAAAAATCTTCTCCTCTGAAACCCCAGGGCCCAGAGCTTAGATATTTAGCATGTAGCAACGGCAAGTGTTCACCTACATATTTCCTGATAATCATGCCCTTGGGGTCCAAATGGGCCACGCCCCGGGGCTCCTTAGCTCCCATAGACTCCTAATGGAAAAAAGCTTCAAAAATCTTCTTCTTTGAAAGTACAGAGCCCAGAGCTCCGATATTTAGCATGTAGTAACGGCAAGTGGTCATCTACATAAATCCTGCCAATTATGCCCCTGAGGTCCAAATTGGCCACACCCAGGGGCCCTTTAGCTCCCATAGACTCCTAATGGAAAAAAAGCTTCAAAAATCTTCTTTTCTGAAACCACAGGGCCCAGAGCTTAGATATTTAGCATATAGCAACGGCAAGTGGTTACCTACATAAATCCTGCCAATCATGCCCCTGGGGTCCAAATGGGCAACGCCCTGGAGCCCCTGAGCTTCCATTGACTCTTAATGGAAAAAAGCTTAAAAAATCTTCTTCTCTGAAACCACAGGGCCCAGAGCTGAGATATTTAGCATGTAGCAACGGCAAGTGGTCACCTACATAAATCCTGCCAATCATGCCCCTGGGGTGTCCAAATGGGCCACACCATGGGGCCCCTTAGCTCCCATAGACTCCTAATGGAAAAAAAGCTTCAAAAATCTTCTCCTCTGAAACCACAGGGCCCAGAGCTTAGATATTTAGCAGGTAGCCATGGCAAGTGGTCAACTACATAAATCCTGCCAATCATGCCCCTGGGGTCCAAATGAGCCACACCCTGGGACCCCTTAGCTCCCATAGACTCCTAATGGAAATAAAGCTTCAAAAACCCCAAGGCCCAGAGCTTAGATATTTAGCATGTAGCAACGGTAAGTAGTCACTTACTGCAATCCTGCCAATCATACCCCTGGGGTCCAAATGGGCCATGCCCCTGGGCCCCTTAGCTCCCATAGACTCCTAATGGAAAAAAGCTTCAAAAATCTTCTTCTCTGAAACCACAGGGCCCAGGTCACCTACGTAAATCCTGCCAATCATGCCCCTTGGGCCAGAATTGGCCACACCAATGGCCCATTAGTTACCATGGATGAACTTAAAATGGAAAAAAACCTTAAAATGGGAAAAAAACTTGAAAAATATTCTTCTGTGAAACCATAAGGCCCAGAGCTTAGGTATTTAGCATGTAGCAACATGGAGTTGTTGCCTACATGAATCCTGCCTGAGTCTTGCCCCTGGGGTTCAAATTGGCCAAATCCTGTGGCTTCTTAACTCCAATAAACTTATAATGAAAAAAAAAAAAGCTTTAAAAATCTGCTTCTCTGAAACCATGAAGTACGGTCTTAGATATTTAGTATATAGCAACGCCCATAGGGGCTTGAAGAAATATATGGGCTGCATGATGCTTCCACGCAGAGCTGAATCCAGCCCACACACTAGTACTGGTAAACTGCTTAGAGGATCTAAGCCTGTCCAGGAACCATGGTGCGAGGCAGACCGTCCATGCTAATTACCCTATTGGTTTCATTGGGCGACAGGGCTTGAGATGTCATTTCATCTCAATGTCGGGTAAAAGTCCCACAAAATTGGAAGCAACGTCTCCAAAATGACCTTTACAGTGTTGACAGGGACGTTAAACCTCAAATCAAACAAACAAACAAGTATATAGCAACATAAAATGGTCGCCTACATAAATCCTGCCAACCATGCCCTTTGGGTCAAAATTGACCTATGGACTTATACTGGAAAAAAAATCAAAAATCTTCTTCTCCAAAGCCATAAGGTTCAGAGCTCAGATATTTAGTATGTAGCAATGTCAAGTGGTCTCCTATAATTATGATTTTCTGGTACACAGGTGAGCGATATAGGGCCATTCGGCCCTCTTGTAATATAACTTCACACAAATATTGCTTATGATAATATCTCAAACAAGTTCGACTTTAAATTTGCAAAAATGATGACACTAGTTTCTTTATGCAAAGGTCAAATTTGGTTCTGTAGCCTTTTAAATGGGAAAAAGGTTAAAAATTTAATTTTTGAAAACTTACGCTATTAAGACCACCTAAAATTAGGACTAATTCTGCTTTAAAAAGCTTATTTAGTAGGTTGCAGTTATTCTTTCTTTGTGTTTTCTGCATACAGTGTCCCCTGGTCATGGACCACCTTTGGGACTGTTCTAAAGTGGTGAACAATGCCCCCGCCCATCAGGGCTTGAAGAAATATATGGGCTGCACAATGCTTCCACACAGAGCTCCATGCTTATAAACCCTATTAATTTCATTGGGTGACAGGGCTTGAGATGTCATTTCATCTCAACGTCGGGTAAAAGTCCCACAAAATTGGAAGCAAAGTCTCCAAAATGACTTTTACAGTGTTGACGGCGACGTTAAACCTCAAATCAAACAAACAAAACAAACAAAGTGGTGAACAGTCCCAAAGGTAAGGCTGGCTAATCGGAGCTGAAAAGATAATCGATTATCATTCTTGTCATTGCCATCGATATTCGATTAGTGATCGCTAAGGTTTTTGTCAAAATTTTACCTGTATGGCTTTCTTCTGAGCATGACTCGTAGCATATGTTACACTTTATCATATGTATATTTGAACAGACAGGCCTGAGCAAACAGTGTAGCCCCAGATGAGATGCCGCAGAATGCGGTGTCTCATCAGGGTCTGCACTGAGCAAACAGTGTAGCCCCAGCAGAATGCGGCATCTCATCAGGGTCTGCACTGTTTGCCACTCATCCAGCTATTTTAGGCATAACTTTGGGTAGTAAATTGTACCTAACATGTAATCGATTATACAATTAACCGTGTCAGCCTTAATCAAAGTTGGTCTCAATAAAGGAATTTTACTGTATTTGTTTGTCAGGTACATTTGAAGAAAAGAAACACTGGGGAAGACCTGATTGATGAAGAAGTAGGAAGGTTTAAAGAAGAAAGGAAGAAGAAAAAGGGGGAAGAAGACCAAGAGGTCCAGGAAGCCATTAAACGTGCCAAGTCTAAACCAAAAAATGATGTTGATCTTGACAGTGACATGGAGCAAAATGGTGTAGATTCAGATGAAAGTGAATCAGCCAGGAGACGAGGGAGGGGACGGGGCAGGGGTAGAGGGAGCAGGGGAGGTGGAAGAGGATCGAGAAGCAGTAAAGGGGACAGTACCAGTACAAGTGCAAGAGGAGGAAGAGGGTCTCGAGGGGGTAGGGGCAAGAACCCAGTGGTGGAGGACAGTCAGAGGTCAATCATGGACTCATTCAGGCCGTCTTCCCGATCAAAAACTACGTCAATGAAGTCTAATTATATGTAAGTTGATCGAATTGTACCTCTTTCTTATTCCATTCAATGTGGCATGGTTCTTAGTATACCATCTAACTTTAGTTGCTTAACATCTTTTGAAATGTTCTGTGGCCACTTGTTCAAAGCATCGTTAGCTTAACGAGCTCGTTAGTGGTCATATTGTTACCTGTTCTAGCAAGTTTAATATTTAAAATTTTGGATTTTTTGCTGAAAAATGTGAGCAGCTTTTGCATACGCAAAAGCTGCACACATTTTTTCAGCAAAAAAAATAGCATATTTACTGTAATACATGATCAAAGTTTTAACGATACGTTAACTAACGACGTCGTTAGTTTTGAACAACTGGTCCCTGAAAAAGGGGTAATCCTTTGGAAGCAAGGACTACAGCACAGAACTGCAAACTACGGAGCATACAAAATTTTTCTGGGCGAGACTACAGTAGAACTTCGATGGCTGGAACACCGATGGCTCGTTAACCATGGATGAGTCAAACACATTCTTGGGCCCCTAGGGAAATCCTCCACATAAGAAATAAATGGGGATAATTAAGGAGATTTAAGTCTTTTATCTTGCAAATGTATGCTGTGTGTACTTATTAGAATCGCCTCGATGAGGCGATTCTAATGAGTACACAAAGCATACATATTCATTTTAGAACACTGAAAAGATGTCAAAAAGTATCTCGTTATGCCTCCTGGCAGTAACCTCAGTGGCTCGAACTACCCCTGTCTCGAACAGATTTTCGAGGTCCCAAAGGTGTTCGAGCCATTGAAGTTTGACTGTATATATAAGGTGGAAGATTCATTTGGTACAAAAAGGGTTAAACTGTTTTATCATATTAGGTTGAGTCTGAGAATGTAATAACATCATTTATCGTATGACGTCGTTGATAAGAAGTGGATAACATTGTGTAATAAAAATCATATGACCACACGTGTAATAACACTTTGGTGGGATTAAGTAACGTCATGACAACGTCCATGTCAACCATGCATTTTTTGTGGAAAAATTGTCGAATGAAAAGGCGATAAAATCCAGTTTAAAGTGGTCATATGATAAACAGAATCTTACACTCGTGGTCATTTCATATGAAATTTATGAAACTACTCCGAAGGCTCATTTCATAAATTTCATATGAAATTACCACTGGTGTAAGATCCTCTATGTAATAAATTTGGTAATCCACTAGTGGATTAAATATGCAAATTAGTTAAGATACTAGGTAAGGTTTTATGTACGACATTCTTAATGACGTTGTGATTACTAATGGCAGAATATTGACATTTATATAAAACATTTATGAATAAAATGTCATATGATAAATAGAATCTTGTATTTGTGCCCATGTATAATTGAATTTATTAAACTTGTTGAGGAAAAGGAACAAAATGCTCGGCACAGCCTCGCATCTTATCCTTTATCCTCAACTTGTTAAATAAATTCAATAATACATGTGCACTCATGTAAGATCCTGTACATATCCAAATCTATGTTAACCCTTATCTTGCTGAATATTCATCTAAGCCACACCCATTTCTGTCTATCAACCAATCAAATTACTTGATGTAATTTATTGCTACAAATTCATAAACTGAATGCCAAACAGTGTAGATCCTGATCAGATGGCTTCTTCAGAAGCCATCTGATCTGGATCTACACTGTTTGCAAAGATAGGGGTTGTCGTGAACAGCAAGATAAGGGTTAAAATAAACAGTGTTATTAAGAGGCTTATGTGAAATGAATCTTGATAATCTCCTAAGGCTCTTCACTTAGTCAGATCATCAAGCGCATCTGACTGGTGATCAGGATCTCACGGGTTCAATCACCATTCGAGCCAGCAACATTCTTACAGGGAGATTGATCGTGAAATATTTTCCGTGATCATTTGCTCCCTTAATCTGATTCAGGAAGGACATTTGTCAGTTTCTGGCAAAAGAATATGAGCTGCAGTTACTGTAGTAAACAGCGTGTGTAAAATCCTACTCGAGCAATGTTGATAAACTGACCAGCACAACATGGCCTTAATAGTGTTGACTGGGCCGTTAAAATAAACAAATCAAACACATGCTCTTCTATTAATTTAAAGGGGAATTGTTACACCTGACACTTTTTTTAAAGGGAGTCAACTTTGAGTATGTCTTGACTGCTTTCATGCAAAGGCTCTAAAAAGGGGTCTGTTTTTGATAGGAAAGACCCCTTGGGCCCTTTTGGAAGGAGAAATGAAGATATTATTCAAAGTTTGTGACCCCTGTATGTATATATATGAATTTCCCTTAAGTGGGTAACTGGGTCAGATATTCCAGTGTTTAAGGGAAGTGGATACACCTTGAGAGAGGCAATTTCATCAATAGGGGACTACTCTAAAAGAAAAGAATTTGCTCCTAAGGAGCAAATTCTTTTCTGTTAGAGAAGCCCCCTTTCAGAGCTATTTACTTTATAGGGAAGCAAACAACAAGTCCCAAAAGTTGTCTTCCTTGTAAAATGACAGAAAATATAAGTAATCACTAGTTATTGAGTACGTAAATTATTCTTTACAGGTCTGATTCTGATGAAATGGAATCAATCATTGTTGAAGACAGTAGCAGCAATGACGATGATCTGTTCAATCCACCAAGCTCCAGCAGAAAACCATCAAGAGGGAACCGGCAGACGGCAACTAGATCAAGGACATCAAAAACCAGTCCAAGTTCAAGGTCATCTAAACCAAGTGGAAAGCGTGGAGTTTTGTTTGACGATTCCGATGATTCGGATGATGATATGCCGAGGAAAAGGAAAAGATGAGATTATTAGAAAATGTATACAAGTACAGTCTCTAAATATTGAGACAGAGCTGCTTCAGAAAACAGTGTAAACCCTGATCAGACTGCCTCAATGAATATCTTCACTTTTTGCTCGAGTGATTTTGTTGCATTTTCAGCAAAATAAGCTACCTTATTCAAATTTTTGGATAATTTACTGGTATAGAATCAGGGATTTTCCTAGTGCAATTTTGGGGCCGGTAATCGGCCCCTATTTTTCCCAATTTAGAGACTGATATTCCCAAATTTATAATAAATTTCCCAATTTCTGGTGTTGTGCTACATTTTGATAAAAAAATCATGAAAATTGAACCAAAATTGACAAGGTTACAGCTGATTTAAATTCCCAACTATAAATATTAGCGAGCTGTTTTTCTCAAACCCAGTGGCCCCTGGACCCTGATTTTGAAGGGTAGGAAAATCCCTGAGAATGGTGACTTGGATTTTTAATTTTTTTGAGCTACACATTCAATGGCTCGAACACCTTAGGGACAACAAAATCTGTTCGAGACAGAGGGGTAGTTTGAGCCACTGATGGTTACTGTCAGGAGGCATTACAGGGCTTAATTTTGGGACATCCTTTCAGTGTTCTATAATAAAGTTTTTATGCATGAGTATACACAGCATACATAAGTTAAAAGTTTAAAATCTCCTTAACTATCCCACACTACTTTTAATGTAGAGAATTTCCAAGGGACACTTAAACGGGTTCGAAACAGCCATGGTAAACAAGCCATCGGTGTTCAAGCCACCAAAGTTCTACTGTAATTCAGTTGTGCCATTAGAAATGGGCTTGCAGTTGTTCAAAGCATCATTAATAGCTTAACAAACTTGGTGGTGGTAAAATATTAACTGTTCTAGCAAGTCAGATATCTAACACACTGGTATTTTCGTTGAAAAAATATGTGTGCCATATTGCATGGGTAAAGTTTTAATGTAACTAGTGACATTTTTAGCTTTGAAGAACTGGGCCCTTGTTGTGTCCCTTATAGAACCAGTTAAAATTCACATTCGACTTAGCCCAAAAGTTATAAAACTTCTTTCATGATCAATCACTTGAGACTCAAACACATAAAGACACACTTGCATATCAAATAAGTTGACCATGAAATGTTTACGATTATTTTTATTGAGATTGGATTTTAGAGGATTGTGATTACCCATGTGAAAAAAGGTACTACTCTGGGGACAAACATGCACTAAAATGCAATAGCTTCAAATAATGGCATGTATGAAGGAAGGATTTCTTCATAAAAACATACGTTGTGGGTACTTGTTAGAATCGCCTCTTCGAGGCGATTCTAACAAGTACCCACAACATATACTTCTGTAAAGAAATAAGGAAAATTACCCCTTTGTTATCTTTGTTATGCTTCCTTATCTGGAGGGAGATGCCAAGTTCAGCAAAGGAAGGTCAGGTGGTTTTTCTCCGGGTACTCCGGTTTTCACACATCTGAGTAACTGTCCATCATCATCTGCTCAAAGTAAGTGAAATGATAAAAGATAAAAAAAAAATCCTTTAATATCTGGAGCTGCTATGCACTTAGGGGAGGTTTTACAGTTGGAAATTTCGTTTACGGCGATGCGTTAGCAGAGCTCGTGACCCTTAAACCAACGATTTACCTTCCCAAATGACAATTTTAATACATTTATCCCCAATCTAATGCACTTATTCTGTTGATTTGTTAAAAACTGTACTATTTTGTACTTTTGCACAAAGCAGCAAGCGCTGTGAGCTGTGTACAACCAAATGCCAGCCAATGAAACGTGATGTTACGTGATGACGTCGGATTCCCAACAGTATATTGCAGAATATACTGTCACAAAGGGGGAGTTCCAAATCTGCCCACGCACAGATTTTCTTGAAACTTCAGTTGTTGTTTACTTGAGGTCTATCAACTATATATATAACTTTGTTTCATTTGATAAATTACTATAGGTCTCAGGAGAGGTCCCTGAGGTATTCCCCTGTAGAGGTCATACACACCTGTGAACTTTTCAGTCTTAAATCAATAGGTATGATTATTTTAAAATTTTGTTGCTTTGATTGGCAACAGAACTCCATAAGGATTAATCTAATACAAAAAATGTAAATGTGTCTATGTCTTTTAATCTTCCTGATAAATTTATTAACAACATTTCTTCTATTTTTCATTAAAATTTGCAAAGATTAAGATATTTATCATAAGTATTAGATGTGTTACTGATCTTGTCACCCCAAGATATTGCATATAAAATAGGCCACATATGTGCTCTATATAGCAAACAAATTTCAATAAAATCAGAAACCGGTAACAATGTTTTTGAAAGCTAGATATGGGTTCAGGTCAATTTTTGTGCCAAAATCAGTTTCAATACCAGGGGACAAGATTTCCTTAAAGTGTATTTTTATTGTGTTTTATGTCCATTTAGGGCCACCTTATCATACAAAGCTTATCATAGGCATTTATATATTAACCCCCACCCCCCTCAAAAAAAATAAAAATAAAAAATAAATAAATAAAAAAAAAGTAAATGAGAACATACATTATCAACGTATACAAGTCAAGTTTTATCCAAAAATTTTAAAGAGAAAAGTAAAATGCATTCATGCATTGTCCATGATGAATGTTAGTGTTGACAATATTGCTGAAAAAAATTACATTATGACACAATAGGAATAAGACATGGTGGATCTTTTTACCCTTTTTTATTTGGCCTTCTTGTACATTTTAAACCCTGCAATACAAAGACACTTGACGTCAGTAATACTCAATGACGTTATGGATTTGCTAATTAATTACATGTACTTTCATAATCCTATTTTTCCTTAATTATTTTTGTTGTTGTCATTTTCTTCTTTAAAATAAAACAGCAGTGAATAATTTGCAAACTTGAAGGGACAGACTGATTTTCTGATTTGTTCTTATGATTGGTTGGTCCTTGTATTGTTGATGTTTTCTTACATCACTTGGTCAAAGAGACTCACACTCCGCTCCGCCACCAAAAGTTTTGTGAGATCATGGAAAGAATTTTCCGCATTTTTTCTAGGTTCATTATAACATCTGCAAAAGTGTAAGGTACAATGTTTTAGTCTTCAAAATAAATGCAGAGCTAGTCACACTGGAACTAGTTGTAGAATTGCCATTTGGCATACACTTCTCTAAATGAAATAGGTGGAAGGCAAGTTGCTGTAACAAATTTAATTTATAGCTGATATTGCATTTAGATGTAGTTATACCATTCGCATATTTAGTCATATGTATGCAGTACCTGCCATCAATGTTAAGCTTTCTAGCACTGTATTCATCAGTTTTACAAATGGCGTGAATCAGCTGTTAGCTGTACTACTAGCATATTTGCGTAGCCAAAATCTGCAGTTGGCTTTATATTTTTCTATAGCACTGCATGATAGCAAATATACTTTTGGCTCTTTTCTTCCTCTGAAATTGTTTGAAAGTATGAATAGTCTTCTCTATTATATTAAATCATGTTACTCAAAAATAACTGATTGTTTTCCAGATCATATTTAAGAATATAACTTTCTTACACGGATTTGCACAGCAGGCGACATTTGTTACGTTTTATGTAGACTGTAGCTTAGTTCAGATTTTGAGGGGACATTGTCAGTGTGGCAAAAGAGCCAAAACAACATTTTGTCTACGATAATCTGTGTATACAGTGGGCCAAAAGTCTGTGGTATTATGAACTACCTGGCACACCATAATATAATAAAAACATCATGAATCTTGGCTATTCAAGCAAGCTGTGCCATTCCGGTATGACAGGCTTTTCAAACATTTTAAGTTGACTGCATCATACTTATAATACTGCATAATACATACTTATTACAGAATCAAGAAAATTGTCTGGTTTACAGAACCATCCATTTTACTTGCCAATTCAACAGTCTTTGTCATAATAAGCTTCAGCAAGCTTTAAGATTACATTAAATACAAAAACTCTTGTTATATAATGAAATATATTTTTATTGAATTGTTAATGAACGCTCAAAATAAATTGTGTTATTGGTGTCCCCCAGGGTACCATAACTGATACAGCTGCTGATTATATGAGCTCATACTATACACATCAGTGTTTTAACATACATATATTTATGTTTATATATATTATTTGCGAGCAATTTCTCGATTGGAAATGTTATACCATATCTAGAAATGGTTTGAAAAAATTAAAAATCTGACCATTACTATTCAATGTTCAAATGCAGTATGTTACCGGTCTCAGATTTTCAAAAAATTTAATAAAATGTTCTACACATATACGGGCAATTTTCATATTAAAATGATGAGGTGACAAGAACTGCAAAGTATGAAATCAAAAGTAAAACATACTTCAAAAGATTTTATGGTTGTGAAGTTTAGGGTCTCCTCCATATGAAATTGAGCATGGTCTATAGAACTTTACCTGAACAATAGTAAATGTGATACAAAATTAATCACAAATGACTACAGTGATACCTGAGAACAAAATAAATCCAAAACATCAGAAGCTGTTGTGTATATGTATACTTGTTTGGGGTACCCCTATTATCAGATCCAGAAATAAACAAAACATTGTAGATTTATAATGAACACAGATATGAGAGTGAAATAGCTAAATAAGGAACAGTCATTTACCAGGTATTAATTATACACAATATCATGGACATCTGTGCGTGGGCAGAACCCTATGGAAATTTACTATAGGCTGGAACTCCCCCTTTTTGATGTTTTCAAATCAAATGTCACATTACATACGCAAGTGCATTAGGATTGTGAATAATACACGTCTTCTCAAATAATTGGATAATCTTAAAACTTTGCGCCAGTATAATCTACTATATACAGTTGACACAAAACGTCTTTATTTAACACTGCTTTTCATTGGATAAATTTTGGTTTTACATAACTGGCAAAGCTTGAGTTTTTGTGCAAACAATCAGGGATTGAAATAACAGTGTTTATCATATGGCTTCGCACTTGAGAATGTAATTGCGTCATTTAATGATGTTGGTAATCCACTAGTGGATTAAATATGCAAATTACTTAGCTGCGTCCCGTTATGCTACACTTACACGTCCTTAACGACATCGCATTTACTAATGGCTGATTGTTGGAAAAATCATGAAAAAAAGGCGTTTTAAATGTGATTTGAAAAATAGTCCCTTGCATTCGCCTTTACATATTATTGAAAATATAAAACACATTGAGGAAAAAGGATAAAATGCTCAGCGAAGCCTCACATTTTATCACTTTCACTCAACTTGTTTAATGAAATCAATAATAAATGAACACTCATGCAAGATTTTGTTTGATTTGAGGTTTAACGTCCCCGTCAACACTGTAAAGGTCATTTTGGAGACGTTGCTTCCAATTTTGTGGGACTTTTACCCGACATTGAGATGAAATGACATCTCAAGCCCTGTCGCCCAATGAAACCAATATGGTTTATTAGCATGGACGGTCCGCCTCGCACTGCGGTTCCTGGACAGGCTTAGATCCTCTAAGCGGTTTACCAGTACTAGTGTGCGGGCCGGATTCAGCTCTGCGTGGAAGCATCGTGCAGCCCATATATTTCTTCAAGCCCCTATGGGTGGGGGCGACTCATGCAAGATACTCTAGGTCCTGTGGTCTGGACATGTTATTTTGGACCGGGGCCAGTTATGATTAGCTTTGACAGAATTTTCGCTGTCCATTTTGGTATATGATTTCTCTAAATTGAAAATACATGTATAAATAGTGCATGGCAAATTTGATTGGATCATTACTTAACCCTTGTCCTGCTGAGCCCGGATATATCTTATCTTATCTTTCAAACAATGAAGATCCAGATCAGATGGCTTCTGAAGAAGCCATCTGATCAGGATCTTCATTGTTTGTCATTCAGCTCATGAATTTGTTGCCATAATTTGCATCAAGAAATCTGATTGGTTGATAATCAGTAGTGGGTGTGGCATATATAAATCTTCAGCAGGTCAAGGGTTAATATTGATAAAGATTACAAGCCTGGAGCAGACAACAATCAATTTAAGAGAAAATAAGGCTTGACACCAGCAGACAAGCCTTAATTCCCCTGAAAAATAAGAACTGAATGCTTTGAAAATGCTGACTGCTAATACTTGAAGGTAAGATGTCTTGAAACATCAGATGATGTCAACATCAATGGACCATGAGTTACCGTAATGTTCCTAAGTATTGGGACAGATAAGCCTAAGCAAACAGTGCAGAGCCAGATCAGACTGCTCCTGAAGGAGCAGTCTGATCAGGGTCTACACTGTTTGACATTCTGTCTGCACCTTTTGGACACATTGCTGGATCATGGAACAAATTTGTTAAAATTTTAGGAGAATTACGGTAAGTCCTTAAGATGTCCCAATTTTTAGGATCTTTACAGTAAAATAGTGTCGGACAAGTAGATGTTGAGATGAGCTGGTCCTGTGGACCAACAGACATTTGATCCTTAATACTAATAGGAAAACCCCATGAATACTACAGTTTATTTACACGTTTTGTACCAAATGGAATCTTCCACCTTATATATAGTACAATTTGTTTGATTTGAGGTTTAACGTCCCCGTCAACACTAATCCATTTCAAAATTTATTTGGAAAATGGCTGAACTTTGTGCAAACAGTGTAGGCCCTGATCAGACGCCGCATTCTGGGGCGTCTGATCTGGGCCTGCACTGTTTGCCAATTACCTGTTTTGGGATTTCCAGTACAAAATGGGTTAACAAAAAAAAAAGGCATTAGAATGAAATAGTTATATTGAAAATTGTCATTTGGGAAAACAAGTAATTGGTATAACAGTTGCAAATTTAGTTTTGATTTTTGTTTGGTTGATTTGAGTTTAAAGGTCCCCGTCAACACTGTAAAGGTAATTTTGGAGACGTTGCTTCCAATTTTGTGGGACTTCTACCCGACATTGAGATGAAATGACATCTCAAGCCCTGTCGCCCAATGAAACCAATAGGGTTTATTAGCATTGGCGGTCCAACTCACACCGCTTTGCCGAGACAGGCTTAGATCCTCTATGCGGTTTACCAGTACTCGTGTGCGGTCGGTTTCAGCTCTGCGTCGAAGCATTAGAATGAAATATCTATATTGAAAACTGGCATTTGGGGAAACAAGTTATTGGTATAACAGTATGCACACCAGATAAGGAAATTAGTGGTTTTACCCTGGGTTTTCTTACCCAGGGTCTTCAAGCCCCGATGGGCGGGGGCATTTTGTTTTGATACAATAGGATTTGTGACCATAAAATCAATGACTTTTTCTCCCGAAATGACAATTTTGAAGAGTTATTCCGAGTTCATTGGGCCCAAATCTATTTGGGCTTAGCCCTTATCTAACTGAACATGACCACTCCTACCTTCACAAACAGTGTACTAGATCAGATCATGATCTCATAGCACCTGAGAAGGTACATACAGTGAAATTTCTATATTACAGTAGAACTTCGATGGCTCGAACACCGATGGCTCGTTTACCATGGATGAGTCGAGCCAATTCTTGAGCCCCTAGCGAAATCCTCTACATAAGAAATAGTGGGGGATATTTAAGGAGTTTTTAGTCTTTTATCTTGAAAATGTATGCTGTGTGTACTCATTAGAATCGCCTCATCGAGGCAATTCTAATGAGCACACAGAGCATACATATTCATTATAGAACACCGAAAAGATGTCTAAAAGTATCTCGTGATGCCTCCTGACAGTAACCTCAGTGGCTCGAACTACCCCTGTCTCGAACAGATTTTCTAGGTCCCAAAGGTATTCGAGCCATTGAAGTTCGACTGTATGTGGTCTCATTCTAGAGGACTCTGTGTGTAAAAAACACAAAGATTTGTTTCTTTGTTTGTATTGGAGTTTAACGGCTCAGTCAACACTATTTAGGTCAGTTTACCTATCCACACTTTTCCTGGGCAGGCTTATATGTAAACAGTTAACCAGTACAGTGCTCATTCTTTCGCCAGAATCTGACATCTGCCCTTCTTGAATCAATGGAAGGGAGAGAATGACCATAGAAAAGATTTCATGATCAATCTGTACGAAAGAATGTTGCCGACTCCGGCAGGAATCGAACCCGCGTCCTCCTGATCACCAGTCAGACGCGCATTTGACCAAGCTACCGAGGCTGACAAAAAAAAAAAACACAAAGAAAGAACAGCTGAAATCATTTAAATATGCTATTAAAAGCAAAATTTGTCTTAATTTTACTTGGTCTTAATAGCGGAATTCTACCCTATTTAGTTAAATTAAGGCATACTTTTCCTTATTTGTCCCATATAAACCTGTTTTGAGGGTATTCATTTGAACTGCCTCATTGAGGCAGATCAACATACAGTAGAACTTCGATGGCTCGAACACCGAAGGCTCGTTTACCATGGCTGAGTCGAACACGTTTTTGAGTCCCTAGGGAATTCCTCTGCATAAGAAAACGTGTGGGATAATTAAGGAGATTTACGACTTTTATCTTGCAAATGTATGCTGAGTGTACTCATTAGAATCGCCTCGATGAGGCGATTCTAATGAGTACACAGCATACATTTATGTTACAAAACACCGAAAAGAAGTCCAAAAATACCCCCGTTTTGTGTTCTGGAAGTATACAACAGTGGCTCGAACTACCGCCGTCTCGAACAAATGTCCATGGTCCCAAAGGGGTTCGAGCCAACGAATTCGAAGTTCGACTGTAGGTTTTAATTGAGAATGGACAAAAATTATCATTGAATTATCACCAAATACTCACTTATCTGTTGCCGTGGATCTACTCTGTCATTCTGTTTGTGACTGAACGAATACATTATATCCAATAATTTGATTGGTTAATAGTCAGAAATGTGTGTGGCAAAAATAAATGTATTCAGCTGGATAAGGGTTAGTTCCTCTGGACTCAGATAACGTCTACAGACAGTAGCCACTGGCTGGATTGCATATTCTTGCACACCAGTGAACGAAATCCATGGTTTTAGCCAGGGATAGAAATTCTGTTCTTACCCAAGTTTTCTTACCCAGAGTCAGGTAAAAATCGAATGTTCTCATGTGTTTGATATGCACTGGTTGAATGCAACCTCATATGCACTGTTGTTAAGGTTGACGTCGCAGCACGTAATATGAAGTCACAACATTGTGGTAGAGTTTTCTCAATATTGTGGATGTTGGCAACCGAAGTTACCACAGTATTAAAAATCAGCACTCAGAAATGGAAGGTATGTAAGAAAAAGAATCCTACATGGGTGTGAGGAGTGGATAGAAAAATCCGTCCCTCAGGATCACTGTTCAGCATCACTCGACAAGCCTCTTGATGCCGGCCGGTTTACCTCTGGACTAAGGCTGCCACGATTAATTAGCTCACCTGTCACGTAGTGACAAGGTGAGCTTTTGGGATCACTTTTTGTCCGTCGTCCGTCGTGCGTGCGTGCGTGCGTCCGTGCGTGCGTGCGTCCGTAAACTTTTCTTCAAACGACATCTCCTCCTAAACCACTGATCGGATTTTGACCAAACTTCACACGAATGATCCTTAGGTGGTCCCCTTTCAAAGTTGTTCAAATGGTTTCGGTCCATTGCACATATAGGTCACAGTAGCCAAAAATAGATTTTTTTCACCGAAAACTTAAAAAATCTTCTTCTCTGAAACCGCAAGGCCCAGGCCTTTGATATTTGGTATGAAGCTTCATCTAGTAGACCCCTAACAAGATTGTTCAAATTATAGTGCTGGGGCCAAAAATGCCCCCGCACAGGGGCCCTTTGGTTTTACATGGGCTTATATAGGGAAATTTTTTCAAAATCTTCTTCTCTGAAACCGCAAGGCCCAGATCTTTGATATTTGGTATGAAGCTTCATCTAGTGGACCCCTACCAAGATTGTTCAAATTATAGTGCTAGAGCTAAAAATGCCCCCGCACGGGGACCCTTTGGTTTTACATGGGCTTATATAGGGAAAATCTTTAAAAATCTTCTTCTCTGAAACCGCAAGGCCCAGGTCTTTGATATTTGGTATGAAGTGTCATTTAGTGGACCCCTACCAAGATTGTTCAAATTATAGTGCTGGGGCCAAAAATGCCCCCGCACGGGGGCCCTTTGGTTTTACATGGGCTTATATAGGGAAAATCTTGAAAAATCTTCTTCTCTGAAAGCGCTAGGCCCAGGTCTTTGATATTTGGTATAAAGCTTCATCTAGTGGACCCCTACCAAGATTGTTCAAATTATAGTGCTGGGGCCAAAAATGCCCCCGCACCAGGGCCCTTTTGTTTTGCATAGGCTTATATAGAGAAAATCTTTAAAAATCTTCTTCTCTGAAACTGCAAGGCCCAGGTCTTTGATATTTGGTATGAAGCTTCATCTAGTGGACCCCTACCAAGATTGTTCAAATTATAGTGCTGGAGCAAAAAATGCCCCCTGCTCGGGGGCCCTTTGGTTTTACATGGGCTTATATAGGGAAAATCTTGAAAAATCTTCTTCTCTGAAACCGCAAGGCCCAGGTCTTTGATATTTGGAATGAAGCTTCATCTAGTAGACCCCTACCAAGATTGTTCAAATTATAGTGTTGGGGCCAAAAATACCCCCGCACCAGGGCCCTTTTGTTTTACATAGGCTTATCTAGGGAAAATCTTGAAAAATCTTCTTCTCTGGAACTGCAAGGCCCAGGTCTTTGATATTTGGTATGAAGCTTCATCTTGTGGACCTCTACCAAGATTGTTCAAATTATAGCCCTGGGGCCAAAAATGCCCCCGCTCCGGGGCCCTTTGGGTTTACATAGACTTATATAGTGAAAATCTTGAAAAATCTTCTTCTCTGAAACCACAAGGCTTAGGTCTTCGATATTTGTTATGACACTTCAGCTAGTGGACCTCTATAAAGATTGTTCAAATTATAGCCCTGAGACCAAAAATGCCCCCGCCATGTGGCCCTTTGATTTTACATAGACTTATATAGGGAAAATCTTTAGAAACACAAGGCTTAGATCTTTGATATTTGTTATGAAGCTTCAGCTAGTGGACCTCTACCAAGATTGTTCAAATTATAGCCCTGGGGCCAAAAATGCCCCCGCTCCGGGGCCCTTTGGTTTAACATAGACTTATATAGGGAAAATCTTGTTTTACATAGACTTCTATATGCAGGGTAAACCTTTAAAATCTTCTTCTCTGAAACCAGAAAGCCCAGGTCTTTCACATTCGATATGAAGCTTCATCTTGTGGACCTCTACCAAGATTGTTCAAATTTTAGCCCTGGGGCCAAAATTGACCCTGCCCGGGGCCCACTTGTTATGCTTTGGATCAGGTGAGCGAACCAGGGCCCTCTGGGCCCTCTTGTTGTATAATCGATTAATCGATCGATAAATTCCACAAAAATGATTATCATTTCGGATTTGCTTTTAATTGATTACTTGATAGGTACAATTTACTACCCAAAGTTATGCCTAAAATAGCTGGATGAGTGGCAAACAGTGCAGACCCTGATGAGACGCCGCATTATGCAGCGTCTCATCTGGGTCTACACTGTTTGCTCAGGCCTGTCTGTTCAAATATACATATGGTAAAGTGCAACATATGGTAATAGTCATGCTCAGACAGAAAGCCAGACAGGTAAAATAATGACAAAAATCTTAGTGTTTACTAATCGATTATCGATCGCAATGGCAGGACTGATAATCGATTATCTTCTCAGCTCCAATTAGCATGCCCTACTCAGGATGGATTTTTCCATCCACCCCTCACCCCATATAAGATTCTTATAGTCTTGCCCCAAAGGTTGCTGTTCTTTTTCGGTACCTTTTTCACATAAGCTCTCTCGGTTACAGTATTTGTTGAACTTTTCATCATGAATTATATATTAATTATGATACCAAGTCTTGTTTTATCTGTCTCTCCTAAAACAAATGAAGTTGTCTCCAGCATGGATTTTCTAGAGTTCTTTTGCTAATACTTGTGGTAGGGGAAAAATACTTTTGAATCAGTGACTACTCTGATCTTCTCCCGGAGTCATTACGATAACATGCCTACGAAAATACATTGTATCCTTTATCGCTGAAAAAATGAAAATTTTCAGATGAAGAATTGTGATATTTTTCTTATTTCTGCTCTTAATATAGACAGTGGGTACTCATTACAACTGCATCATCGAGGCAGTTCTAATGAGGACCCAGTCTATATTTTAGAATTGTTGGTACTTCTTAGAACCGCCTCATCGAGGCGGTTCTAATGAGTACCCACAATCTATATTTTAGTGCAGAATAAGAAAAATAAGGTTTTCACCTGTAAACCCCAGTTTTACTATATAAAAGTGGGGTTCAAAATTATATAGCCGTGTTTTCATGATGTATTCTGATCAGGGTACCAATCAAGTGCGGTGTGTCTCTACTCAGAGATACTCCAATGGCGGTATCACTGAAGTACATCGGAGTAAGTTCAAAAAGTACTGCAAAAATCCATTATTAATTATTATCACAAGCACTTTTCACAAAGTTAGAAAAACCATTAAGTAATCAAATCAATTACATACACATTCAATTGCAAATGGCAATTGCTTTGTGTGGAATCCTCAACTGGAAAAAAATGTAACAATAACAAACTTATATCAAAATAGTTTAATGTCAGATTCACACACAATATTGAATTTATTTGCATGGGTGTTACAAAATGTCTTCTTTTGAAAATAAGAATCTTTGACAGGGTGGGTTTAACTCACCGGTAGCAATTCTGAATTGGCATAATTCAAGCACCTACCTTGGTCAAAGGAGTAGTCGGAGTAGACTCTGAGCTTGTTATCTGGGACACCTGATTTAAAATCTCTGCTCAGGTGGAAAAAAAGAGTACTCAGAGCAGACAAATCAAGTGGAGCCTTGGCCAATTTTCTGCCATCTATACAAGGGAGACTTGTTTGCTTTCCTGTAAGCTCAGCCCCTTTTTTCAAAAGGGTCTACTCTTTAATGAAAGAATGGGATCTACTCTTAAATGAAAGAATTTGCTCATGATGAGCAAATTCTTTCAGAGTAGATCCCAGTTGATACAGGGGACAAAAGTATTTTTACAGTTGCCGCAGCACCTTAAGGTGAGTCCATCTCCATTAAGAGTAGTTACAGATTATTTTCGTACTTGGCAAGAAGTGTGATAGTTCAGTGGTTAGTGCAGTTGCCTGTGAAGCTGAAGGTCCCGGGATCAGTCCTAGCAGTGATAAAATTTTGTAATCCAAGCATGCTCCACTGACACGGTTTTCGGGGAAGAATGCCATGAAGTGCACCATACTTCAGATTGGGAGGCTCCATGTGCATGGAGAGTCATCCCATGTGCAGGTTTAAGATCCCTACTGTAATTACATGATTACTGTGCAAGCTTTGGTCGTACAAATCAAGAGTGTATGTAATTTACACATGGGAGTAATGGTCAAATGCGACTGATTGCAGTATCCTATGTTAGGAAAATGCACAGCCTGCATTTAATTCATTGGAAAGATTGTAAGCAGATTCTGACAAGGCATTTATTTTTACATGACCCAGTAAGATGATTAGGTAAATCATGCTTCGTACAGCTGTGATTTGTTAACGGTCCTGTTAACACTATATCATTTCAAGGCAGTCATTCCCCTTACCACACTTTTCCAGGGCAGGCATATGCATAAGTGGTTAACCAGTTCAGTGTGCATTCTTTTGCCAGAAACTGACAACTGCCTGTCTTGAATCAGCATTTTCCCTGATCAATGTGGCTGACTGGTCCAGTATCAAACCTATGACCTGATCAAGATGCGCATCTGAGCCACAGAGGCCAGCTTCAAGCTGACGTCACGAAAACATGCCTATATGATCCTGACCCCCTTGAACACAACTTTTATATAGTAAAACTGGGGTTTACAGGGGTAAACCTTAATTTTCTTATTTCTACTCTAAAAATAAGAAAAATTATCAATTTTTTTTCTGCTTAAAAGTGTCTTTTTTTCAGCGGTAAAGTTTACAATGTACGTATTTGTATAGGCGTGTTTTCGTAATGAAAGAATACAATTAGCCAATTAGCAAAACTAAGTCAAACTTCATTGGGATCATGAAAATTGGTTTGAGATAGGGGTATTCTGAGTCGAGCTGAAAGGAATACAATAAGCCAATCAGCAGAACTTAGTCAAACTTCATTGGGATCATGAAAATTGGTTTGAGATAGGGGTATTCTGAGTCGAGCTGAAAGGAATACAATAAGCCAATTAGCAGAACTTAGTCAAACTTCAATGGGACCATGAAAATTGGTTTGAGATAGGGGTAGTCTGAGTCACTGTGGGTTCCTCATAGCGCAGGGACAGGAGGCATCATGTGGGTATTTAACATGTATCTTTTTCATCTCTGTCAAATGAGGATATGTCTTGTTTACTCATTATAATCGTTTCATTGATGTGATTCTAATGAGTACCATAGCATACATTTTCATGATATGGAAAAATACCCATTAACCTATTTTGTACCAGAAACCCCAAATCGGGTACCCTGGCAAACAGTGCAGCCCCAGGTCAGACCCCACAGAACGCAGCATCTGATCGGGGCCTACACTATTTGCAAAACGTTCAGCTATTTTCCAACTAAATTGCAAAGATAACACAACCTGTCACCCCTAAATTTCGAAATGGACACCTGCCATATGTGGGGAGGTTCCATTTGGTACAAAAAGGGTTATATAATTATCCCAAAATATGTGTTATCTAAAACTTAAGGCCATTTAACAGGACCGAAAAATGACTTCCAATTAGCTATGGTCAATGAGCTACAGTGAAATTTCACTATTAAGACCACCTAAAATTAAGACTAATTCTACTTTAAATAGCTTATTAAGAAGGTTGCCATTATTCTTTGTGCTTTCTGCACACAATGTCCACTAGCAGTCCGGGACCACCTTTGGGTTTGAACAGTACCAAAGGTGGTCTTAATACAGGAATTTACTGTATTTGTGTTAGAGTAATTAAATTCTGTTTACTATACATAGTTTTAAGTAATCTCGAGGCATGTTTGATGACTCACAATAAGGAGTGAGTGAGTTTTAGTTTTACGTCCCACCAACAGCTAAGGTCATACAGACGGGACCTTGGTTTAAAGACTCATCCGAAAGTCTGGAGAAGCCCGGGATCGATCCTGCGATCCCTGGTTTACAAGGCGAGTAGCGTAACCACTGCACCACGGAGGCTTCTACTCACAATAAGGAATAGGTTCTTTAACCCATTGCATGCGGTAAATCCATAAAGCGTTACCTGGTCAAACAGTGCAGGCCCAGATCAGACGCCGCATTTGATCAGACACCGCAAAATGCGGCGTCTGATTAGTGCCTGCACTATTTGCTGACAGAAGTTTCCGTCAAAGATAGAATAAAAACAAAAAAAATGTCTACCGCCCCTTATATGACAAATGGACTTGTCCAACATATAGCAATGGAAGATTCCACTAGTATACAATGGGTTAATGTTAATCAGTCTGTGCTGCAGCTATGGCTGGTTTCAGACTAAGTTTGGTGGCATCTTTCTAATGTATATACTCGGAGGCAATAAAAAGCATACAGTTTTTGATTTAGAATACCGGATCGTGTATTGCTGTCTGTAATAAAATATGTCTATGTCCGCTTTTCCCAAACGTCCAAGTTTGTAAAACTCCAATTCTTTTCCTGTAACAGTCATCCATGAAGGAGGCTTTTTTTTTGGGTTTTGGTTTTACGGCCCTTTCAAGATTATTTCACTCATATCAAGCCGATCGTTAATTAGAGGTGGGCGAAAACCGGAGTACCCGGAGAAAAACCACCTGACCTTCCGTTGCAGAACTTGGCGTCCCACATATGACCCGAGTGAGGCTCGAACCACAGCGGTTCTATGAAGGAGTTATTGCCCTTAATTGAAAATCAATATTTCCAATAAAATCTCATGTTGTACGCGACTTTCAAATCTGTGCACACCGCAAAAGTCCTGTACGAATGTTCTTCTATAAGACCACATCATTACTTTGCAATTAAACCCAAACAAACAGCTTCAAACTCAATTGGAACTTCTGCCTTTTCCGGATTATCTCCCTTTCAATTTAAATCATAGTGAATTAAATGAGTCATTTTCTCAGATCGTGTAAAACCTCTAAAATTGCACAATGGAAAGTTATATCTTCAATACAAATCCTATAGAAACATAATGCATTTAATCAAAGGAAGAAGGTCAAAGGCAAAAATGTCATTTTCTTGGAGAAAAGATGTTGCACTTTACCTTGTGTTTAATTTCAATATGCGACATATTCTTGCCAATCAGTTGCCATTCTTTGAATTTGTTGCACGAAAAATCATTTATTGAATAACCCTTATTCGAAACACATGTTTAAGGGGAAGCTACTCAAGACAAAATATTGGATCAGACACCTGTCCATCGCAAGTGACACAATTTCATTATCCTTTAATCAAATTTAACGGAAAATGGTGCAAATTATGCGGAAGTTGTTCTTATTTATGATACCTCGTATGCATGTAGGGAGGGAGAGATTGGGATGCAAATTGGCATTCAGTAACCTGTATACTTACTTTTGCCTCTCAGTATATATGAACTTGAGTCAAGTGTCACTGGTGTAGTTTTAGGACCAGTTTGCCGTGGAAACATTGTCAGATTACAAAACCAAAATACTTCCAGTCTGGCGATGTATACACATTATCTCTACACTTACTTGATCTGCCGCATTGTATGAGGTCGAGTGGATGCTTCCAGATCAAAGTCTCACATGAGACTCAAAGCATTGAGTGTGAAGCGTAAAATCTGGGAACATCCACGCAACATGATAGTGTGTGGCAGTTCAGGTTAAGTCCCTATAGGGACTTAACCTGAACTGCCACACACTATCATTGGGACTTCCTATAGTCATTTTTTTTTTCTTCCAATAAAGTCAGTTTTCAAATGTAAATAAGTGGGAAATTTTGACATTAGGTTAATTTGTGTGTCAGCATCATGTTACATGTCTGGTTCCCATTACTTGTGGCTGCTTTGTAACATTGCAACAAATGCCGGAGCTGAGGTAGCCTTGTGATGGATCCGTATTGTGATAGTTAAACCAGAGTAGACAGATGCGGGATTCTGTACTTTTTTGTCAGAAAACGAATTGAATACAGCAGTATTTTTGTAGATAGGTACATTATAAAACCACTGATCTAGCATGATTTTTGTCGCACCTGCTTTAGCAGGAAGACATAGGCGTGCAAGTTTCTGTCCGTCTGTCTGTCCGCACCAACAAATGTATAGTTAGGTGGCTATGTAAATGGACAGAATCAATGTAAGTCAATGGGATTTATTCCGTTACACACCGAAAATACTTCTTTTCAGTGGCTAAAAGTAGCCACTTAAGTATCAATCCTGCCAAAAATAGCCACATAAGTATACATCCGTGAGAACGTCCGTCCGTCCGTCAGGTTGTCCGTCCGTCTTTCCGTCAACATTTTACACTGGGTGTCTTGTCATCGCAACTCCTCCTACAGTTTCATACCGATTATTTTCAAACTTTGCGTGTGTTTTTGCCATGGTATGAGGATGCGCATGTGGTTTTGACTTTATCGTCCGATCATTTTTGTCACTTTTTCCACATTTTGAACTTAGTCATTTTTAACTTACAATTGATATATGATAGGTACCTCTTGTCATCGCAACTCCTCTTACAGTTTTATACCAATCATTTTGAAACTTTGTGTGTGCTTTCGCCATGGTCTGAGGATCTGCATGTGGTTTCGCAGACATGTTAAGTCTCCCGAAAATTGCGGGAGACTCCCGAAAAAATAGCTTTTCTCACGCCTCACGAAATTCAGGAAAAAACTCCCGGAAAAATGAAAATAACGTTTTTAGGCAAATTTTTGAAAAGCTGCGCTTGTATTTTCGTTTGTGCAAACCAGCGGAAAAATCCGAGTTAATCTGTGAGTAAAACTGATAATAATTAATGCACTGTCCAGTATAATTGGGGATTAAAACACGGTTCCACACCTGCAGATGGGCATTAACAAATGAAACATTCGTTTCTTGAAGTGATTGCAAAAATGAAAGTAAATCCTAACCGTTAATTTCCTTCAAACAACGGACCATGTTAGTTAACCGAATCGTGTTATAAACGCCGACCGTATTTGTCACGGATCAGTTTATTCTATAATTACACTGTAAACACAAGCCTCCTGCTCTCAATAAGCCTACAATCTTCCTCGTGACAAGGTGTGAAAATAAGATTAAGTTATGGCTCTAATTTGCATTTATCCCCAAATCATGAAATTTAATCCCCAATCAGTGTGAAGATGATGTAATCGCTTCTAAGATGTTTTGCTACATCTAACGGTAGATGTATCATGCATAATAAAAACAGACTATAATACTGTCTCGTGCATGGTTATGTTTTGGCGCCAAAATAGCAGACGCTTGGCGGGAAAAATCGAACGTTTTAATATGTGTAAACACATCTGTATGCTGTTGTTGGTGATTGACACGGAGCTTCCCGGGATAAGTCGGTTATTGTGCAAGGCACCGTCCCCTATCCAGTTCTATCCACAACTGTTCAGCTGTCGAGAAAATATTCTTTTTACCGATTGCAAACATTTTTTATGAAAGAAATACGTCCCATTAAAATAAAATAAAAGAAATAAACATTAAACACGTGCGGGGTTGCTGGGGTGGTATGACGTCATTTTCCGATCGCGTGCAGAAAAACCGTAGCTGCTGTTTGTGGACGGTGGATTTCATGGCGATTTTGGTGGTTTTCACCTTGAACTTGCTTGTTGAGCGGGTGTGAAAGTTTTGGATGGAGGGGTCCTCGTCTTGTGGCTGGATGATTAAATTATAAACTAATCGGCATTCTTTATTCTCTTATCTCGCTAACCTGACAATTTTGATCTTTTGCAGCTGCGTGTCAAGTTTATATAACTATCAGAATCTTTAATTGCTAATTGGACAAGCTGTTATGACATGTCTGCAATTAATTTGAACTTGAAAAAGTACCGTTATAGACCGTGACAACTAAAGTATTAACCACCGTATTTCCGCACTTAAAAGTCGGAGGGGAATTAAGTTGTTGTGCTTGAAACTTGATCGAAACCTTGGATTATTATACCCGCTTTTAAGAAGAATAATCGGGTATATTGTTTTCTTGTCAGAGTCGAGTGTCTGTCAGTCCGTGGGTCTGTATGTATGTGTGTACGTACGTCCGTCACGTTTCTATGGAATGGATCTCATCTGAAACCGGTTAAGATACAGTTTTCAAACATTGCCTGTGGATAGTACATGGGATGTAGATGGCACTAGGCTACTTTTTGCATGACCTTGACCTCAACATGACCCCAAGCTCAAAAGTTCAAAAAGTACGATTTTGCCATATCTCCTAAACTATTTCAATCACCACTCCTGAAACTTTGGTTATTGGATGGCCCTTGGAATATAGAATAAATTGGGCTACTTTTGGGGTGACCTTGACCTCAACATGATTCCAAGGTCAAAGGTCAAAAAGTATGATTTTGCCGTATCTTCTTTACTATTGGAGTTAAACTTCTAAAACTTTGGTTATTGGATGGTCCTTGGAATATAGAATGAATGGGGCTAATTTTGGCATGACCTTGACCTCAACATGACCCCAAGGTCAAAGGTAAAAAAGTATGACTTTGCTACATCTCCTAAACTATTGGAGTTACACTTCTGAAACTTAGCTTATTGGATGGCCCTTGGAATATAGAATATATTGGGCTACTTTTGTTGTGACCTCGACCTCAACATGACCCGAAGGTCAAAGGTCAGAAAGTTTTATTTTGTCATATCTTCTAAACTTTTGGAGCTACACTGCTGAAACTGGTTATTGGATGGCCCTTGGAATATAGAATCAATTGGGCTACTTTTGTTGTGACCTTGACCTCAACCTGACCCCAAGGTCAAAGGTAAAAAGTATGACTTTGCCATATCTTCTAAACTATCGGAGTTACAACTTTGGTTTTTAGATGGCCCTTGGAATATAGAAAAATTGGAATACTATTGGTGGACCTCAACATAACCCCTAGGTCAAAGGTAAAAAAGTATGACTTTGCCATATCTTCTAAACTATAGGAGTTACACTTCTGAAACTTTGTTTATCAGTTAGAATGTTCTTTGCAACTTTTTTGGTTATTGTATAGCCTTGGAATATAGAATGAATTGGGCTGTTTTAGCATGACTCTGCCATATCTCCTAAACTATTGGAGTTACACTTCTGATTGTTTGCTTATTGGATGGCTCTTGGAATATAGAATGTATTAGGCTACTTTTGTTGTGACCTCGACTTCAACATGACCCCAAGGTAAAATGTCAAAAAGTATTATTTTGCCATATCTTCTAAACTATTGGAGCTACACTGCTGAAACTTTGGTTATTGGATGGCCCTTGGAATATAGAATCAATTGGGCTACTTTTGTTGTGACCAGCTGGGCATAAATGATAAGATATGCTCTTGTGCTGGGGGTGGCACTGGTATTGCTAGGTGTTAGTTTGTAGACATCTTCCCAAGGAAATGATTTTAAAAATATTTATACATGAACAGGAGTGTAAAGAATAAACAAAAAAAAAATGTTCAAAAAGCTCTCAGAGTGCACCATTTTCTAGCCTATCCTGAGAGCTTGCCACCAAGACTTCGCGCCTTCGGAACTCGCCAATCCTCCTCGAACGCACTGTCTCCCTCATTTTTATTTTCAAAACTTAACATGTCTGGTTTCGACATGATTCTCAGAATATTTTTTTTTCTCACTTTTTGCACATTATGAACTTAGCCATTTTTAGGCTTTAGTTGATATACAATAGGTACCTCTTGTCATCACAACTCCTCTTTCAGTTTTATATTGATCATTTTGAAACTTTGTGTGTGTATTTGCTATGGTATGAGGATGTGCATGTGGTTTGGACTTTAACTTCGGATCAATTTTTATCACTTTTTCCACATTGTGAACTTAGTCATTTTAAACCTACAATTGATATATTATAGGTACCTTTTGTCATCGCAACTGCTCTTGCAGTTTTATACGATCATTTTGAAACTTAGCATGTGCTTTTGGCATGGTATGAGAATGTGCATGTGAATTTGACATAATTCTCAGAATATTGTCCTACCTGCTTTAGCAGGAAGACATAGGCGTGCAAGTTTCCGTCCATCCGGTTGTCCATCCGTCTTTCCGTCAACATTTTACACTGGGTGTCTTGTCATCGCAACTCCTCCTACAGTTTCATACCGATTATTTTGAAACTTTGCGTGTGTTATTGCCATGGTATGAGGATGCGCGTGTGGTTTGGACTTTATTGTCCGATCATTTTTGTCACTTTTTCCACATTGTGAACTTAGTCATTTTTAACCTTCAATTGATATATGTTAGGTACCTCTTGTCATCGCAACTCCTCTTACAGTTTTATACCAATCATTTTGAAACTTTGCATGTGCTTTTGCCATGGTATGAGGATGTGCATGTGATTTCGACATAATTCTCAGAATATTTTTTTCGCTTTTTGCGCATTGTGAACTTAGTCATTTTTAAGCTTCAATTGATATACAGGAGGTACCTCTTTGTCACTGCAACTCCTCTTACAGTTTTATACTAATCATTTTGAAGCTTTGCATGTGTTTTTGCCATGGCATGAGGCCCTGCATGTGGTTTGGACTTAATCTTCGGATCAATTTTTGACACTTTTTCCACATTGTGAACTTGTTGTTAACCTTCAGTTGATATATGATAGGTACCTCGTCATCGCAACTCCTCTTAGTTTTATACTAATCATTTTGAAACTTAGCTTGTGTTTTCTCCATGATATGAGGATGTTCATATGCTTTGGATATAATTCTTGGATCATTTTAGTTCATTTTATATTGTGAAATTAGTCAGTTTTTTACCTCACATATATAGGCTATGGATTCTTCTCAAAGCCCTGTATTCATCTCTTCTGCCTTTAATAAACTTTTATTTTTTGTGTTGGGCAGGTGGGGGGCAGGTGGGGAGCAGGTGCAACATCAACTTCACCGAAGTTGAATTTCTGGTGTGTCTGTAGAATAGAAACCACTTTGTCAGTTTGGTTTATCCAACTTTAATAGAACTTAACCATTCCAAAATAACCCAAACCAACAAATCATTAGTAAACCTTTGAGAACAATGACAAAAATGTCCCATTCCAGCTCAGTGATAGAATGCATGCTGTAGATACTTTCCAAATACAGCCAAACTTCAGTGGCTCGAACACCTTTGAGACCTGGAAACTGTTCCAGACAGTGAATTTATTTCTGTTCATACTTTCCAAATACTGCTGAACTCCAATGGCTCGAACACCATTCTGTTCTGTTTGGGACCTCGAAAATCTGACACAGCAATTTTTTTTCTGTAGAGCCGAACTTCAATGGTTATACCACCTTTCTGTTCAAGACAGCGAATTTATTTCTGTAGATACTTTCCAAATACAGCCGAACTTCAATGGCTCGAACACCTTTGGGACCTCGAAAATCTGTTCTAGACAGCTAATTAATTTCTGTAGATACTTTCTAAATACTGCCGAATTTCAATGGCTCGAACACCTTTGGGACCTCGAAAATTTGTTTGAGACAGTGGTAGTTCGAGCCACTGAAGATTACTGCCAGGAGGAACAAAGAGATACTTTTGGGCATCTTTCCGGTGTTCTATAATGAAAATGTATGTTGTGTGTACTGCACACAGCATAAATTTGCAAGATAAAAGACGAAAGTTTTCTAAATTATCCCCCACTATTTCTTATGAAGATAATTTCCCCAGGGGCTCAAGCATAGATTCGACTCAGCCATGGTAAATGAGCCATCGAAGCTCAAATGTGTTATGGATTACACAAAGTGGTTTTGAAATTGCAAGGCCTTCAACAATATTTCACTGATGTCAGGAATTCCAGAAATGATTCAAAATAAGCCATTTTGACAAATCACTATGGGAAAAACTTCAGCTCATATTGGCCGAACTTTGACCTCGATATAATATGTGGTGCTCCACATAGAACGTTTTGGCTTGATTGCATGAAAACCATTAACCCATTGTATACCAGTGGACTCTTCCATTGCTATATTATGTTGTTTTTTTTTGTTCTGTTTTATGGCCCTTTCAAGATTATTTAACTCATATCGAGCCGATCGTCAATCACAAGGCCTTCAACAATATTTCACTGATGTCAGGAATTCACTAAGGGGAAAACTTTGGCTCATATTGGGTGAACTTTGACCTTGATATAATATGTGGTGCTCCACATAGAAAGTTTCGGCTTGATTGGATGAAAACCATTAACCCATTGTATACCAGTGGACTCTTCCATTGCTAATGTTTTTTTTGTTTTTTTTTGGTTTTGTTTTACAGCCCTTTCAAGATTATTTAACTCATATCGAGCCGATCGTCAATCAGAGATGGGCGAAAACCGGAGTACCCGGAGATAAACCATCTGACCTTCCGTTGCAGAACTTGGCGTCTCACGTGACCCGAGCCAGGCTGGAACCTACGGGGGTGAGAGACCTAATGAATAAGAGTCAGCACTCTTATCCACTAGGCCAGGGAGGACTGTTGCTATATGTTGGGCAAGTCCATTTGTCATATAAGGGGTTTCAGGCCTATTTTTTTCATTTTCTGTGCTTAGCAAACTGCAGACCCTGATCAGATGCCGCATAATGCGGCATCTGATCCGGGCCTCCGCTGTTTGCCAAGGTACACCTTCAGGGGTTTTCCCACATGCAATAGGTTAAGGAGAATTAACTCGGTCTCCCCAAGAAGTTTGGAGGCTTACTGTGTTTGCTCTGTTTCTTCTTATTATTCTGGGGTGGTTGGGCGAGGCCAAGGTGTTGCTCCATTCATTTTTCCCCTCACTTTCATCTTCTCTACTGTCTCTTCTATCTCCCTTTCTCTGGGAGATGACACAAAATGACCCAAAAGGGATGATGTGTTGTTAAACTCCAACACAATCTTCTTTTTATTCTAGGACTGTACATCTTTCTGCCCAAATTTTGTCAGGATGTGTTTAGAGAAACCACAGGACAGCTTGTTCTGGAATTTTATGACATATGCATATAAAGTTGTGGCTTTCAAAATTCAAAATGGGGGACCAAGCCACCAAAATTTTGACCATTTTCCCCATCATTACTCCAAGAAACAAATGTTATAGACATTTGTTAGAATCGCCTCGGTGAGGCGATTCTAACAAATTTCTATAACATTTGTTTCTTGGAGTATTAGATTACAAGACTTTTTAAGCTATGGAGTCGATATGTGCATTTCCAACCCGAGGGAGGCCCATGCCGCTCGGAACCGTGTCTAAGCCTTTCGCTAAGTAGTCATTCCATTCAAAATGTCGTTATAACGAGTTTTGCCGTTATAACGAATGTCGGTATAAAGAGGGTTGACTGTATTTTCTTTATAAGACAGATTCAGTGACAATGACTGGGGTATGCCTGAATGCATTCATGGACACTGACTAGGGTATGCCCCACCCTCTCCTGTTCATATAAGGCTTAATAATATATTAAGTCTATTGTGACAAGACACATTCAATGGTACTGGCCCTGGGTATGCCCCACTCCTTCCAGTTCAAATGAAGCTTAATATCTCGGAAACTGTTCAGATCTCCACAGCTTAACAATATATATTGTTCCATATGGTATTACTAAGCTGCAATTAGTAACAATGACCTGGATCCCCCCGGAGTATGCCCCACCAACTATGCCCCACCCTCCAGTTGGTTTGAGGCTTAATGTCTCGGAAAAGATCCAAAAACAGTATATATTGTTTCTATTGATAAGATGCATTCAGTGCGACGAACTGATGATCCTCCATGGTTATGCTCCACCCCTTCCATTTCAAATAAGGCTTTGTATCCACTAGCGTTTTGGCTTGTTGCTGCTGGAGCTTCATGCGAGGCGCACAGACTGATCAGACTGCATAGGTAATTTTGTGTGCATTTTTTATCAGATCATTAATTGAAGAATGCCAATAATTTATTTGATAAATTTATGAGCAGGACATGGGAGCATGAAAGCTGCTTTACAACCAAGGGGCCTGGTTTCCAGCAGGAGTAGCTTCACCTTTGGATCACAGTCCATACCGAAGGATTATATTTGATTTGGTTGCAAAGAAGCAGTCCAGAAATAAAGATTTCACATTTTTATTTTCATTTAAGAATGTCACTATATGACACATATAAAAGAAATGCCTAAAAACAAAATAACATAAGTGGGCACATACACAACTGGACGCATGCACATCAGTTGATCAAGTTTAAATACCATACAATGTTTACATATACTACTTGACACTCCTACAATAATGATAACATAATATATACGAACTGCAACGAGCAAAAGTCTTCGGTCATGTGCCAAATTTAGACTCCGATCAGTCCCTGCATTACAGTAACAGTCTCTGCCATACAGCCAGTTCTCTAAATCAGCCTGCACAGTCAAATCCAAGGTTCAAAATTGAAAACGTCAAAAAAAGTAGGCAGTAAGTTGACAATTGAAAGCAGATCATGCTCATCATTATAGGTTTACAGTTACCGGGTAACCTTTACCACTCTCTAGGTGAATTCAGCAGACAACATTATTGATATATTTCTTATTTTTCCCAGGAGACAGGGACTTGACAGCTCATGCAAATTGTCTCCATAGGAGACAATTTGCATTGGATGTCTGGGAAAATCAGAAAATTTTAAAATGTCATCTGTGAAAAAAATACCCAGCATGCACAGCATTAAAGAAAAAAAAATGGTACTGAGAAGCAAATTCTTTCCTTTAAATGTAAGACCTGTTATCAGTTCAGGTACATCTTGAAACACTTGCTGTAAGGTATTTGCTTTGAGGTTTTTGTTTGTTTGATTTGAGGTTTAACGTCCCCGTCAACACTGTAAAGGTCATTTTGGAGACTGTGCTTCAAATTTTGTGGGACTTTTACCCGACATTGAGATGAAATGACATCTCAAGCCCTGCTGCCCAATGAAACAAATAGGATTTGCAAGCACACACCACTTTGCCTGGGCAGGCTTAGATCCTCTAAGCGGTTTACCAGTACTCGTGTGCGTGTCGGTTTCAGCTCTGCATGGAAGCATCATGCAGCCCAACTATTTCTTCAAGCCCCGATGGGCGGGTCCGAAGAAGTATAAGTTTAATGGTGGTGAAAAGTCAACACAATTAAAATATGTTGACCAGTGAAAGGCTGAATGCAGCCTATACAAGTTGGCCGATTTAACAGCTAAATAAATGTCTGAAGTTGCCTCCCTTCCAATAAATGGCAGAAGGCACATTTATCCATGCACCTGGAAATACTGAATACCTGAATCCTATAGTATATTGGACATTCCTAAGTAGCACATACAGTAAAATTCCGCTATTAAGACCACCTAAAATTAAGAAAAATCGGTGTTTAAAATCTTACTGAGAAGGTTTCAGTTATTCTTTCTTTGTGTTTTCTTCACCCAGTGTCTCCAAAAGAGACCACCTTTGGGACGGTTCAAAAGTGGTCTTAAAGACCAATTTTGAACAGTCCCAAAGGTGGTCTTAGTATAGAAAGTTTGCTGCATCTGTTGCGGACATTCTTCACAGGGTGCAAGTTGCACTTTCAAGGCTGCAAATTCGCTTGTTAATTTCGAACACTGTAATCAGTCATAGTTGTGTCAATGAGGATGACCACAGACAGCCAATTGTTAATCAGAGGTGGGCAAAAACCGGAGTACCCGGGGAAACACTACCTGACCTTCCTTGGCGCAAGACCCAAAGCTAGATGGAGATAGAAAAGACTATACTATTTGTGGATATGCAGGCTGACCTGGGTCTTTGCCAAGCTCACTTGTCCAAAGATACTTTCTCTTAATCCAGTGCATATAAAGATGAGACACTTATAATGCAATTGCCTACAGTTTTCGCTCACCCCTGAGAACATAAACTGCAGAGCTTAAAAATTGAGAAACTTTATTATTATGAACATATGCCTATACAAATGCATTGTAAACTTTACCGCCGAAAAAACGAAAATTTTAAGATGAAAAGTTGAGATATTTTTCTTATTTCTGCTCAAAATATAGATGGTGGGTACTCGCTAGAACCACCTCATTGAGGCGGTTTTAACGAGTAGCCTCCATCTATATTTTAGAGCAGAAATAACAAAAATAAGGTTTACCCTGTAAACCCCAGTTTAATTTATAAAAGTGGGGTTCACAGGGGTCAAAATTATATAGGCGTGTTTTCGTGATGTGGATATTTTCTCTGCACTGTCTTGAGAGTGTGAGTCTTAGAAGTACTCATAATAGGACTTCAAACAATAATGAACCAACCTAAGAGAAAAGAGCCCATAGAGGTCTATGGTTAAACACAGACTGCAGAGCTTAAAAATTGAGAAACTTTATGGATATTTCTCGACACTGCCACGACAGTATGAGTCTTAGTACTCATAATAGGACTTCAAACAATAATGAACCAACCTAAGAGAAAAGAGCCCATAGAGGTCTATGGTTAAACACAGACTGCAGAGCTTAAAAATTGAGAAACTTTATGGATATTTCTCGACACTGCCACGACAGTATGAGTCTTAGTACTCACAATAGGACTTCAAACAATAATGAACCAACCTATGAGAAAAGAGCCCATAGAATTCTCTGATATATGTTTTTTCAAATTGTGAAATTCCGCTATAAAGACCACCTAAAATTAGGACTAATTCTGCTATAAAAAGGTTACTTTGAGGGGTACACTAAAGTTTTCTTTTTCTTTTTTTTCTGCCTACGCTGTCCTCTGGTCAGGGACCACCTTTGGGACCGTTCAATAGTGGTCAAAGACCACTTTTGAACAGTCCCAATGGTGGTCTTAATATAGGAATTTTACTGTACACAAGCACAGCCAACTAATTTGAGCTTGACACATGGCTGGCTTTTTGTAAGAAACTGTCTCAACATCTCATCTACATGTCTGCAAGCAACAAAAGCTCTGGCGAGATTGCGCATATGCATGCGCAGTCTCGCCCTAGTCTTTGCTGCTAATGTATGCGATAAGTGTCCAGTTCTCATGAGTTGGATCTAATAATGCCCTAGAAAACACAAAAGCATGTACATGTAGCAATTAGAGAAGTAAATGAATTTTGCTAAATGGTGATTTTTCAATATTAACATAACTGAATAATTCAGGTCATATCCCCTCCCCAACTCTTAATTGGTATTCCAGTCCATTTTAAATTTAATTAGTTAACCCTTTCACCCCTGAATTCCTGGACTAGTATCATCCATGTTTGATTTTGGGATACTTTCATGGTTGCAAATAAGGATTTACTAAGAGATTGGATAAACTGTAGTTCCTGACGAGATGGTCACAGCAACTGATAAAGTGGGTATTTTGTGATAATTGAAGGGTAGTTTTCCTTATTTCTCCATATAAACCTATGTTGTGGGTATTCATTAGAACCGCCTTGTCGAGGCATTTCTAATGAATACCTACAGCATAGGTTTTTATGGAGAACTGACAAAAACTATCCTTCATTTATCACAAAATAGTGAATACGAACCTTATCTGTTGGTGTGTACGGTTAAAAATGAGTTGTCTCATCAGGAGTCTGAGGACCTACTCTGTTTGCTCAAGTATCTGATAAATATTCAAAAGAAAGGTAATCCTTTTAAAGCAAAGACTACAACACAGAACTGAAAACTGGAGTGTGCCTGATTTTTCTGAGCCAGACTAGCTAGTTTCAGCTAATTAGGCCTCATCAAAGTGCACAGTGGTGCAAGGGTTAAGGGATATATTAAAAGTCTCTTGTTGTACAACATAACTCTCACATAAGGAGTAACGAGAATAAATTTTGGTATTTTTTTCTTTTTTTCTCCATAAAACAATGCGCACTTGTTAAGATTCTAACAAGTACCCACAACATATGTTTCTAATATGAAATAAAGAAAATTATCATATGACATGGAGTCTAAGAATGTAACAAGAGGCTCAATGAGCCTAAGCCGCTCACCTGAGGAACTTAAGTTTTAACAATTCACAGACTTGACTACTAAATCTGCTAATAGAATCCAGCACATTGACCCTTACAGGATATAAGTCATCATTATTGCATTGCATTCCAAGTTTGAGACTTCTAGCTTCTATAGTTCCTGAGAAATCTTTGACGAAAATTTAACATTGGTCAAAATGGAGAGAAAGAAGAATGAAAGAACAGATGAACAAATAAGCTGAGAAAGCCCAATGTCTCTTACACAAAATAAGTCATCATTATTCTATTGAATACCAAATTTGATGCTTCTAGCTTTTATAGTTCCTGAGAAATCTTTGATTAAAAATTTATTATTGGTCTATTATCTCTATATGGAGAGAAAGAAGAATGAAGGAACAAATGAACCAGACTAGCTCCAAAACCTAATGCAGCCTTTCCCTTGCCCAATGGTGCTACACATAAAATTTAAACAAGATTGGTCGACTGCCTTCTGAGATATGCTTCATTGAAAGTGTGGACGACGGATGGACGGACGACAGACGACGGACTCCGGAGCCTTGGTATACTATCAGCTCACTGGAGCCTTTGGCTCAGGTGAGCTAAAAAGTCGCTATTTCTGTCACAACATTTTCCCTACGTTAAGTCTATGGGCAAATTTTTTTTGTCGCTCAAGGTCACGTAACTCCGGGGTCAATATTCCGATTCGGCCCAAAATTGAACTTAACCGAGATTTTATGCCTGTCCTCGTTACCTGCAAGTTTGAAGCTGATATGAATAAAAATAAAGTTGCTATCATGGTCACAACGTATTTTTTTATGCTCAAGGGCAGGTAACTCCAAGGCAAATAATCCGATTCGGCCCAAAATCGAACTTAACCGAGATTTTATGTCTGTCCTCGTTACCTGCAAGTTTGAAGCTGATCTGAAAAAAATTCAAGTCGCTATCGTAGTCACAACATTTTCCCTATGTAAAGTCTATGGGCAATTTTTTTGTCGCTCAAGGTCATGTAACTCCGAGGTCAATATTCCGATTCTGCCCAAAATCGAACTCAACCGAGATTTTATGCCTGTCCTTATTATCTGCAAGAATGAAGTCGATCAGAAAAAAATTGACGGAGCTAGAGTGATGACAAGCTTTTTCCTATGTTAAGTCGATGGGAGCTATATGTTGCCATGGTAACCAGAGTTCCACTCAGATCTGCATGAAAACCTTATGCAGTCTTTCCACTTGCCCAATAATGTTACACATGAAATTTGATCAAAGTCGGCCAAGTATTCTTCAAGATATACATTTTTGAAATTCCCATTAACCCTAATGCAAAAATGCACAAGGGCAGGTAACTCCTAAGTGTATGATCCGATTCTGCCAATTATCGAACTTGACCGAGATTTCATGGCTGTGCTGGTTATCTGTAAGAATGAACCCAATCCGAACAAAATTGAAGCAGCTACAGTGATGACAACATTTTCCCCCATTTAAGTTGATAGGCAATTTTTCAGGCGCTCAAGGGGACGTAACTCTTGAGTGAATTATCTGATTCGGCCCAAAATCGAACTTGACCGAGATTTTATGCCTGTACTGGTTATCTGCAAGAATGAAGTCGATCAGAAAAAAATTGATGGAGCTAGAGTGATGACAAGCTTTTTCCTATGTGAAGTCTATGGGAGCTAGATGTTGCCATGGCAACCAGAGTTCCACTCAGATCTGCCTGAAAACCTAATGAAGCCTTTCCACTTGCCCAATAATGCGACACATGAAATTTGATCAAAGTTGGCCAAGTAGTCTTTAAGATATACATTTTTGAAATTCCCATTAACCCTAATGCAAAAACACACAAGGGCAGGTAACTCCTAAGTGAATGATCTGATTCTGCCAGTTATCGAACTTGACCGAGATTTCATGGCTGTGCTGGTTATCTGCAAGAATAAAGCCAATCTGAAAATAATTGAAGCAGCTACGGTGATGACAACATTCTCCCCATGTTAAGTCAATAGGCAATTTTTTCAATGCTCAAGGGCACGTAACTCCTGAGTGAATAATCCGATTCAGCCCAAAATCGAACTTGATCGAGATTTCATGCCTGTCCTCGTTATCTGCAAGAATGAAGTCGATCAGAAAAAAATTGACGGAACTAGAGTGATGACAAGCTTTTTCCTATGTCAAGCCTATGGGAGCTCTTTGTTGCTGTGGCAACCAGAGTTCTCATCCGGTTTGTACGAAAACCTAATACAGCCTTCCCCCCTACCTGATGATGGTTCATATGAAATTTGATCAAGGCCGGCCAACTGGTTCCAGAGATATACTTCTTTGAAAGTGTGGACGACGGACGACAGACGCCGGCTTGTGGTATACTAATACCTCACATGAGCACATGAGCCTTCGGCTCAGGTGAGCTAATAATGCCATGTAATGAATTCAGTAATCCACTAGTGAATTAAATATGCAAATTAGTTAAATTTGCTCCGTAATGTTACATGCATGACGTCCTTTACGACATAAACATTTACTAATGGCGAAATATTGACATTTTTGTAAAACAATCGTGAACCAAATGCGTTTTAAATGTCATATGATAAATAAATTTTGCATTCGTGCTCATGTATTACTGATTTTATTAAACTCTGATTTTATTAAACTTGTTAAGGAAAAGGTATAAAATGCTCAGCGAGCCTCTCATTTTATCCCTTTTCCTCAACTTCTTTAATAATTTAATAATACATGAACATTCAGGTAAGATTCTCTGCCTATCCCTGGATTATCCTTGTTACTGCTGCTGCTTTGCACCTATGGATGTTAAGCCATTGTAAACTAGTGGACTCTTCCATTGCTATATGTTGGACAAGTCCATTTCTTATATAAGGGGTGGCAGGACTTTTTTTGTTTTTATTCTATTTTTGACAGAAAATTCTGTTAGCAAATAGTGCAGGCCCTGATCAGACGCAGCGTTGTGCGGCGTCTGATCTGGGCCTGTACTATTTGCCAAGGTACCCCTTTAGGGGTTTCCAGCATGCAATGGGTTAAGATTAATTGTCATGAATTACAATAGAATTCATATTCAATACCATTTTATTCAAAGACATTATCTGCCAGTAAATTGTTTTCTTTAAAATAAGGATTTCAAAAGTCTAACAAAATCTGAAAATAAAACATTACAAATCTATGTATTAAACAGAATTTTCACAAACACATTTTACAATATAAACCATTCTAACCAAAAAGAAAATAAAAATGTTGAACAAGTGAAAAAAAAAATGTTTCAAATACCAACAAAGTAGACTGTATACTGCATGAGTGGGACCCTTCCAAAAGAAGCACAAAAGGATTTTATGTTGATCAATACACATTACAAGTTTTCTATCATTTTGCATAGCATACAACTTTTGGACATCCTGATGTGAGCACTTATGAAAAAGAGGCCCACTCTGAAAGGAAAGAATTTGCTCCTTAGAAAAATGAGTCAAGATTTACAGTTTAAAGGCAGTATGAACACATGAGACATATATTTCATTGCACACTTTACAAACAAGACAAAGGGGTATACCAAGGATAAGTGATAATTTCCCAGAGTTCATGTTATATGACTTCCGGTTAACTTTCCAGTAGTAACCCTTTTTAATTAACCACACCCATTTTCTGACAATCAGCCAATCAGATAACACAATATAATGTTTTCATTCAAATTCATTAAGATAAACTGTAGATCTCACCTGATCTGGCTCAACACTGTTTGCAAAGGTAGGGATTGTTGTGAATAAGGGTTAACTGAAATGGGCCTATTTCTTTAAAAAAAACAACAAGCTTTCCAAGACAATGTCAAGCCTGTGATCGTTATTCTTGAGAAATGGACACAAACCTTTGGACTGATGCTAGGGTCTATGCATATGTTGATGGACTGGCGAATGGACGAGCAAATCCACAATAACCCAGAAATTAATTTCACTGACCATTCCAAGGTGGTTCTTCTGTTGCGGTTTATTTGTGTGTGTATCACTTATATTTGTTTGTTTTGTACAGCCAATTGGCCATTTGTGGGAAAGTAACTGTCCTTTTGGCTTTCCACTATTGATGTTTCCATTAGGGTCTAGTTATTTCATGTTTGTGCTTCTTTCCCTTTAGGAGAAGCCTCCGTGGTGTAGTGGTTATGCTACTCACCATGTAAACCTGGGGTCGCAAGATTGATCCCGGGCTTCTCCAGACTTTTGAATGAGTCTTTAAAGCTGACCCATAACATTCCTAGTTGTGATAAATTCAGGGCTTGATTTTGGAGTATTTGATACAAATCTCCAAATTCTTGGCATCAAATTCTCATGCCATACAACACTAATGCCCTGGACAGTAGACCCTGCACCCCCATACCAAAGGATATTAAACCACAGTGTGGTTGCTTAAAGGTGCATTATTGAGCTACCGGGTCTCAAATTTTTTTTTCTGGTTTTTATCTTCAATGCATACTCCTTTGTCATGTGTACACTTTTGGAACCAAATACAGCTTCAGAACTTTGTGAAAATGGTCGTTTTCATTCGTGTTTACCCTTCGCTCTGAACATGTGTTCGGAATTTCTGTTCTAAAAATAAATCTGTCACTTTAAAACATACATAGCGACAGTATCGTCTCTGAGTGTCGTTTCTTATGGCATGGTATTCAGCGTCATATTTTTTTCCGATTCAGGCATGGCCTAAGAAAACAAGGCCAAAAAATGAATGTCGCATAACGTCATATATGGGGATTCAATTTTTGTCACAAACTAAAAATAGATCTAACTAGTGTTCGAAACCTAGTTTGGGAATCCCTCTCAAACTCGTTTACCTGTCGTCATAATTGTTTGCATTTTTGCATAAAATGCATTCATTTGTATTGTTTTAAAGGAAAATACCGGCTATATGCATTTTATTTTTGGAAGCATTTTTTCCAGATAGCTCAAAAATGCACCTTTAAGACAGGTGCCTGCTTAATACAGACAAGATGAATGCATTTGCTGAAGCTGATTGCTTAATAAGGTGGCCACTATGACAGGTTTTCCTGTACATGTATGTTTGAGAAATTGTCTCAAATTTATCCAAAATACTCCCCTTTCCTGGGGCCAGTTGTTCAAAACTATTGTTGTTAGTTAACATATGGTTAAAACTTAGACCATTTAATAATAATTTTTGCTGAAAAAAATGCGAGCAGCTGCTCTCATTTTATTCAGCAAAAATACTATTATGTAAGATATTGTACTTGCTAAAATAGTTAACAATCTGACCACTAATGAACTTGTTTAGCTAATGATGCTTTGAACAACTTGCCACTGGTCTATGAATTAAATAAAGATGACGACAAAGACATTTAACAATGTAGCACAACCATTCGGGACAGGACTATGTACATATTGCCACCAAAAAATATATACAAATATCCCATTCATGAGTGAAATATATACAAGCAGTCAGTTACACCGTTACAGAAAGTATTACATGCACATATAATTCAATTAAGGGGAATCAGAACACTTGGCAGATATTTCTGCCATTTTTCAAAGGGAGACAACTTTCGAGACTTCCTGTTCACTTTTCTATAAGCCCTGTCCCAATGAAAAGGGGGTCTACTCTGAAGGGAAAGAATTTGCTCCTCATGAGCAAATTCTTTCCTTTAAGAGTTGACCCCTATTGACATGGGAGGCAGGAGTTGCCTCCCCTGAAGTTTTGTTTGATTTGAGGTTAAGCATCCCCGTCAACACTGTAAAGGTTATTTTGGAGACGTTGCTTCCAATTTTGTGGGACTTTTACCCAACATTGAGATGAAATGACATCTCGAGCCCTGCCGCCCAATGAAACCAATGGGGTTTATAAGCATGGACGGTCTGACTCGCACCGCTTTGCCTGGGCAGGCTTAGATCCTCTAAGCGGTTTACCAGTACTCGTGTGCGGGTCAGATTCAGCTCTGCGTGGAAGCATCATGCCTCCCTTATAGATGTTCCCATTCCCCTTAAGGGAAAATCATTTCTTCAACTGTTCAACAGCCTCAGATAAGGAGTAATAGGGAAAAGGACATTTCTTGTCAGAATCATGTTGTGGGTACTGTATCTGTCAGAACCACCTGATTAAGGCAATTATAACAAGTACCCACAACATACAGTTTCATGAAAAAAAAAGAAGCCTCTGTAGCCTAGTGTATAAGAGCGCCGACTCTTAATCATTAGGTCTCTCAGCGCTGTGGTTTAGAGCCTTGCTCGGGTCATATGTGAGACGCCAAATTCGGCAACGGATGGTCAGTGGTTTTTCTCCAGGTACTCCGGTTTTCGTCCACCTCTGATTAACGATCGGCTCAATAGGAGTGAAATAATCTTGAAAGGGCCGTAAGATAAAAAAAAACGGGAAAAATTCATCCCGAAATTCTGTAACTTAGAGTCTTAGAAAGGGAGCATTATAGCACAGAGCACCTATATAGAGGAAGTGTGAATATGTCTACAAAAATCGCAATAAAGAAAAGCGGGACACGAAAGGCTGCTGTTTCATGACTTCACTGAAAGATTCTGTAATGTCAGATGGTGAAACTTTATTTTCTGGAATCAAAAATATTACCAAAGGACGTAAATGTGATTCAACACTCAACAAATCACTTCGGGAGCCGATCTTTTCCTTAAATAAAGATAATCTAGGGATAATTTTCTGTACGTCTTGTAAGAAACATATGTTGTGAGTACTGGTTAGAATTGCCTCATTGAGGCGATTCTAACAAGTACCCACAAAATATTTTTTATGAAGAAATTTAGAAAATTTATCCTCAAATTACCCTAGTTACTTCTAATCCAAAGCTATTCTGTAATATGCATAAAACAGCATTATGTTTGTAAAAACTAGAGCTGCCGCCTAACGGGCGCCAATTATACCCCCGCATGCATTGTCAGACAAATTTTTACAAGTATTTGACCTTGAGGAAGGTCAAAGTAAAGGTCAAGGTCAGGTTTGTGTATATCAATCTTAAGTACTAGTGGCAAGGTGTGTGGTGTGTGAATATTAAAGAAATCGGTCAAAGAATAAGGAAGTTATGAGCAATGTTAAAGTTTTTTGTAACGGACAAACGACGACAGACGACAAGCTGACTCCTATATACCCTCTTCAAACTTTGTTTGCAGGGGTATAATAATTTTATTCTCATTGTCACATCAATTAACCAATCAAACACCAAGCAAAATGAAAGCAGATGACATTCTTTTTCTTAAAATACATTTCAGAAATTGGAGTTGAAAATTCATGTGAATAGTGTCCATCAGATGATTCACATGACTTTCAAGATTTATTTGACAGTGAAATACGTCAAAAAAATATTTGAAATTGAACACAGTCTACTGTAGTTGTGACTGGCACTTAAAGGGTCATAGCACTCAAGGGCAGTTTTCCTTATTTCTCAATATCAAGCCTATATTGTGGACCGCCCCAAATGAATACCCACAACATAGGTTTTTATGAAGAACTGACAAAAATTATCATTTAAGGGGAATGGATACACCTTCAGGGGAGGCAGCTCCTCCAAAATTATTTTTGTCTCCCATGTCAAAAGGGTCAACTCTTTAAAGGAAAGAATTTGCTCCTCAGGAGCAAATTCTTTCCTTCAAGAGTTGACCCCTGTTTCCTTGGGACAGGGCTTATAGAAAAGTAAACAACAAGTTCCCAAAGTTGTCTCCCTTTGAAAAATGGCGGAATATCTGCCAGGTGTTGACATTCCCCTTAATTGTCAACAAAAATACCCCACTTATCTGCTTCTATGACAAGTACATTAAAATACCTTGCTGCCTTTCTTTGACGGGAGTCAATTTTTCTAAGAGGGGGAGAAAAACTGAATATTTGATTGTATTTGACTTTAACAGCCCAGTCAACACTATTTGGGTCATTTTTTAGCTGGTCAGTTTACCTATCCACACTTTCCCTGTTCAGGCTTATACTAAGTCGTTAACCAGTACAGTGCACATTCTTTCGCCAGAAACTGACAACTGACTTTCTTGAATCAGCGGACGGGAGAGAATGACCATAGAAAAGATTTAATGAGAATTTTGCCGACCCTGGCAGGTATTGAACCCGCGTCCGCCTTATCACCAGTCAGACACGCATCAGACTGAGCTACCGAGACCGGCAAAGCTTTAAATGCTGGAAAGCAAAAATCACTGCAAGCAGAACAGCTAACAGACTGTTGGATTCACAAGAAATTGTTATTTTGCTTTTAGTTAATCCGCAAAGCAACAAAACAAAAGAGAAAATAAGGTCTTTGCATTTCAGGTGAACTGTCTGCTCGAAATTGTCTACCGTCTTTTTTTTTTACACAAAACTACATCTTAAAAACTAATTCAAATTTAAATTGTCTCCTACACCAGGGTTTGACATGTCCTTCAAACTGATCTATAGGGCACTTGCATTTAATGCTACGCCCAGTTTTCATGCCAACCCAAACTGTTTTCCATCTGCCATAGTATACCAACAGTATGGTTCCATATTTACAAATTCCATTACATCATGCTCCATACCTGTGATAATTCTTTGGACTGTATGAGGGAGATTTGTTATTGTGATGAGTGAGATGTAAAGAATATATAGGGAAATTCTCAGTTCAAATGAGGGTGACACCAAAATTTTACTAAAATTTAGCACCAATTTGGCAAAAAATAGCATCAAAATGAGGGAGTCTCCCTCCTGATGTGGAAGGTATCACAGGTATGATGCTCTTTTTATGTCTATAATGGAAAAAAATGTAACATTTTCAAACATGTTTTCTTCATGGTATTTTAAGAGGTGGGTGGGTGGGTTGGTGGGGGTGGTGGGGAGGGTGAGGATACACTTTCAAGTGAGGCAACTCTCTCAAAAATACATTTTTTTTTTGTTGTTTTCAATAGAGGTCTACTCAAAGAGGAAAGAATTTGCTCCAAAGGAGCAAATTCTTTCCTCTATGAGTCGACCTCTTTTTTTTCCGAGCATACAGGACAGCCAAGTGGAGTCAGGAAAGCTGTCTGGCTAGTAGAAAATGGTGGAAAATATCCGAAGAGTATTCATTCCCTTTAAAGTTTGTGAGAAACATTATCAATGTCCTGTGTCACTGGCAAAGAGGAGAAGTTCGGAGGTCACAGTTTACACCACTGAGACACCTACACAACAGCATCATGTACAATTCTCATTCTATCATCAATTCTCATTCTATCATCGTTATAAATAAAACATGTCTTTACCACACATTATACATCAAAGTAACTTAAGATCCATTTAACAATAGATGCTGTTGCTCCATGCTGCTGCATCTGAACAAACTCAAAGTACTTTACCGGCTGGATGATTCGAGTACTTCCACAACACAGAAAACGAACCTCTTGCTAGCAGGACAATAAATCTAAATTCAACCGGGAAACACCAAAAATGGACACTGGCAAACAGTGCAGACCCAGATCAGATGCTGCAGAATGTAGCCCCTGATCAGGCCTTCAGGCCTTCACTGGTTGCAAAAAAATTCACTTTCATAAATGAATTTCTTAAAATAACCCAACAGGCATCCTTTACTTTCGAAATGGACTCCTGCTATATATATGTAAGGGGAAGAGATTCCAGTCAGTACAAAATGAATTATTTGTCTGAACTGGAAGCTGTAGTTCTCCAGCTTTTAACCCATACCATGTCAATCACGACAATTGCCGTCTGCCGGTTACCTTAAAAATCTTTTCTTGCAAACAGTGTGGGCCCAGATCAGACTGCTCCTGTAGGAGCAGTCTGATTGAGGCCCACACTGTTTGCCTGTATGCAAAAATAATTTTAAAAAGTTTGCAAGAAAAGTTCAGCAGACGACATAAACAGACAACATTTTCAGATGTAGTTTTTCTCGGCATCTTATGGGTTACCATAATAGCTGTAAGATGACAGGTAACTCACAGACTGGATTTTCAGAACAAAATGTCACAACACCTCATCCTAGGTCACTGACATTCATACATGTAGTGTTGTGGGTAATCAAAATAAATCACTTTGGAGTATTCATTCATTTTATCTTTTCACTCAGGTAAAACATTTTATCCCATAGATCTTCACTGTTCACACCTCTGCTTTCTACATGTCCCACATGGGAGTAGGCTCTCTCCATGAACCCCGCTAGCAGAGTGTCCTTATAGACTTCATCTCTCCTTAGCAGTTTCTGTAGGGAATCTTAAGCAATTGAATATGATTATGCACGAATTGATATGCATAGGCTCTCTTTGCACAATCAATAGACCATTCTCCTGTAGTTAAACTAAAACTGGAACCTTCCTCAAGAATGATTTCAGACACACATCCTGCAACATAAACCCTCCAAGCACAGGTTATGTACGTTTCCATGGGTACCAAATATCGTCCAGCCATGAGAATTTGGGATTGTGTTTAGTTGTGAATTTTAATTGATTTCTCTAGATAATTTCCTACTCTTGATCGTTTAGGAGTTTTGTTCATATGATCTAGTCCGAGCCAGGGACGAGCTTGTAAGTTGCCACCTGAAAAAAAAAAAAAAATCTGGGGTCAGTTCAAAATTAATGATGTCATAAGCTAACATTTAAACTCTAACATTTAATATGGCAAATACACTAATATTTTAACAGAAAAATGTGAGTAGCTTTTGCTTTTTCAAAAGCTACCCACTTTTTTCCATCAAAAATACCAGGGTATAAAACGAAGTACTGCTAGAACAGTTAATAGTTTGACTTCTAATGAGCTTGTTAAGCCAACAATGTCCTGGGCCCAGTTTTGCAAAGCCTAATTAGCCTAATGAGGTCCATAGTGGTCATACTATCAACTATTTTAGCAATCACAATATTGAATATTCTGTTATTTTTGCTGGAAAAATGTGAGTAGCTTTTGCATAAGCAAAAGCTACTCACATTTTTTCAGCAAAAATAGTTGCATATTTGCCATAATAAATGGTTGAATTTTTAACAATATGTTAGCTAACGCCATCATTAGTTTTGAACAACTGGCCCCAGGTGTTCAACAAGGCATTGTTAAATTATCAGTGGTGGAAACAATTATATTTTACCACACATTCACTGGGCAGCTTACCATAACAGTGCATATTCTTTTGCCAGAAACTGACAACAGTCCCCCTTGAATCAGCGAAAGGGAGAGAATGACCGTAGAAAAGGTTTCATGATCAATCTCCATGAAAGAATGTTGCAGAGCTGGCAAGTGTCAAACTCGTGACCACATGATCACCAGTCAGATGCCCATCAGACTGAGCTACAAAAACCGACTATAACAAATGAAGAAACACAATGTCTACAGTAAACATTGCAGGGTCGATGGCCAGGACAGAATGCTTCTAGACTCGGGAATAGAACTTGCAATGTTTAGGACCTGAGGTTACCAACATATTTAAGATCATAAAATTTGAAATGCTTGTAAAATTTAGAATACAAATTTCCTGCTCTGACCAGCGAGAATGCTATTTGTCGTGCTCATAAATTTTAAATTGTCAGCTATTTATAAACAAGGCATCGCAGGCGATACAAGTTCCCTCGCACAAGACGGAAAACACTGAACTGGCAAAAAGTCCAACCTGCTTGAAATATCATTTTGCAACATTTGTGTGAAGTTTTATTAAAATCCATCTATAAATGTAGGCTTTAGAGCCATGACAATGTTTTTCTAAAAATAGCCACAGTGACCTTGACCTTGAGCCCATGACCCTGAAGCTCGAAATATTATCATTTCGAACATTTGTGTAGGTATAATAAAATCCATCAATAAATGTAGGTACTGAGCGATGAAGTTTTTTCTTAACAAGATATGTTTGTGAAACACTGATGCCCCCGGACAGCGCATGTTAATGTTTTTAAAAATTTTGAAAAAAAAATAGGTCAAAGGTCAAGTTCAAGGTCACGAGATCAAAAATTATGATACCACTGGAAAGGTCTTGTGATAAGGTATACACATGTGAAATATGAAAGCTCTATCTATTACCATTCAAAAGTTATGCCCAATGTTAAGGTTTTTGTAGACAGACAAACAGACAGACAGACCAAAAACTATATGCCCCCGAACCTCTTAGATTCCGGGGGCATAATAAACAAGAGGGCCATGATGGCCCTGGATCGCTCACCTGATCCATAGTGTAACAAGTGGGCCCCAGAGAGGGCCATTATTGGCCCCAGGGTTTTAATGTGCATAATGTTGAGGGAGGTCTTAAAGGTGAAGCTTCATACCAAACATCAACAAAGGCTATAATTAGAACAATCTTGGCAAAGGTCCACTAGATAAAGCTACACATCAAATTTCAAAGACCTGGGCCTTGCAGTTTCAGAGAAGAAGATTTTTTTTAAAGATATTCCCTACATAAGCCTATGCAAAACCAAATGGCCCCAGGGCTATATAAATCTATGTAAAAACAAAGGGCCCCGGCCCGGGGTGGGGGCATTTGTGGCCCCAGGGCTATAATTTGAACAATCTTGGTAGAGGTCCACTAGATAAAGCTCCATACTAAATATCAAAGGCCTTGGCCTTGCAGTTTCAGAGAAGATTTTTAAAGATTTCCCTATATAAGTCTATGCAAAACCAAAGGGCCCCGGAGCGGGGACATTTTTGGTACCAGGGCTATAATTTGAATAATTTTGATAGAGGTCCACTAGATGCAGCTTCATACCAAATATCAAAGACCCAGGCCTTGTGGTTTCAGAGAAGAAGATTTTTGAAGATTTTCCCCATGTAAGTCTATGTAAAACCATAGGGCCCCAGAGTGGGGGCATTTTTGGCCCCAGGGCTATAATTTTAACAACCTTGGTAGAGGTCCATTAGATGCAACTTCATACCAAATTTCAAAGTCCTGGGCCTTGTGGTTTCAGAGAAGATTTTTAAAGATTATCCCTATATAAGTCTATGTAAAACCAAAGGGCCCCGGGACGGGGCCACTTTTGGCCCCAGCACTATAATTTGAATCATCTTGGTAGGGGTCCTTTAGAAGAAGCTTCATACCAAATATAAAAGACCTAGGCCTTGTGGTTTCAGAGAAGAAGATTTTTAAAGATTTTCCCTATATAAGTCTATGTAAAACCAAAGGGCCCCTGAGCGGGGGCATTTTTGGCCCAAGGGCTATAATTTGAACAATCTTGGTAGGGGTCCACTAGATGAAGCTTCATACAAAATATCAAAGTCCTGGGCCTTGCGGTTTCAGAGAAGAAGATTTTTAAAGATTTTCCCTATATAAGGCCATGTAAAACCAAAGGGTCCCAGTCGGAGGCTTTTTTTGCCCCAGCACTATAATTTGAACAATCTTGGTAGGGGTCAACTAGATAAAGCTTAATTCCAAATATCAAAGTCCTGGGCCTTGCAGTTTCAGAGCAGAAGATTTTTAAAGATTTTCCCTATATAAGCCTATGTAAAACCAAAGGGCCCGGCGGCGGGGACATTTTTGGCCTCAGCACTATCATTTGAATAATCTTGTTAGGGGTCTTTTAGATGAAGCTTCATACCAAATATAAAAGACCTAGGCCTTGTGGTTTCAGAGAAAAGGATTTTTAAAGATTTTCCCTATATAAGTCTATGTAAAAACAAAGGGCCCCTGAGCGGGGGCATTTTTGGCCCAAGGGCGATAGTTTGAACAATCTTGGTAGAGGTCCATTGGATGAAGCTTCATTCTAAATATCAAAGTCCTGGACCTTGCGGTTTCAGAGAAGAAGATTTTTAAAGATTTTCCCTATATAAGTCTATGTAAAACCAAAGGGCCCCTGAGCAGGGGGATTTTTGGCCCAAGGGCTATAATTTGAACAATCTTGGTAGGGGTCCACTAGATGAAGCTTCATACAAAATATCAAAGTCCTGGGCCTTGCGGTTTCAGAGAAGAAGATTTTTAAAGATTTTCCCTATATAAGCCTATGTAAAACCAAAGGGCCCCAGGTGGAGGCTTTTTTTGCCCCAGCACTATAATTTGAACAATCTTGGTAGGGGTCCACTAGATAAAGCTTAATACCAAATATCAAAGTCCTGGGCCTTGCAGTTTCAGAGCAGAAGATTTTTAAAGATTTTCCCTATATAAGCCTATGTAAAACCAAAGGGCCCGGGGGTGGGGACATTTTTGGCCTCAGCACTATCATTTGAATAATCTTGTTAGGGGTCTTTTAGATGAAGCTTCATACCAAATATAAAAGACCTAGGCCTTGTGGTTTCAGAGAAAAGGATTTTTAAAGATTTTCCCTATATAAGTCTATGTAAAAACAAAGGGCCCCTGAGCGGGGGCATTTTTGGCCCAAGGGCGATAATTTGAACAATCTTGGTAGAGGTCCAATGGATGAAGCTTCATTCTAAATATCAAAGTCCTGGACCTTGCGGTTTCAGAGAAGAAGATTTTTAAAGATTTTCCCTATATAAGGCCATGTAAAACCAAAGGGCCCCGGAACGGGGGCATTTTTTGCCCCAGCACTATAATTTGAACAATCTTGGTAGGGGTCCACTAGATAAAGCTTAATACCAAATATCAAAGTCCTGGGCCTTGCAGCTTCAGAGCAGAAGATTTTTAAAGATTTTCCCTATATAAGCCTATGTAAAACCAAAGGGCCCGGGGGCGGGGACATTTTTGGCCTCAGCACTATCATTTGAATAATCTTGTTAGGGGTCTTTTAGATGAAGCTTCATACCAAATATAAAAGACCTAGGCCTTGTGGTTTCAGAGAAAAGGATTTTTAAAGATTTTCCCTATATAAGTCTATGTAAAACTAGAGTGTTCACAAGTTTTTTCTTTAATTTGACCTACTGACCTACTTTTTGACCCGAAAAGACCTTTATTCAAACTTAGCCAAGATATTGTCACAATGACCATTCTGAGCAAGATTAATGATTTAACCAAACTTGTGGCCTCCTGAGTATTCACAAGGTTTTTCTATGATTTGACCTACTGACCTACTTTTCAACCGGACATGACCCATATTCAAACTTGACCGAGATATTGTCATGATGATCATTCTGAGCAAGTTTGATTATGATTGGACCAAAATTGTGGCCCCTAGGGTGTTCACAAGGTTTTTATATGATTTGACCCGCTGACCTACTTTTTAACCCGATATGACCCATATTCGAACTGGACTGAAATATTGTCACAATGGTCATTCTGAGCAAGTTTCATGATAATTGGACCAAAACAGTGGCCTTCAGAGTGTTCACAAGGTTTTTCTATGATTTGACCTACTGACCTACTTTTTGACCGGACATGACCCATATTCGAACTTGACCAAGATATTGTCATGATGATCATTCTGAGCAAGTTTGATTATGATTGGACCAAAATTGTGGCCTCTAGGGTGTTCACAAGGTTTTTCTATGATTTGACCCGCTGACCTACTTTTTAAGCCGACATGATCCATATTCAAACTTCACTAAAATATTGTCACAATGATCATTCTGAGCAAGTTTGATGATGATTGGACCAAAACTGTGGCCTCTCGAGTGTTCACAAGGTTTTTCTATGATTTGACCTACTGACCTACTTTTTCACCCGACATGACCCATATTCGAACTTGACCGAGATATTGTCATGATGATCATTCTGAGCAAGTTTGATGATGATTGGACCAAAACTGTGGCCTCTAGTTTGTTCACAAGAAAAAGTTTACGCACGACGGACGACGGACGACGGACGACGCACGACGACGCCGGACATCTTACGGTCACAAAAGCTCACCATGACCTTCGGTCAGGTGAGCTAAAAAGCCACAGTGACCATGACCTTGATACATACCAGATAGTGAGTGAGGTAAGAATTGACTAATATTCACTTTAAGATCCTGGTCATCATCAGAGATATACTCTAGCTTGCCCATGACTATCACAGCAAACTTGTACTGAAAGGCAGAAACAATATTACACATGTATGTCTGAGTGAGCACTTAACTGATTAATCAATTCATTCAATGATGTAAGGGATAATTATCTTCAAAATTGTTCTTTGTTGGATTTCATACAGTATACAGTCAATCTTCAATGGCTCGAACACCTCAAAAATCTGTTCGAGACAGGGGTAGTTCGAGCCACTGAGGATTACTGCCAGGAGGCATAACGTGATATTTTTAAACATCCTTCGGTGTTCTATGATGAAAATGTATGCTGTGTGTATTCATTAGAATCGCCGATGAGGCGATTCTAATGAGTACACACAGCATACATTTGCAAGATAAAAGACTAAAATCTCCTTAATCATCCCCCACTATTTCTTATGTAGAGGATTTCGCTAGGGGCTCAAGAATGGGTTCGACACATCCATGGTACACGAACCATCGGTGTTCGAGCCATCGAAGTTCTACTGTATCTGATATATAGTAGCAATATTGTAGACTATCTACATAGCTCCAGTTAAAGAAGCATAACAAAGATATTTAGGGGTAAAATTCGCTGCAAGGTCACCAGGGTCAAAATGCAATCTCTTACCACTGTCAGAGCAAAACAGTCAAGTCCATGGACCCGGACTTGGTTTTAGAGACTGTGTTTAAGCAGAGTGAGATGCATAATCTGCCAAGGACAACATTCAAAGACAGGTTGGGTCTGCTTAACACTGTCCCTCTACAATGAGGACATCATTTATTATTCCATAATCAAGAATCATTTAAAGTCAGAACCAGGACCATACCCTATGCTAAGACATTATAGCTGTAACCAAAGTATGAAACATGGCTGATAGGAATATGGGCTGAAGGGGACAATGCAATCTCTTACCACTTGGCTAAGGTGTTGAAATCTTGATGCAGTTATAAAAGTCTATTTTCTTCAAACACACAAAACTGTGCATTTTCTCCCGAGGACAACAAATGAAGACAGGAGTGGTCATCCTCAAGACCTTAATGACACATTTTCTTGTGGGGTAGATTACTTACAAAATCTAAAATGATACCTATGTGATCAGCAAAGAGTCCAATCAGCTTGTGCATCAAGCTAATCTGAGTCTTCACTTGTAGCTCTTTGAATAGTGCACAGCTGTAGAAGGCTCATACACACACTTAAGCTGGTGCTAGAGGTAGTGGCCGGTGTTGCACAATTCAGTACAGGTCATGAAAAGACTCAATAAAACCTAGTCTGCTATTTTGGTTTATTTGATGTATTCTTTGCTTCCAAAGGACCCAACTACATGTATTCAGAACTTATTTAACCAGACTGCATGGGTGCACAGGCTGATCAGTCTTTGCTAGTTCCCCCATTTTCTTGAATGCTGGCTCATATTTACTAACAGCATCCCCAATTTGACAACAGTATCTTAACATATAAGATGCCAATCACAACAATTGTCATCTGCTTTATCATCTGTTGATATCTTTTAAAGTCATTTTTGCGAGCAATGTGGACCCACATCAGACTGCTCCTCTAGGAGCAGTCTGATCAGAGTCCACACAGTTTGCCTGTATGCAAAAATATAATTGAAAAGTTTGCAAGAATATGCAGCAGACGGCATAAACAGATGACATTTTCAGATGCTGTTTTCATGGCAATCTTAAGGGTTAAAATAGTTCCAGGGCCCTAATATTTACTCGACAATCATACCTGGGATACCTCCTTCATCAGGAGGAAGACTCCTTTATTATGATGCTAATTTTTGCCCCAATTAATGCTAAATTTAAGTAACATTTTGGAGTCTACCTCATTTGAACTGTCAGAGAATTTCCCCATATATTCTTTGCATCTCCCTCATCACAATTGCAAATCTCCCTCATACAGTTAAACAAGAGGCCCATGGGCCACTACGCTCACCAGAGGTCATGTGGTTTATACCATATACAGGCATGGTGCCCATCTTGGTCATGTGACAATAAAAAGCCACCATGCAATCAGTAAAATCCACGGTCTTGCCTTTTTTCCATACAATTGTCTATGTGACCAAATTTGACTGTGACGTAAAAACAGGTTAAGGTCAACCAAAGGTCATCATTTGAACAAAATTGGTAGGGTCCGAGCCCCCGATGCCGCATACCAAGTTTCAAGGTCATCGGTCATTTGGTTCCTGAGAAGAAGATTTTTTAAGGTTTTTACCATATATGGGCATGGCAGCCATATTGGTCATGTGACCTAGTCCTTACGAACAAACTTTTATTCCCCCTTCCCATAGAAGCTCCACATGTAATTTTGTTTCGATCAACCGAGCAGTTTGAGTAGAGAAGAAGATTAAAATACTGAATCTGAGCCTCCCCGACAAAGGTCCGAAAATGACCTTGGCCTTCGGAACTGACAAAATTCCATTCAGCTGAGTGCAAATATCATTTCTGATGCCACTAGCAACCATGCAATCAGAAAAAATCAACAGTTTTGCCTTTTTTCCAAACAAATGTCTAAGTGAGCATATTTGACCTTGACGTAAAACAGGTCAAGGTCAACCAAAGGTCATCATTTGAACAAACTTGGCAGGGCGCGAGTCCCCAATGCTGCGAACCAAGTTTCCAGAACATCGGCCATTCGGTTCTTGAGAAGAAGATTTTTAAAGGTTTTTACCATATATGGGCATGGCAGCCATATTGGTCATGTGACCCAGTCCTCACAAATAAACTTTCGTTTCCCCTTCCCACAGAGGCTCCACATGTAATTTAGTTTCAATCGTCTCAGCAGTTTAAGTTGTGAAGAAGATAAAAATACTGAATCTGAGCCTTCCTGGACAAAGGTCAGTAAATGACCTTGGCCTTCAGAACTGACAAAATTCCATTCAGCTGCATATAAATATCATCTCTGATGCCACTAGCAACCATGCAATCAGAAAATCCACAGTTTTGCCTTTTTTCTATACAAATGTCTAAGTGACCATATTTGACCTTGACGTAAAATAGGTCAAGGTCAACAAAAGGTCATCATTTGAACAAACTTGGTAGGGCCCGAGTCCCCGATGCTGCATACCAAGTTTCAAGAACATCGGCCATTCGGTTCTTGAGAAGAAGATTTTTAAAGGTTTTTACCATATATGGGCATGGCGGCCATATTGGTCATGTGACCCAGTCCTCACGAACAAACTTTCGTTCCCCCTTCCCACAGAGGCTCCACATGTAATTTGGTTCCAATTGGCCAAGTAGTTTCAGAGGAGATGTTGTTAGAAAATGTTGACGACGCAGACGACGCAGACGACACAGACGACGCAGACGACGACGACGACGGACGACGGACCATTGCCTATACTATAAGCTCCCCCGGAGCCTTCGGCTCTGGTGAGCTAAAAAATTATCACAGGTATGGACAATATTTCTGATTTATACATAAAAACCTGTGATGTGAGTACTTGTTAGAATTGCCCTGATAAGGCTATTCTAACAAGTATCCACAATATAGGTTTCTGAAGAAGATGAAGAAAATTTATCCTTGAATAAACCCCATTAATCTGAAATTATCTGTATCTCTTTGTTGTTTAGCTACCCACTACACCACAACGTCATTATAACATGGATCGTTACAACACTAATTGGATATAACACGGTTTCAAGATGGGTCCCAAAAATATATAGATTATATAGAAAAATGACCCTTTTAACCCATTCAGTACCAGAAACCCCTAAAGGGGTACCTTGGCAAACAGTGTAGGCCCTGATCAGACGCTGCAAATGCAGCGTCTGATCAGGGTCTACACTGTTTGCAAAAATTAAGCCATTTCCCAAATAAATTTTGAAGAAAACACAACCTGACACCCCTAAATTTTGAAATAGACTCCTGCTATATATAAGGAGGAAGATTCCATTTGGTACAATAAGGGTTAATAGAACCATAAAGAGGTTGTGGTGTACTAACCTTCTCAAATTCTTTATCCGGCACATCCAGTTTCTTCTGAATTCTATCCTTAACTGTAGAGAAGTTCTCATTGTTTTTTATCTTTAGTAAGAACGGCACACCGAATGTTGAGAACACTTCCTTGTGAAAATGAGCTACGTGTATGAGAGATTCGTCGTCCGCCAAGTTTACTTCCTCTTTCGGAATCTCCTCTAGCCGCAGAGTCTTTGTCGTTCCTGCGGAGTTGAGCATCTCTAACAGTGTGTCTTCTGACTGAATTGAGTAGATCTTACAACCTATCACTTCTAGTAATCTGAAATTCAAATGGGTCTTATTAGTTTCTTGATAAAAGCACTGCAAACACTCCACTGCTGGGAAACATAACTTATATTGAGATACATAATAACACTGCATAATACCCCACCACTGCTGTGAAACGTAACTTATATTGAGATACATAATAACACTGCATAATACCCCACCACTGCTGGGAAACGTAACTTATATTGAGATACATAATAACACTGCATAATACCCCACCACTGCTGGGAAACGTAACTTATATTGAGATACATAATAACACTGCATAATACCCCACCACTGCTGGGAAACGTAACTTATATTGAGATACATAATAACACTGCATAATACCCCACCACTGCTGGGAAACATAACTTATATTGAGATACATAATAACACTGCATAATACCCCACCACTGCTGGGAAACGTAACTTATATTGAGATACATAATAACACTGCATAATACCCCACCACTGCTGGGAAACATAACTTATATTGAGATACATAATAACACTGCATAATACCCCACCACTGCTGGGAAACATAACTTATATTGAGATACATAACTGCATAATACCCCACCACTGCTGGGAAACATAACTTATATTGAGATACATAATAACACTGCATAATACCCCACCACTGCTGGGAAACGTAACTTTTATTGAGATACATAATAACATTGCATAATACCCCACCACTGCTGGGAAATGTAACTTATATTGAGATACATAATAACACTGCATAATACCCCACCACTGCTGGGAAACATAACTTATATTGAGATACATAATAACACTGCATAATACCCCACCACTGCTGGGAAACGTAATTTTATTGAGATACATAATAACATTGCATAATACCCCACCACTGCTGAGAAATGTAACTTATATTGAGATACATAATAACACTGCATAAACTTATATTGAGATACATAATAACACTGCATAATACCCCACCACTGCTGTGAAACGTAACTTATATTGAGATACATAATAACATTGCATAACACCCCACCACTGCTGGGAAACGTAACTTAAATTGAGATATACAATAGCTTACTTGCAATAGAACTGGGATAAAACAGAGACAGACAGATCTATCAAGGGCAAGTAACTCATAATTAGGAAAGGCCAAGAGTTACAGTCCTCTGATGTTTTACATAGCTCTGAAATTTCATTCTAACATGAATAATATAGGAAATACGGGCCAGAAAACTTTTTTTCCAATACAAACAATACGGGCAGTGACTGTTAAAAATGGATGGAATTTACCAATTAACACTCCAATAACACTCAAGGTAAACAAAACTTGAAGAAATTTCATAAATAAATTCTCAAATTATCGATCTAAAATGTTGTGGACAAAGGTAAGTGCAAAGGTATATCATATAACACCACCACTATCATGTGGCGGGGTATAAAACACCACCACTATCGTGTGGCGGGGTACAAAACACCACCACTATCGTGGCGGGGTATAAAACACAACCACTATCGTGAGGCAGGTTATAAAACACCACCACTATCGTGTGGCAGGGTAACATTACAACTATCGTGTGGGGGGTATAAAACACCACCACTATCCTTTGGCGGGGTATAAAACACCACCACTATCGTGTGGCGGGGTATAAAACAAAGGCAAAAGCTACTCACATTTTTTCAGCAAAAATTCCAGAACTTTAGATATTGTATGTGCTAGAACAATAAACAAATTGACCACTAACAAGCTTGTTAAGCTAACAATGCTTTGAATAACTGGATCTGATCATTTGCTGTCCACATGAAGCTTGAATGTACTCTCTCCACAGGACAAACAGAAATGATTGTTCTAGCATAGGGGTATAGCTAAACAGCGAAAGGAAGGTTCCTTTCGCGAAAGGAAGCTTCCTTTCGCGAAAGGAAAGTTCCTTTTGCGAAAGGAAGATTTTCCTACGAAAGGAAGATATTTATGAGGCCCATGGCTGTAGTTTATGTATATATGGATACTTATGAAACACTTTAGTGGAAATGAGGTACTTTTGCAAAAAAAAAATAATAAGCATACGGGGATAAAAGGGAACCTGCATTTTGAGGAACAAACACTCCTGCCGCTAAAAGAAGGTATTGTACGAAAGGAAGATAATTATGAGACCATGAAATGACTACGGGTTACTACAGACTTGTCTGTGCCTCTTTTGTTAGCACACGCAGTAAGAAAAAGAAAGAAAGAAAAAGAAAGAAAGAAAGAAATTAAGAGAAAGAAACACAAATAAAGGTTGGATACACGATGTAGACGAAAACATGGGAATAAAAACAAAGAAGCATAAAGAAAAAACAAAGAAGCATAAAGGCGCTGATCAGACGGCGCAGATGCACAGGCTGACCTGCGCCTTTGCATACATCGTGCAGCCCATATATTTCTTCAAGGCGCTGATCAGGCTGTGCCGATGCGCAGGCTGGTCTGTGCCTCTTTTGTTAGCACACGCATTAAGAAAAAGAAAGAAAGAAAAAGAAAGAAAGAAATTAAGAGAAAGAAACACAAATAAAGGTTGGATACACGATGTAGACGAAAACATGGGAATAAAAACAAAGAAGCATAAAGAAATAAACAAAGAAGCTAAAGGCGCTGATCAGACTGCGCAGATGCACAGGCTGACCTGCGCCTTTGCATACATCATGCAGCCCATGTATTTCTTCAAGGCGCTGATCAGGCTGCGCCGATGCGCAGGCTGGTCTGTGCCTCTTTTGTTAGCACACGCATTAAGAAAAAGAAAGAAAGAAAGAAATTAAGAAAAAGAAACACAAATAAAGGTTGGATTCACGATGTAGACGAAAACATGGGAATAAAAACAAAGAAGCATAAAGGCGCTGATCAGACGGCGCAGATGCACAGGCTGACCTGCGCCTTTGCATACATCATGCAGCCCATATATTTCTTCAAGGCGCTGATCAGGCTGCGCCGATGCGCAGGCTTGTCTGTGACTCTTTTGTTAGCACACGCATTAAGAAAAAGAAAGAAAGAAAAAGAAAGAAAGAAATTAAGAGAAAGAAACACAAATAAAGGTTGGATACACGATGTAGACGAAAACATGGGAATAAAAACAAAGAAGCATAAAGAAATAAACAAAGAAGCATAAAGGCGCTGATCAGACGGCGCAGATGCACAGGCTGACCTGCGCCTTTTCATACATCATGCAGCCCATATATTTCTTCAAGGCGCTGATCAGGCTGCGCCGATGCGCAGGCTGGTCTGTGCATCTTTTTTTAGCACACGCATTAAGAAAAAGAAAGAAAGAAAAAGAAAGAAAGAAAGAAATTAAGAGAAAGAAACACAAATAAAGGCTGGATACACGATGTAGACGAAAACATGGGAATAAAAACAAAGAAGCATAAAGGCGCTGATCAGACGGCGCAGATGCACAGGCTGACCTGCGCCTTTGCATACATCATGCAGCCAATATATATTTCTTCAAGCCCCGATGGGCGGGGGCCGGTCTACAATATAATAATATAAAAGTGGGGATGATAAGCAGTGTAGATATATTTCTTCAAGCCCCGATGGGCGGGGGCCTGTCTACAATATAATAAGGTATAAGTGGGGATAATAAGCAGTGTCTCATGTGAGACGCCAAGTTCTGGAATCGAATTGGCTTAATCGATTTATCGGCAAATTGACATCAATCGATTACACAAACTGCTGTTATCACCTTTGCTGATGGCAATCAATGACGCTCGTACGTTATATAATTTAAGAAAAATTGTGATATTTTTATTTATGCTGCAAAAATGTTTTGGTTTACCGTCTCAATTACGAAAACAAAAAAAAAAAAAAAAAAAAAACAACGAAAATTTCCAGAGAAAAACAAATCTGATATTTTTCTTATTTCTGCTCGAAACATATATTGTGGGTACTCGTTTCTAACGGTACGGTTCTAACGAGTACCCGCTATCTAAATTTTTATCAGAAATAATAAGAAAAATATATACCCTTGAAAACCCCATTTTTACCATATAAAAGTGGGGTTTATGGGGGGGGGACAAAATTATATAGTCATTTAAACGAGAACCCTAAATCTATGTCTTGAGGCAGATATTATAATACCACCCCCACCACACACACACACACACACACACACACACACACACACAACCCATAAACCCCAGTTACCTCAATATAATTGGGGTTTAGAGGGGTGCAAATAACACTATTCAAATATTTTGAAAATTTTATCAGCAAGATTTGAAGAATTTCTGATAAGAAATTATCATTTATCAGTTTTTTTTGATAATTAAATTAACACTCGACAGGTATACTTTAATAGATAAACACGTCTTCGAAAAATTTTAAGAGCCAGATCAAACAATACCATGGGCTTAAAACCAAATATAACCATTTTAATTTGAACCAAACCAAATATGTACGAAGAAAATTAGGTACATTTTCGACTTAAAAAATTATAATGGTTTAATATATTCATTAAGAAATAGAGAGAATATGAATACGGGTTAAGAATACGATCTTCTCTCCAGCACACATGTCAATGGAATAAATAAATAAATAAATAAATAATTATTGTTATTGAACTTTTTTTGGTGGACAAAACCTTCCTTTCGTAGACAAAGACAAAAAACTTTATTTCGTAGAAAAGAACTTCATTTCGTATAAAAGAACTTCATTTCGTAAACAAAAACTTCCTTTCGTAGAAAAAAACATTCTTTGAATAAATATATTCATTATATATTATATATTATATGAATAAATTGTTGTTATTATTGTTATTGTTATTACTTTTATTATTAAACATTTTTGGTGTGAAACAAAAACCTTCCTTTCGTAGAAAAAAACCTTCCTTTCGTAGAAAAAAACCTTCCTTTCGTAGAAAAAACCTTCCTTTCGCAGACAAAAACTTCCTTTCGTAGACAAAACCTTCATTTCGAAATTCGTAAAAAAATATTGGAGTGCAACGCTATATACAATAATATACAATAATAAAACATTCCTTTCACAAACAAAACCTTCCTTTCGCAAACAAAATCATCTTATTGTAGACAAAACCTTCCTTTCTCGAAATGAACTTTCCTTCCGGGAAATATAAGTTTCAGTCGAAATAAAAGGTCGAGTCAATCCCCATATGCCCCAACTTTGGCAAAATACCATATTTCAATTATATCAGTATATGTGATACACTTTTATATGTAAATTCACCCCTAGTGCCTAATTCACCCCTAGTGCCTTAGAAACACCTTCCTTTCGTAGAAAAATCTTCCTTTCGCGAAAGGAAGCTTCCTTTCGGTGTTTAGCTATACCGCTAGCATAGTTCCAGATAAGGCACTTTTTTCATCCGAAAAGTCCTGATATTTTTCTTATCTCTGCATGAAAATATATGTAGTGGGTACTCATTAGATCTCAATCGTTTGGCTGGGTATAAAGCACCACCACTATCGTGTGGCAGGGTTACATTACCACTATCGTGTGGCGGGGTATAAAACACCACCACTATCCTGTGGCGGGGTATAAAACACCACCACTATCCTGTGGCGGGGTATAAAGCACCACCACTATCGTGTGGCAGGGTAACATTACCACTATCGTGTGGCGGGGTATAAAACACCATCACTATCGTGTGGCAGGGTATAAAACATTACCACTATCGTGTGGCGGGGTATAAAAACTGAGTACCACTGCAAGGAAATGTGCTTTGAAACTCATGGCAAATACACTACTATTTTTGCTGAAAAAATGTGAGTAGCTTTTGCAAAGGCAAAAGCTACTCACATTATTTTCAGCAAAATTTCCAGAACTTTAGATATTGTATGTGCTACAACAATTAATAACAAATTGACCACTAACAAGCTTGTTAAGCTAACAATGCTTTGAACAACTGGATCTGGCGCCAGTTGTTCAAAGCATTGTTAGCTTAACGAGCTCGTTATGGGTCATATTGTTAACTCTTCTAGCAAGTACAATATTGTAAATTTTGGTATTTTTGCTGAAAAAATGTGAGCAGCTTTTGCATCCGCAAAAGCTGCTCACATTTTTTCAGCAAATATTTCAGCATATTTACCATATTTAATGATCAAATTTTAACGATACGTTAACTAACGACGTCGTTAGTTTTGAACAACTGGCCCCTGATCATTTGCTGTCCACATGAAGCTTGAATGTACTCTAGCCCATCCACAGGACAAACAGAAATGATTGTTCTAGCATAGTTCCAGATAAGGCACTTTTTTCATCTGAAAAGTCCTGATATTTTTCTTATTTCTGCATGAAAATATATGTAGTGGGTACTCATTAGATCACCTGATCTTCTGTTGCTTTGTTTGTTTGACTTGAGGTTTAACGTCCTTGTCAACGCTGTAAAGGTCATTTTGGAGATGTGGCTTCCAATTTTGTGGGACTTTTACCCGACATTGAGATAAAATGACATCAAGCCCTGTCCCCAATGAAACCAATAGGGTTCATTAGCATGGACGGTCCGCCTCGCACGGCGGTTCCTGGACAGGCTTAGATCCTCTAAGCGGTTTACCAGTACTGGTGTGCGGGCCGGATTCAGCTCTGCGTGGAAGCATCATGCAGCCCATATATTTCTTCAAGCCCTTATGGGCGGGGGCATCTGATCTTCTGTTGCTGTGCTTGGTAACTTACCATCTTGTGTGACCCGAGTAAGTCTCAAAGCCACAGTGGAAGTGAGAGGCCTAATGTTGAATAAACTAGTGGACTCTTCCATTGCTATATGTAAGACAAGTCCATTTGTCTTATAATGTGTAGTAGGCCTATCTTTCATTTTTATGCTATTTTTGACAGAAAATTCTGTTAACAAACAAAGCAGACCCTGATCAGAAGTTGCAAAATTCTGCAGCATCTGTCTGGGCCAGCACTGTTTGCCAAGGTACTCCGTTAGGGGTTTCACACCTGCAATGGGTTAAGAGAATGTCCTTAGTCACAAGGCCACAGTGTCCCATTTTTGCTGTACTGAATGACTGGCATTTTAACACTAACTCTTACACATTACCTTAACTGTCCTGACTCCGAGAACTCTATCTGTTTTCTTGCTTCCTCTAACAGATCTACAACTCTTCCCGTCTTATCTGGATATAACACTAATTCTTTCTGTAATGAATAATAAGAATCTTATATGGGTGTGAGGGGTGGATGGAAAAATCCGTCCCGAGGGACAATGTCCGGCATCACGAGGCTTGCCGAGTGATGCCGGACAGTGATCCCGAGGGACGGATTTTTCCATCCACATATAGGACTCTTTTTCTTGCATACCTTCCATTTCTATTGCGAATTTTAATGCAGCTGTCACTTCGGTTACAGACGTCCGCCATTTTGTGATGACACAACAGGAATGTTTAGTGACATCACGCATGACGACACCGCGCATGAGGTTTTAATCAACCAGTGCATTTATCGAACACGCGATTATATTCGATTTGGGGTCGGAACACCAGGGTCAGAACATAAATTTCTATCCCAGGGTAAAATTGCGGATTTTCTTGTCTGGTGTGCAAGAAATTGTAATCCATTTGAGTTTCACGTCCCACCAACAAGTAAGGTCATATGGAGATGGGAATATTGTAAATACATTCAATATCAATAGGGGTCAACTCTTAAAGGAAAGAATTTGCTCCTGAGGAGCAAATTCTTTTCTTTAAGAGTAGACCCCTTTTTCAGTGGGACAGGGCTTATAGAAAAGCATACAGGAAGTCCTGAAAGTTGTCTCCCTTTGAAAAATGGCGGAATAATCTGCCAGATGTTTCCATTCCCCTTAATAAGTCAAGTTCATTTTGAGTATAACATATACACTCAACAGAATAAAGGTCATATCCAGCCCGTCAGTTTACCTAACTACACATTTCCTTGGCAGGAGTAAGTTTTACTTGTTTGGTTTGGAGTTTAACCCTTTTTGTTCCTGAAACCCCAAAACGGGTACCCTTGCAAACAGTGCAGGCCCTGATCAGATGCCGCAGAATGCTGCGTCTGATCAGGACCTACACTGTTTGCAAAAAGTTACGACATTTCCCAAATAATTTTCAAAGCAAACACAACCGGACACTCCTAAATTTTGAAATGAACTACTGATTTATGTAAGAAAGAAGATTCCATTTGGTACAACAAGAAGGCTGTGGGGGCGCAAAGTCAGTGAACCATGACATCTAGGCCAAGGTCAAACATAGATGCTTGCATAAAAGTTGCCATTCTTAAATGCCAGCTTGTACTAAGTATCATTAATTAAGCTGTAATAGTTTTTGAGAAATGAACTTAACCATTAGCGTGAACGCTAGGGTGGTTGCAATATTTTACAAGGTCAATGATACATAAAATGTAGGTCAAGGTCAAATATGGATGCTTGCATTTAAGTTTCCATCTCCAGATACAAGTTTGTACCAAGTATCAGTAATGAAGCTCTTATAGTTCTTGAGAACTTAACTTGAACATTTGGGTGAACGCTAGAGTGGTCGCAATAATTTACAAAGTCAGTGAACCATGAAATTTAGGTCAAGGTCAAATATGGATGCTTGCATTTAAGTTGCAATCCGCAGATTCAAGTTTGTACCAAATATCATTAATGAGGCTCTTATAGTTCTTGAGAAATAAACTTGAACCTAAGGGTGAACACTAGGGTGGTTGCAATATTTTACAAAGTCAGTGAACCATAAAATGTAGGTCAAGGTCAAATACTGATGCTTGCATTTAAGTTGCCATCCCCGGATACAAGTGTGTACCAAGTATCATTAATGAAGCTATTATAGTTCTTGAGAAATAAACTTGAACCTTAGGGTGAACGCTAGGGTGGTCGCAAATGTTGACGCCTTGACAAACGGATGAACAAACGGACAAAAACTGGGCGCATATATCGTGCCATGCTAATAGCAGGCGCAACAATAATAATTCTTGAGAAATGAACTTAACCATTAGGGTGAACGCTAGGGTGGTTGCAATATTTTACAAGGTCAATGATCCATAAAATGTAGGTCAAGGTCAAATATGGATGCTTGCATTTAAGTTTCCATCTCCAGATACAAGTTTGTACCAAGTATCAGTAATGAAGCTCTTATAGTTCTTTAGAAATTACCTTGAACATCTGGGTGAACGCTAGGGTGGTCAAAATAATTTACAAAGTCAGTGAACCATGAAATTGAGGTCAAGGTCAAATATGGATGCTTGCATTTAAGTTGCAATCCACAGATTCAAGTTTGTACCAAATATCATTACTGGAGCTCTTATAGTTCTTGAGAAATAAACTTGAACCTAAGGGTGAACGCTAGGGTGGTCGCAATATTTTACAAAGTCAGTGAACCATAAAATGTAGGTCAAGGTCAAATATGGATGCTTGCATTTAAGTTGCCATCCCCAGATACAAGTGTGTACCAAGCATCATTAATGAAGCTCTTATAGTTCTTGAGAAATAAACTTGAACCTTAGGGTGAATGCTAGGGCGGTCACAAATGTTGACACCTTGTCGAACGGACGAACAAACAGATTGAAAACCGGGCGCCTATATCGCACCATGCTAATTACAGGCGCGACAAAAAGGGTTAACAGGCTAGTGAGCATTACTGAGGCCAAGTTGACCCTGTCAGTTTACCTTAGCACTTTTCCTAAGAGTTCTGTGGTGTATTATTTGCGTCCAAAGGATAACCTCTTGCAGTGCACATTCTTTTGCCACAAAATGACAACTGCACTTCTTTGAATGAATGACCATGCAAAATATTTCATGATCAGCGTACTTGAAAGAATGTAGCTAGACCCAGTTTAGAACAAACCCATAACCTCCTGATCACTAGTTGGATGCCTATCCAAGTAAGCCATTAAGGGCAAAGTTAAAGTATACATAGACAAAGAAACAAAACTTATTCTGATGAAATAGCACTACGCCCAATGGGCCCAAATATCACCATGGAAATGGGCCAGAATAAAATGTTACTAATTTCAGTGCTCAAAAAGAGGGTTCATGTGAATATACAATTATTGTAAACAACACATTATAGTGCATTTTGCATGGATTGACGATAGCATGACTAAGATATTAGGAATATACATGTATATATGTCAAATATTAAACTTTCTTTGGAAATGTCAATGCACCCAAACATGGTGCTAAATGGCTCCTTACCATAGAAAAGAAGTACTTATTGTATTGAGACAAATGATTCATCGATCATGGAAAACCAAAAACAGATACAGTAGAACTTTGATGGCTCGAACACCGATGGCTCGTTTACAATGGATGTGTCGAACCCATTCTTGAGCCATTAGGGAAATCCTCGACATAAGAAATAGTGGGGGATCATTAAGGAGATTTTAGTCTTTTATCTTGCAAATGTATGCTGTGCGTACTTATAAGAATCGCCTCGATGAGGCGATTCTAATGAGTACACACAGCATACATTTTCATTATAGAACACCAAAAAGATGTCTCAAAGTATCTCGTTATGCCTCCTGACAGTAACCTCAGTGGCTCGAACAACGCCTGTCTCGAACATATTGTTGTGGTCCCAAAGGTGTTCGGGCCATTGAAGTTCGACTGTATGTGCTCATATTCCTAAAATTAGTAATCATTGATCAACTAGATTAATTTGTAACACCGCTAATGGATACTCCTGGAAGAGAAATTACTGTGAACTGAAGTTTTTTTTTTCTCAGAGCTTCTTTTCTTTAACCCATTTTGCACTGAATGGAATCTCCTGACATATTCATTTAGAAATTCAGTGGGAGTCTAGTAGAGGTGCAATGATGCACTGAATTGTATCACAGGCAAATAGTGTCATTTAATTTAGAATGTCTTCTTTTTTATACCAGAAAGTACTACAAACTTTGTTTTAGCTGCAATACTGCTGTCAAATGTTTCTTTTTTATGTAAATATCGAAGACATGAACAGAAATATTTTTCACCATCACTAGGTCCATCCAACTAGATCAAGAGCCCACCCACTTGTCAGTGATGACCATTAATTGGTGCCAATGTATTGTGTCATGATGATACAGGCTCAAATTTACATCATGTGCTGTACCATTCTGAAGGCACAGAAACAAAGTTGCCATACTTGACTGTCAAACGTGAATGACTTGCCTGCACAGAGCTTTGTGACAATCCTTGTATTTTCTTGCCATCAAATACATAGAGGTAAACCAAAATCTTTTGATCTGACAGTTAGGAAATCAGTTTTTTTTAGCTGAATGAAGAGAATGTTGCAGTCAAATCAAAACGGGTAGTATGTTGTGGGTACCAGTTAAAATCACCTCAATGAGGTCATGTTGAAATCACCCCAACGAGGTCACTCTAACAAGTATCCACAACATATGAATTCTAACATATATCAACATGTTTTTATAAAGAAATAAGAAAACAAAATCCCTAAATCATCCTTCCTATTCTTCATCAGGAGCAATGGAAGACTTCAGTATTTTTGACAGAGCTGTTTTCCCTGAATATGTTCCAATTCCATTAACCCATTTCGTACCAGAAACCCCAAAATGGGTACCCTTGCAAAGAGTGCAGGCCCAGATCAGATGCCGCAGAATGCGGCGTCTGATCAGAGCCTACACTATTTGCGAAAAGTTCAGCCGTTTTCCAAATAAATTTTGAAGACAACACAACCTGACACCCCTAAATTTTTAAATATATAAGGAGGATTTGTTTGAGGTTTAACGTCCCCGTCAACACTGTAAAGGTCATTTAGAGACGTTGATTCCAATTTTGTTGGACTTTTAACCGACAATGAGATGAAATGACATCTCAAGCCCTGACGCCCAATGAAACCAACAGGGTTTATAAGCATGGACTGTCCAACTCCCACCACTTTGCCTGGACAAGCTAAGATCCTCTAAGCGGTTTGCCAGTACTCATGTGCGATTGGTTTCAGCTCTGTGTGGAAGCATCATGCAGCCCATCTATTTCTTCAAGCCCCGATGGATGGGGGTGTTAACCCTTTTTGTACCAAATGAAATCTTCCTCCTTAGATATAGCAGGAGTCCAAATCAAAATTTTGGTGTGTCAGGTTGTGGTCTCTTCAAAATCTATTTGGAAATGGCTGAACTTTTTGCAAACAGTGTAGGCCCTGATCAGATGCCGCATTCTGCATTCTGATCTGGGCCTACACTGTTTGCCAAGTACGCATTTTGGGGTTTCCGGTACAAAATGGGTTAAGAACAACCTTCTCTCAGCAGGGAACCAATACTTTCAGGTCAAAGTGACCTCTCTAACAGGCATACTTTATGAATTGAGCCCCGCCAAGCGAATTTGTGTCTTCGAGCATTCCGTCATGACAAATTTTAACTGCGCATTCCCAGCCATTCAGAGGGGCCGGGGATATGGCTTTCTGTCTGAAGGTTCCTCTTGATTCACTGCTTGTATGAGCGAGCAGCAAAGGTTCTGGTGAGACTGCGCAGATGCGCAGGCTCGCCTGAGCCTTGGCTGTTCGCATAGGTGATAAGTACCAAAATCGCTTGACGGGGCCCAATTGATATTAACATTCTTACCTCTTCTTTTAACCTACTATTTACATATATACACTTGAACTGTCGTTTATTCTCCAATTCATTTATACGAATATTTAACTGAAAAAGAAAGAAAAGGATTTTAACCCTTGTCCAGCTGAGCCCTGATATGTCTTAACTTTCAAACAATTACGATTCAGACCAGATGGCTTCTGAAGAAGCCATCTAATCAGGATCTTCATTGTTTGCCATTCTGTTTATTAATTTGTTGCAATAATTTGCATCAAGTAATCTGATTGGTTGATAATCAGCAGTGGGTGTGGCATATTTAAATATTCAGCAGGACAAGGGTTAAAAGGATTATATCCTGAAAAATCTCCCCATATTACAAATGGAAATTGAGCAAAATCGGCAGCTCAATTCCCATATCAAGACCACCTTTAGGAGTGTTTAAAAGTGGTCTTTAAGACCACTTGAACACTTCCAAAAGTGGTCTCTTACTAGCGGACTCTGGGTGTAGAAAACACAAAGAACAGCTGAAATGTTTAAAATATACATTTAAAAGCAGAAATAGTCTTAATTTATCAGGTTTTTATAGCATAATTATATCCAGTAGCCAGGAACATTTTTTTTTTTTTTGCATCCCCCCCCCCCAACCCCCATGGAAACAATTGATTATCTTCTAAAATTCCTCATTAGAAGTCATTTCCATGTGCCCTTGTACCTAAGACTTTAATATCATTATTAAAACATAAATATAGCATGTAACATCATGGCATTATGATATCGTTATGTAGGGGAGGTTCTACACTTTAATTTTAACCCTTTGTATGCTAGAAGACTCTTCTGTTGCTGTATGTCCATTTGTCATATAAGAGGTGTCAGGCCTATATTTTTGTTTTTATTCTATTTTTGGCGGAAAATTCTGTTAGCAAAAAGTGTAGGCCCTGATTAGACGCCACATTCCGATCTGGGCCTGCACTGTTTGCCAAGGTACCCCTTTAGGGGTTTCCCACATACAATGGGTTAAGTTGAAAGAAATCAAGCAATCTGATTTGCATAACAAGAGGGCCCAGAGGGCCCTGGTTCGCTCACCTGATCCAATGTATAACAAGTGGGCCCCGAGCAGGTTCAATTTTGGCCCCAGGGCTATAATTTGAACAATCTTGGTAGAGGTCCACAAGATGAAGCTTCATATTGAATATGAAAGACCTGAGCTTTCTGGTTTCAGAGAAGAAGATTTTAAAGGTTTACCCTGCATATAGAAGTCCATGTAAATCAAGATTTTCCCTATATAAGTCTATGTTAGAAGTCCATGTAAATCAAGATTTTCCCTATATAAGTCTATGTTAAACCAAAGGGCCCCATAGCAGGGGCATTTTTGGCCCCAGGGCTATAATTTGAACAATCTTGGTAGAGGTCCATTAGCTGAAGCTTCATAACAAATATCAAAGACCTAAGCCTTGTGTTTCAGAGAAGATGATTTTTGAAGATTTTCCCTATATAAGTCTATGTAAAACCAAAGGGCCACATGGCGGAGGCATTTTTGGTCTCAGGGCTATAATTTGAACAATCTTTATAGAGGTCCACTAGCTGAAGCTTCATAACAAATATCAAAGACCTAAGCCTTGTGGTTTCAAAGAAGAAGATTTTTCAAGATTTTCCCTATATATGTCTATGTAAAACCAAAGGGCCCCGGAGCGGGGGCATTTTTGGCCCCAGGGCTATAATTTGAACAATCTTGGTAGAGGTCCACAAGATGAAGCTTCATACCAAATATCAAAGACCTGGGCCTTGCAGTTTCAGAGAAGAAGATTTTTCAAGATTTTCCCTATATAAGCCTATATAAAACAAAAGGGCCCTGGTGCAGGGGCATTGTTGGCCCCAGCACTACAATTTGAATAATCTTGGTAGGGGTCCACTAGATGAAGCTTCATACCAAATATCAAAGACCTGGGCCTTGAGGTTTCAGAGAAGAAGATTTTTCAAGATTTTCCCTATATAAGCCCATGTAAAACCAAAGGGCCCCCGTGTGGGGGGCATTTTTAGCTCCAGCACTATAATTTGAACAATCTTGGTAGGGGTCCACAAGATGAAGCTTCATACCAAATATCAAAGACCTGGGCCTTGCGGTTTCAGAGAAGAAGATTTTTAAAGATTTTCCCTATATAAGCCCATGTAAAACCAAAGGGCCCCCGTGCGGGGGCATTTTTAGCTCCAGCACTATAATTTGAACAATCTTGGTAGGGGTCCACTAGATGAAGCTTCATACCAAATATCAAATAATATGTTCCTATCTTGCGGTTTCAGAGAAGAAGATTTAAGTTTGCGGTGAAAAAAATCTATTTTTGGGTACTGTGACCTATATGTGCAACGGACCAGAACCATTTGAACAATTTTGAAAGGGGACCACCTAAGGATCATTCCTGTGAAGTTTGGTCAAAATACGATAAGTGGTTTAGGAGGAGATGTTGTTTGAAGAAAAGTTTACGGACGCACGCACAGACACACGCACTGACGCACGCACGACGGACAAAAAGTGATCCCAAAAGCTCACCTTGTCACTACGTGACAGGTGAGCTAAAAAGTGCATGCAAATATTGGAAATACTTTGCTGCCATAGTTATATTCTTCTAGATAGAGCAAATTGGTAAGGATTTCAAGAAATGTTGTTTTTGAAACTTGGTTAAGTACAGAAGGTGAGAAAATCCCACCTTAAGGGGAATGGATACACCTTCAGGGGAGGCAACTCCTGCAAAGGTATTTTTGTCTCCCATGTCAAGAGGGGTAAACTCTTAAAGAAAAGAACAGAAGCAAATTCTTTCCTTTAGAAGTAGACCCATTTTTCTCAGGGCCAGAGTTTACAGAAAAGTGAACAGGAAATCCCGAAAGTTGTCTCCCTTCGAAATATGGTGGAAAAATCTGTCTGGTGAGTCTTTTCCCCTTAAATATACCTCATTTGCATAATTTTTGAAAATTTAGATATTATTTACAATGTTATCCAATATACATTGGCAACTACTGAACAGATTTCAAGCTGAAAGCAGTTTTGGAAACTGTGTCCCCTTTTAATCTGCACTATCAACAAAAGTACACTTGTAAAAGTAAAGTATTTTGATTTTTTGCATGTGCCTTTTTATGCAAATTAGAATTCCATCTATATAGTGCATGCTACGACTCTATTGAGTCTTCCGTGAAATTGTCTGACAAGTAAATGACACCAACATCTGATAAACCAAATAACTTATGATGGATAATCTTGTGGCTTAGACAAACAGTAATACCTGTGTACTTTTTCATTGATAAATACAGATACCATACATGTGATATCTCCCGATTTCGTCGGGATATCCCGATTTCGAACCCAATCTCCCGTCCGACGGCCCTAATCTCCCGACACGACAATTTTCCTATAGTAGTTTTCCGACGACCGACCAATTTAGTGTTAACCACTGTAAAATACCTATGCGGTTAACCGTCAGTGTATTTACGCTAGGCGGTATGTAGGTAAATTGCAATACACACCTGCACAAGTATAATATCGCAATATGAAAAGAACGTACCGGTAAATACAATTATTAAAATGCAACCCGCAAACAAGCCGCAAACAATGTGATAAAAAGCAAGAAATTCAATAAGGAAGAAATGTGATGTTTGCGTACATTTATTACTGATCACCGATTTGCTCAAGTTGCCAACGCTATTAAACCGTTTACACCCAAGGCGGGCCTTATTGATAAGCCGACAATTAACAATGTGACAAGGTGTGAAAACTAGTCAATCAAGATATACCAGTTATAGCTTATTTAATCCCTTTGTAATTGACACGTGTAGACGCTAAATATTATTCCCGCCAAAACAGAGCAAAGCAGACGCTGTTTTATTTCTACGCGTTTGTAAACTGTTATTCTTTTATTAATCATAGAACTGGGTAATTACTTAGTGACATTTTCTATTTAAGCCCGGGAAAAATATTTTTGCCGTTTTTAACGGAAGAAAGAAATATGCCCCACGTGACACCAATGAAAATTTGTGCATGCTTTTTGGCCTTTGACAGTGAATGCGCTAAATATTTTTCCCGCCAAAACAGAGCAGAGCAGACGCTGGTATTTTCTTAGCATCTGTATGTAGTTTTTCATTTATTAACTAGAGCTGTCAGAGGATCTGACTATAGCCCCGCTTCAGCGCTGTCAGAGAAGAAAGTTATTTAAGCTGCAGAGAAAACAGTTATGAACTAGAATTTGTTTTTCTACAAAAACACAGATGTCTCCCCCGTTTTTGACTGCTAAGTATAACCTTGACATTGGAGGTATTGAGCTGGGTCTTGTGTGCAACACATCATATAATGCAGATGAACATTTCTGCATATTAACTTTAAAAATGTTCATAAAAAAATAACAAAGTTATTGGCCGTAAACAAAAAAAGCACTTTTTTACCTTTGACCTCTAAGTATGGCCTTGACCTTTGCGGTACAACACATCGTCTCATGATGGTTAACATTTCTGCCAAGTAATTTCATAATCCATCAAAGAATAAGGAAGTTATTGACTGTCCTTTTTTTTTACCTTTGACCTCTAGGTATGACCTTGACATTGGAGGTATGGACCTAGGTCTTGCACATGACTCATGGTCAAACTTACAAGCCTCTAGCTCCAATAGTTTTTGAGATATCTTGCTGACAAGATTTTATTAAAAAAAAATTCAAAGGGCAATAACTCTTGAAAGGGGCATAATCAAGACGAGAAAAAAAATACGCGTCAGCTTATTTTCCATCAGGAATGCATTTATGAAATTTCAAAACCATAGCATACACAGTTCTAAAGTTCTGCTATGCATCACTTTTAGCATTCATTACAATGGGCACAAATTACCAAAATGACAAAGGGCCATAACTTGCAAAGTATTTTTCGGAATTTTGTCAAAAGTTAATCAGTTCATATACTCATCACCACCAATATACTCAACAACTTTCAAGGGTCTAGCTCCAATAGTGTTTGAGATATTTTGCTGACAAGATTTTATTAAAAAAAAAAATTCAAAGGGCAATAACTCTTGAAAGGGGCATAATCCGGATGAGAAAAAAAATACGCGTCAGCTAATTTTTCATGAGGAATCCATATATGAAATTTCAAAACCCTAGCATACACGGTTCTAAAGTTATGCTATGCATCACTTTTAGCATACATTACAATGGGCACAAATTACCAAAATGACAAAGGGCCATAACTCACAAAGTATTTTTCGGAATTTTGTCAAAAGTTAATCAGTTCATCTACTCATCGCCACCAATATATTCACCAACTTTCAAGGCTCTAGCTCCAATAGTTTTTGAGATATCTTGCTGACAAGATTTTATTAAAAAAATTTCAAAGGGCAATAACTCTTGAAAGGGGCATAATCCGGACGAGAAAAAAAATACGCGTCAGCTTATTTTCCATCAGAAATGCATATATGAAATTTAAAAACTATAGCATACACAGTTCTAAAGTTATGCTATGCATCACTTTTAGCATACATTACAATGGGCACAAATTACCAAAATGACAAAGGGCCATAACTCACTAAGTATTTTTCGGAATTTTGTCATAAGTTAATCAGTTCATCTACTCATCACCAACAATCTATTCAACAACTTTGGAGGCTTTAGCTCCAATAGTTTTTGAGATATCTTGCTGACAAGATTTTATTAAAAAAATTTCAAAGGGCAATAACTCTTGAAAGGGGCATATTCCGGACGAGAAAAAAAATACGCGTCAGCTAATTTTCCATGAGGAATCCATATATGAAATTTCAAAACCCTAGCATACACGGTTCTAAAGTTATGCTATGCATCACTTTTAGCATTCATTACAATGGGCACAAATTACCAAAATGACAAAGGGCCATAACTCACAAAGTATTTTTCGGAATTTTGTCAAAAGTTATTCAGTTCATCTACTCATCACCATCAATATATTCACCAACTTTCAAGGCTCTAGCTCCAATGGTTTTTGAGATATCTTGATGACAAGATTTTATTAAAAAAAAATCAAAGGGCAATAACTCTTGAAGGGGGCATAATCCGGACGAGAAAAAAATATGCGTACGCTAATTTTCCATGAGGAATCCATATATGAAATTTCAAAACCCTAGCATACACGGTTCTTTAGTTATGCTATGCATCAAAAGCGTAACTGACGGACGAACGAACCAGAACCAATATGCCCCTCCAACTTTTTCAAAGTTGGGGGCATAATAAGAAAGTTATTGACAGAACACAAAAAAGGCCCTTTTTTACCTTTAACCTCAATGTATGACCTTGACCTTTCAGGTATTAAACTGGGTCATGCGTGCAACACATCATCTCATGGTGGTTAACATTTCTGCCTAGCAATTTCAAAATCCATCTAAAAATAAGAAAGTTATTGACCAAACACGAAAAAAGGCCCCTTTTTTACCTTTGACCTCTATGTATGACCTTGACATTTTAGGTACCAAACTGAATCATGCATGCAACACATCGTCCCATGATAGTTAACATGTTTGCCAAGTAACTTCAAATTCTATTTAAAAATAGGCAAGTTATTGACAAAACCCGAAAAAAGGCCCCTTTTTTTTACCTTTGACCTCTAAGTATGACCTTGACCTTTGAGGTACCAACCTGGGTCATGCGCGCAACACATCGCCTTATACTGGTTCACATTTCTGCCATGTGATTTCAAAATCCATCTCAAAATAAGAAAGTTATTGACCAAATACGAAAAAAAGGCCCACTTTTTGACCTTTGACCTCTAAGTATGACCTTGACCTTTGAGGTACCAACCTGCCTCATGTGCACCACACATCGTCTCATGATTGTTAATAATTATGCCATGTAATTTTAAAATCCATCTCAAAATTAGAAAGTTATTGACCAAATACGAAAAAAAGGCCCCTTTTTTTACCTTTGACCTCTAAGTATGACCTTGACCTTTGAGGAACCGACCTGCCTCATGCGCACCACACATTGTCTTATGGTTGTTAATAATTATGCCAAGTAATTTTAAAATCCATCTCAAAATAAGAAAGTTATTGACCAAATACGAAAAAAAGGCCCCTTTTTTGACCTTTGACCTCTAAGTATGACCTTGACCTTTGAGGTACCAACCTGCCTCATGCGCACCACACATCGTCTTATGGTTGTTAATATTTCTGCCGAGTAATTTTAAAATCCATCAAAAAATAAGAAAGTTATTGACCGGACAGGATTTGCCCATACATATATACATACCAACAAACTTCCAAGGGAGATAATTCAAAAAGTATAAATGCGAGAGTTATGGTTCTTGCGCACTGCACGTCGTCTAATGCTGATTAATATTTATACAAAGTTTCGTGAAGATAGCTCTAACGGTTTTCAAGTTACAGAGCGGACACGAATGTGTGACAGACAGACGGACAGACAGACAGACGGACAGACAGACAGACGGACAGACGGACAGACAGACAGACAGACGCCCGGGGGAAAAACAATATGTCTCTCCGAAAAAAAAATTTTTTCGGGGGAGACATAACTAGCTTCTTTAGTTCCTGAGAAAACTGTGACCAAACATTTTCATTTAAAAAAAACCTATATTTTCATTTATTTAAAAAACCTATCAGGAGAGATAACTCCAACAGTTATGGGCCCTTGGCCATTATTTTGGTAAGCTCCCTATATCCACCCATTGTCCACATTTATGCAAAGTTTGAGCTTTCTAGCTTCTTTCGTTCCTGAGAAAACTGTGACCAAACATTTTCATTTAAAAAAACCTATCAGGGGAGATAACTCCAAGAGTTATGGGCCCTTGGTCATAATTTCGGTAAGGTCCGTGGAGGCACCCATTGTCCACGTGTATACAAAGTTTTAGTTTTCTAGCTCTCTTAGTTTCGGGGAAAACTGTGACGAAAAAATAACGGAATAACGGAATTACGGAATTACAGAATTACAGAATTACGGAATTACAGAATTACGGAATGACAGGGCAAATCCAATATAGCCCCACTTTTCAAGCGGGGCTATAATAAACATAGAACCGGAGTTTTGCAGGGTGAAATTTTCTATTCAAACCTGTTTCATTTTTAGCTTGCGAGAAAAAATATTTTTGCCGTGTTTTTAATGGATCTTTTATGAAAAAAATATGCCCCCAAGTTAAATCAATAAAAATCATGCATGCTTATTAGTTCCGACTAAGTTCCGAGGCATGTTTTGGGGATGATAAGAGAAGGGGTGTAAGAGTATGAGTAATTTTTTGCTATGCGGGTATTCTGAACGTTGTTTTTTTTCTGCCAGGTGCTAGGTGGGAATTTAACACCGATCTATTGGTCAGTGCTTGTTCTTTGATCGTTCTTCCGAGAAATTGTCTCTCTATTAAAATACAAAATGGAAGTTTGTCATCTGCTGCTTTCTTTTTCCAAGCTTTTATAACATATTTTTGCAGAAAGGCAAACAGTGCAGTCCGATCTGGGCCCACACTGTTTTAAAAAAAGATTTGTATGCAGATGACAAAGCAGACAACAATTGTCGTGTTGGCATGTTATGGGTGAAAAGTGCTTCAGAGGTAAATTTTAACCAAAAATAACATCACTTTTTAGTTTTTACCGCGGAAAAATCTCCCGATTTGGGACCCCAATCTCCCTATCTGAAAATCAAAATCTCCCTATTTGGGTCCAAGAAAATATCACATGTATGAGATACAAATTGAATTTTCATTAACAAATACTGTTGTTTGTTTATGGATTTATACAGAGTCGCGGCTACAGTCTTCTCATGCAGGCGTCTATTAAGATAAATGTTTTTGATCTTAAACATATGTAAAATCTAGAAACACCAAATAACATACCTGTTGATAATATAATTTCTTCTGTTGCCTAGGTTTGGAGTAAAGTAGTAATTCCTTGAGAGTGCCTTCATATGTACAACGTATAGGATTTCCAGGGCCATCCCGGTAACTGAAAAAGAAATCATTTACCATTATATGTCATTTCTAAAATTATATTCAAAGTTCCAGGTAATGTAGATCTGCTTGATTTATTTACAGTAAAATTCCTATATTAAGACCACTTTTGGAACTGTTCAAAAGTGGTCTTTAAGACCACTTTTGAACAGTCCCAAAGGTGGTCCCTGACCAGAGGACACTAGGGGAAGAAATCGCAAAGAAAAAATAAGTGAAACCTTCAAAATAAGCTCTTTAAAGCAGAATCAGTCATAATTTTATGTGGTCTTAATAGCAGAGTTTCACTGTACAGTAGAACTTCGATGGCTCGAACACCGATGGCTCGTTTACCATGGATGTGTCGAACCCGTTCTTGAGCCCCTAGATAAATCCTCTACATAAGAAATAGTGGGGAATAATTAAGGAGATTTTAGTCTTTTATCTTGCAAATGCATGCTGTGTGTACTCATTAGAATCGCCTCGATGAGGCGATTCTAATGAGTACACACATCATACATATTCATTATAGAAAACCTAAAAGATGTCTAAAAGTATGTCGTTATGCCTCCTGACAGTAACCTCAGTGGCTTGAACTACCCCTGTCTCGAACAGATTATCGAGGTCCCAAAGGTGTTCGAGCCATTGAAGTTCGACTGTATTTTATTTTTGAGTTTAACAGCCCGGTCAACACTATCTAGGTCATGTTGAGCCAGTCAGTTTACCTAACCACATTTTTCCGGGACAGAATTGTATGACTGCTATTCTCGAATCAGCAAAAAGGAATGTTTTTTTTTTTCATTATTATTATTATTTTGGTTTTACACCCCTTTCAAGATAATTCCGCTTATATCAATCAAGCCCAAACCCAGAGTCCCCGGAGAAAAACCACCGGACCATCCACTGCTGAAATTGGCATCTCACATGTGACCCAAACTAGGTTGATCCCACAGCAAAGAGAGATGTAATTTCAAGAGTCAGCGCCCTTAACCACTAGGCCAAAGATGGGGTAGCCCAATGTACTTACAGCACCAAACGACTATCATTAGGCAGTGGAGGCCCATCAGAAGAAGTGAGAGAATGACTGCAGAACAATATCATGATCGTTCTCCATAAAAGAATGTCGCCCACCTGGCAGGGATCGAACCTGCCACCTCCTGATTACAAGTCAGATGCTCCCTGACTGATCCACTGACCCCGGCAATATGCGCAAAGTTATGTTCCTCCCTGTTGTGTCTCATATATATGATTATACTCACAAAGCTATAAATTCAAATTCTGCTAGGGTTAATTCAAAGTCTGAATAATGCCCTGGATAAGGCTGACACGATTAATCGTATCATCGATTAATCGATCAATAAATTCCAGAAAAATGATTATCATTTCTGATTTGCTTGTAATCGATTATTTGACAGGTACAATTTACTAATCAAAGTTATGCCTAACATAGCTGGATGAGTGGCAAACAGTGCAGACCCTGATGAGATGCCGCATTCGGCGGCGTCTCATCTGGGTCTGCACTGTTTGCTCAGGCCTGTCTGTTCAAATATACATATAGTAAAGTACAACATATGGTAAGAGACATGCTCAGACAGGTAAAATTATGAAACAAGAGGGCCCAGAGGGCCCTGGTTCGCTCACCTGATCCAAAGCATAACAAGTGGGCCCCGTGCAGGGTCAATTTTGGCGACATGGCTAAAATTTGAACAATCTTGGTAGAGGTCCACAAGATGAAGCTTCATATCGAATATGAAAGACCTGGGCTTTCTGGTTTCAGAGAAGGAAATTTTAAAGGTTTACCCTGCATATAGAAATCTATGTAAAACAAGATTTTCCCTATATAAGTCTATGTTAAACCAAAGGGCCCCGGAGCGGGGGCATTTTTGGCCCCAGGGCTATAATTTGAACAATCTTGGTAGAGGTCCACTAGCTGAAGATTCATAACAAATATCAAAGACCAAAGCCTTGTGTTTCAGAGAAGATGATTTTTAAAGATTTTCCCTATATAAGTCTATGTAAAACAAAAGGGCCCTGGTGCGGGGGCATTTTTGGCCCCAGCACTATAATTTGAACAATCTTGGTAGGGGTCTACTAGATGAAGCTTCATTACAAATATCAAAGACCTGGGCCTTGCGGTTTCAGAGAAGAAGATTTTTAAAGATTTTCCCTATATAAGCCCATGTAAAACCAAAGGGCCCCCGTGCGGGGGCATTTTTAGCTTCAGCACTATAATTTGAACAATCTTGGTAGGGGTCCACTAGATGTAGCTTCATACCAAATATCAAAAACCTGGGCCTTGCAGTTTCAGAGAAGAAGATTTTTAAAGATTTTCCCTATATAAGCCTATGTAAAACAAAAGGGCCCTGGTGCGGGGGCATTTTTGGCCCCAGCACTATAATTTGAACAATCTTGGTAGGGGTCCACTAGATGAAGCTTCATACCAAATATCAAAGACCTGGGCCTAGCGGTTTCAGAGAAGAAGATTTTTAAAGATTTTCCCTATATAAGCCCATGTAAAACCAAAGGGCCCCCGTGCGGGGGCATTTTTAGCTTCAGCACTATAATTTGAACAATCTTGGTAGGGGTCCACTAGATAAATCTTCATACCTAATATCAAAGACCTGGGCCTTGCGGTTTCAGAGAAGAAGATTTTTAAAGATTTTCCCTATATAAGCCCATGAAAAACCAAAGGGCCCCCGTGCGGGGCATTTTTGGCCCCAGCACAATAATTTGAACAATTATGGTAGGGGTCCACTAGATGAAGCTTCATACCAGATATCAAAGACCTGGGCCTTGCGGTTTCAGAGAAGAAGATTTTTCAAGATTTTCCCTATATAAGCCCATGTAAAACCAAAGGGCCCCCGTGCGGGGGCTTTTTAGCACCAGCACTATAATTTGAACAATCTTGGTAGGGGTCCACTAGATGAAGCTTCATACCAAATATCAAAGATCTGGGCCTTGCGGTTTCAGAGAAGAAGATTTTTAAAGATTTTCCCTATATAAGCCCATGTAAAACCAAAGGGCCCCCGTGAGGGGGCATTTTTGGCCCCAGCACTATAATTTGAACAATCTTGTTAGGGGTCCACTAGATGAAGCTTCATACCAAATATCAAAGACCTGGGCCTTGCGGTTTCAGAGAAGAAGATTTTTTAAGTTTTCGGTGAAAAAAATCTATTTTTGGCTACTGTGACCTATATGTGCAATGGACTGGAACCATTTGAACAACTTTGAAAGGGGACCACCTAAGGATCATTCCTGTGAAGTATGGTCAAAATCCGATCAGTGGTTTAGGAGGAGATGTCGTTTGAAGAAAAGTTTACGGACGGACGCACAGACGCACGCACAGACGCACGCACGCACGCACGACGGACAAAAAGTGATCCCAAAAGCTCACCTTGTCACTACGTGACAGGTGAGCTAAAAAGAACCAAAGCGATTACTAATCGATTATCGATCGCATTGTCATTACTGATAATCGATTATCTTTTCAGCTCCGATTAGCCAGCCTTAGCCCTGGACCTAAAATTATCTAAGTTTCATGATACTGTATTTACCCTAAGTTTTGTTTGTTTGATTTGAGGTTTAATGTCCCACATCAACACTATACAGGTCACTTTGGAGACGTAGCTTCAAATTTTGTGGGACTATTACCCGACATCGAGATGAAATAGTATCTCAAGCAAGCCCTGTCGCCCATGAAACCAACAGGGTTTATAAACATGGACGGTCCGACTCACACCGCTTTGCCTGCGCAGGCTTAGATCCTCTAAGCTATTTACCCTAAGTATTTTGATACTGTATTTACCCTAATTGGACAGCTCATCTCTAAAATTCAAACATGTACAATTCACTACCCAATTTTGTGTCTAAAATAGCTGGAGAGTGGCAAACAGTGTAGACACAGATGAGATGCCGCATTCTGCAGCATCTCATCTGAGACTACACTGTTTGCTCAGGCCTATCTGTCCGAATATATCTGCTAAATATGGTATATGGACTAAAACCAGGCCAAAGTCTTTCAGCATGTTAGCCTCAGTCTTTAAGCATGTTAGCCTCAGTCTTTCAGCATGTGAGCTTCAGAGAAGACTAAGATCAGTTTGTGTATCTGTGTAGTCAGTTCAGTCTTCCCTACATGCTACATGGAAACCCACTGACTGGAGGTTTCTTCATACACAGGAGTGTGTATAATGATTAAATGGCTTGTACTGTAACAATCCTAAACTTACATGTTAACAAATTTGTTTCATGATCCATCATGGAGTTAACAAGAGGGCCATGATGGCCCTGGATCGCTCACCTGATCAATAGAGTAACAAGTGGGCCCTGGGGAGGGCCATTATTGACCCCATGGTTATAATGTGCATAATGTTGAGGGAGGTCTAAAAAGGTGAAGCTTCATACCAAATATCAACAAAGGCTATAATTTGAACAATCTTGGCAAAGGTCTACTAGATGAAGCTACACACCAAATATCAAAGACCTGGGCTTTGCGGTTTCAGAGAAGAAGGTTTTTTGGCCCCAGCACTATAATTTGAACAATCTTGGTAGGGGTCCACTAGATGAAGCTTCATACCAAATAGCAAAGACCTGGGCCTTGTGGTTTCAGAGAAGAAGATTTTTAAAGATTTTCCCTAAATAAGTCTATGTAAAACCAAAGGGCCGCGTAGCAGGGGCATTTATGGTCTCAGGGCTATAATTTCAACAATCTTGGTAAAGGTCCACTAGCTGAAGCTTCTTAACAAATACCAATACCTAAGCCTTGTGGTTTCAGAGAAGAAGATTTTTCAAGAGTTTCGCTATATTAGTCTATGTAAAAGTAAAGGGCCATGGAGCTGGGGCATTTTTGGCCCCAGGGCTACAATTTGAACAATCTTGGTAGAGGTCCACTAGCTGAAGCTTCACAACAAATATCAAAGACCTAAGCCTTGTGGTTTTAGAGAAGAAGATTTTTAAAGTTTTTCCCTATATAAGTCTATGTAAAACCAAAGGGCCTGGGGCGGGGGCATTTTTGGTCCCAGCACTATAATTTGATCAATCTTGGTAGGGGTCCACTAGATGAAGCTTCATACCAAATAGCAAAAACCTGGGCCTTGCAGTTTTTAAGAAGAAGATTTTTAAAGATTTTCCCTTTATAAGCCCATGTGAAACAAAGGGCCCCGGGGCGGGGCCATTTTTGGCCCCAGGGCTATAATTTGAACAATCTTGGTAGAGGTTCACAAGATGAAACTTCATACCAAATATCAAAGACCTGGGCCTTGTAGTTTCAGAGAAGAAGATTTTTAAAGATTTTCCCAATATAAGTCTATGTAAAACCAAAGGGCCCTGGGGCGGGGGCATTTTTTGTCCCAGCACTATAATTTGAACATTCTTGGTAGGGGTCCACTAGATGAAGTTTCATACCAAATAGCAAATACCTGGGCCTTGCAGTTTTTGAGAAGAAGATTTTTAAAGATTTTCCCTTTATAAGCCCATGTGAAACAAAGGGCCCCGGGGCGGGGGCATTTTTGGCCCCAGCAATATAATTTGAACAATCTGGGTAGGGGTGCACTAGATGAAGCTTCATACCAAATAGCAAAGACCTGGGCCTTGCGGTTTCAGTGAAGAAGATTTTTAAAAATTTCCCTATATAAGCCCATGTAAAACCAAAGGGCCCCGGGGCGGGGGCATTTTTGGCCCAAGGGCTATAATTTGAACAATCTTGGTAGGGGTCCACTAGATGAAGCTTCATATCAAATATCAAAGACCTGGGCTTTGTGGTTTCAGAGAAGAAGATTTTTTTAAGTTTTCCGTGAAAAAAATCTATTTTTGGCTCCTGTGACCTATATGTGCAACGGACCGGAACCATTTGAACAACTTTGAAAGGGGACCACCTAAGGATCATTCCTGTGAAGTTTGGTCAAAATCCAATCAGTAGTTTAGGAGGAGATGTTGTTTGAAGAAATTGTTTACGCACGGATGACAGACAAAAAGTGATCCTAATATAAAACACAAGAGGACCATGATGGCCCTGGATCGCTCACCTGATCCATAGAATAACAAGTGGGCCCCAAGGAGGGCCATTATTGACCCCAGGGTTATAATGTGCATAATGTTGAGGGAGGTCTAAAAAGGTGAAGCTTCATACCAAATATCAACAAAGGCTATAATTTGAACAATCTTGGCAAAGGTCCACTAGATGAAGCTACACAACAAATATCAAAGACCTGGGCCTTGCGGTTTCAGAGAAGAAGATTTTTTTAAAGATAATCCTTACATAAGCCTATGTAAAACTAGAAATGGTGTTTGTAAAACACAATGCCCCCAACCTTTGCTTGTCCTTAGATGGCAAAATATTCAACAAATATTGTTAAAGACTCAAAAACATACAACAAGAATTCCCCCGAAGGCTATGTCGCGCCTGTGGAGGCGCAAAGTCACCAAACCATGAAATCTAGGTCAAGGTCAAACATGGATGCCTGCATAAAAATTTCACTCCTAGTTCCAAGCATGTACCAAGTATCATCAATGAAACTCTTAACGAGAATTCTATGTTTTTTAATTAAAGGGGAAATAATTCAAGAAGGGGAGATAATTTGGACAAGAAAAAAAATACGGGTCAACTATTTTTTCATGAGGAACTAATATATGAAATTTCAAAACACTAGCATACACGGTTCTGAAGATATGCTATGCACCAGAAAGCAACACAATTGAGTAGCAAAAAATTACAAAGGGCCATAACTCTAACAAAATTTTATCGAATTGGTTGAAAATTTAATCAGGTAGTCTCCTCCTTAGTCCCAATCACTATACCAAATATCAAGGCTGTAGCTCAAATACTTTTTGAGATATCTTGCTAACGAGAATTCTATGTTATTTAATTAAAGGGGAAATAATTCAAGAAGGGGAGATAATTTGGACAAGAAAAAAAATACGGGTCAACTATTTTTTCATGAGGAACCCATATATGAAATTTCAAAACACTAGCATACACGGTTCTAAAGATATGCTATGCACCAGAAAGCAACACAATTGAGTGGCAAAAAATTACAAAGGGCCATAACTCTAACAAAATTTTATAGAATTGGTTGAAAATTTAATCAGGTAATCTCCTCCTTAGTCCCAATCACTATACCAAATATCAAGGCTGTAGCTCAAATACTTTTTGAGATATCTTGCTAACGAGAATTCTATGTTATTTAATTAAAGGGGAAATAATTCAAGAAGGGGAGATAATTTGGACAAGAAAAAAAATACGGGTCAACTATTTTTTCATGAGGAACCCATATATGAAATTTCAAAACACTAGCATACACGGTTCTAAAGATATGCTATGCACAAGAAAGCGTGACGTACGAACGGACGAACGGACGGACAAGCCAGAAGCAATATGCCCCCCAACTTTTTTAAAGTTGGGGGCATAATCAAATGGCCCCGGGGCAGGGGCATTTTTGGCCTCAGGGCTATAATTTAAACAATCTTGATAAAGGTCCACTAGATGAAGCTTCACACCAAATATCAAAGACCTGGGCCTTGTTGTTTCAGAGAAGAAGATTTTCAAAGATAACCTACATTATAAGTCTATGTAAAACCAAAGGGCCCTGGGGCGGGGGCATTTGAGGCCCCAGGGCTATAATTGGAACAATCTTGGTAGAGGTCCACTAGCTGAAGCTTCATACCAAATGTCAAAGACCTAGGCCTTGTGGTTTCAGAGAAGAAAATTTTTCAAGATTTTCCCTATATAAGTCTATGAAAAACCAAAGGGCCCAGGAGCGGGGGCATTTTCGGCCCCAGGGCTATAGTTTGAACAATCTTGATAGAGGTCCACAAGATGAAGCTTCATACCAAATATCAACGAACTGGGCCTTGCAGTTTCAGAACAGAAGATTTTTAAAGATTTTCCCTATATAAGCCTATGTAAAACCCAAGGGCCCCAGGGCGGGGGCATTTTTGGCCCCAGCCCAATAATTTGAACAGTCTTGGTAGGGGTCCACTAGATGAAGCTTCATTCCAAATAGCAAAGACCTAGGCCTTGCAGTTTCAGAGAAGAAGATTTTTTAAAGATTTTCCCAATATAAGCCCATGTAAAACCAAAAGGCCCTGGGGCGGGGGCATTTTTGGCCCCAGCACTATAATTTGAACAATCTTGGTAGGGGTCCACTAGATGAAGCTTCATACCAAATATCAAAGACCTGGGCCTTGCGGTTTCAGAGAAGAAGATTTTTAAAGGTTTTCCCTATATAAGCCTATGTAAAACCAAAGGGCCCCGGGGCGGGGGCATTTTGGGCCCCAGCACTATAATTTGAACAATCTTGGTAGGGGTCCATAAGATGAAAATTCATACCAAATATCAAAGACCTGGGCCTTGCAGTTACAGAGAAGAAGATTTTTAAAGATTTTCCCTATATAAGCCCATGTAAAACCAAAGGGCCCCGTGGCGGGGGCATTTTTGGCCCCAGCACTATAATTTGAACAATCTTGGTAGGGGTCCACTAGATGAAGCTACATACCAAATATCAAAGACCTGGGCCTTGCGGTTTCAGAGAAGAAGATTTTTAAAGATTTTCCCTATATAAGCCTATGTAAATCCAAAGGGCCCCGGGGCGGGGGCATCTTTGGCCCCAGCATTATAATTTGAACAATCTTGGTAGGGGTCCACCAGATGAAGATTCATACCAAATATCAAAGACCTGGGCCTTGCAGTTTCAGAGAAGAAGATTTTTAAAGATTTTCCATATATAAGCCTATGTAAAACCAAAGGGCCCTGGAGCGGGGGCATTTTTGGCCCCAGCACTATAATTTGAACAATCTTGGTAGGGGTCCACTAGATGAAGCTTCATACCAAATATCAAAGACCTGGGCCTTGCAGTTTCAGAGAAGAAGATTTTTTAAGTTTTTGGTGTAAAAAATCTGTTTTTGGCTCCTGTGACCTATATGTGCAACGGACCGGAACCATTTGAACAACTTTGAAAGGGGACCACCTAAGGATCATTCCTGTGAAGTTTGGTCAAAATCCGCTCAGTGGTTTAGGAGGAGATGTCGTTTGAAGAAATTGTTTACGCACGGACGGACGCACGCACGCACGGACGCACACACGCACGACGGACAAAAAGTGATCCCAAAAGCTCACCTCGTCACTACGTGACGGTGAGCTAAAAAGGTGCAGATGGAATGGCAAACGGTGTAGACCCTGATCAGACTGCAGTCTTATCTGGGTCTGGAATTTTTGCTTAGGCCTATCTGTCCCAATACTTACAAATTTGTTTCATGATCCATCATGGAGTTAAAAAGGTGCAGATGGAATGGCAAACGGTGTAGACCCTGATCAGACTGCAGTCTTATCTGGACCTGGAATTTTTGCTTAGGCCTATCTGTCCCAATACCGAGTCCAGATGCTGGTTGTAACCCTTGTCCTGCTGAATAAATTAATGCTCACACCCATGTCTGGCTATCAACCAGTCAAATTACTTGATATTATATTCTTTCAATTCGCAAACTGAAAAACAGTGTAGAGTGAGTGTTTGAGTTTTACGTCTCACCAACAGCTAAGGTCATATGGAGGCAGGACCTGGGTTTAAAGACTCATCCGAAAATTGGGAGAAGACCAGGATCGATCTTGCGACCCCTGGTTTACAAACAGTGTAGATCTTGATCAGCTGGGCTTCTTTAGAAGCCATCTGATTTGGATCTACACTGTTTGCAAAGGTCGGGGAGGTGAGTGAGTGAGTTTTAGTTTTACGTCCCACCAACAGCTAAGGTCATACGGAGACGGAAGGTCGGGGAGGTCTTGTCCAGCAGTACAAGGGTTAAATGAAATTATGTAAAGAAGTGATAAAAACATGTACCTCTGTGGTTTGAAGAACTGTAACAAGTATGGGTCTGTATTGAGATGCCTCGCTACAGAATTGGCCATCTGGTCGTAGTTCATCCGTAACGACAACTCAAGCGAGAACCCTTGATCAGTGATCACATTTTTATCACAGAAAACAATTTCTACACGATTATATAGATCTCTGAAAAAGAAAGCAGGAATACATCTACTTGTGCACCCTCCTAATCTGTATCAAAATACACTGACATAGAGGAATACAGTAAAATTCCGCTATTAACCCTTTTTGTACCAAATGGAATCTTCCACCTTATATATAGCAGGAGTCCATTTCAAAATTTAGGGGTGTTAGGTAGTTTTTTCTTCAAAAACTATTTGGAAAATGGCAGAACTTTTAGCAAACAGTGGAGGCCCTGATCAGACGCCGCATTCTGCGGCGTCTGATCTGGGCCTGCACTGTTTGCCCGGGTACCCCTTTTGGGTTAAAACATCCTAAAATTAAGACTAAACCTGCTTTTAAAAGCTTATCGAGAAGGTTTCAGTGATTCTTTCTTTGTGTTTTCTATACCTAATGTCTCCTAATTAGAGACCACCTTTGGGACTGTTCAAAAGTGGTCTTAAAGACCACTTTTGAACAGTCCCAAAAGAGGTCTTAATAAAGGAATTTTACTGTATTTTTGTTTTACATGTTTTCTGCATGGTAAAACAAAGCTACGGACTTCAAAGACTCTACAGTAACTAGAGCTGTCAGCGAAACTGACTATTGCCCCGGCAGCGCTATCAGAAATTTGTGGACGGACAGACGGACAGACAGACGGACGGACAGAGTGATTACTATAGGGCACCCACACTTTCAGTGCGGGGCCCTAATAAGAATGTTTACATCTCAAAAAGACAACCCCCACACATCAGGGCTTATTAGACATATAGATTGGGCTGTATGGTGCTTCCACGCAGAGCTGAAACCACCCGCAGGAGTACTAGTAAACCACTTGGAAGGTCTAAGCCTGCCTAGGCAAAGTGGTGCATGTCGGACCACCCATGCACATAAAACCTATTCGCCTATCCAAAGAAAGAGACAAATATAAACTCTTGACATACGGGAAGGTGTGCTGGCCGATCTGAGTGTTTGCTGGTCGCATATGTCTTATTTCAGGTTTAGTTGTGTATCATATGTCCCACCTTCTTGAAGGAACACTCAAAAACTACAAGTGCAAAAAAATATGAATTTTTTTCTAGTACCGTAAAAGAATCTCTTAACAGATGTAAAATAATCCTGTTTAACTGTTGATCCAACATTAGAATCAAACATACACAAACCATGTACAGTAAAATTCTGATATTAAGACCACCTTTGGAACTGTTCAAAAGTGGTCTTAAAGAGCACTTTTGAACAGTCCCAAAGGTGGTCTCTAACCACAGGACATTGTCTGCAGAAAACACGAAGAAAGAATAAGTACCACCTTCAAAATAAGCTTTTTTAAAGCAGAATTAGCTCAATTATAGGTGGCCTTAATAGCGGAATTTTAATGTATAACTAACCTAAAGTATTCTTTAGCTGTTGGAAGTTCATACTGGTCAAAGTCTTCCTCGTCTTTCTGGAACACAATGATGTCCCCGTCCATCAGCTCTTCCAAAAGCTTCTCCATGGGCTGGTGGATGTTGTGTAACAGTTCTAACAAGTTAGGCTTCACCTCCTGTAATAAGCCATGTCAATCCATGAGATATTTCTCTGTATGTAGACAGAAAGGTATTGTAACTTTATGCGAGGCACATCATGAGAAAACCTGGGGCAAGTTGTTCAAAACCTTTGATCATTTACTATGCTAATATTTCAGCCAGCGCACGACAAAACCAACAATAAGACATGTGCGCCCAGCAAAAACTCAGATCAGCCTGCGTTGTGGGCTCTAAAGATAGCTAAGGGCCCAGTGCTCTTCGTTTTGCGCTCTAATGATAGCTATGGGCCCAATGCTCCTTCATGCAGCTAGAGAAGTCTCTGGTTAGACTATATGGATGCGTAGGCTGATCTGATTCTTCGCTGGGCACACATGTTAATTTTAGGATATGCTGTGCCCTGGTTCATTTTTTGCTGAAAAAAATGTGAGTAGCAAGCTACTAAGATTTTCCAGCAAAAATTTGGTCATCTTGATGTAATTTATTCCTATAAATTCATGAAATAATGACAACGAAGATCCTGACAGGGGCCAGTTGTTCAAAACTAAGTCATTAGCCAACATATCGTTAAAACTTGGATCATTCAATATGGTGAAAATACTAATATTTTTGCTGAAAAAATGTGCAGCTTTGGCTCAAAATTTTTCAGCAAAAATAACAAAATTTTAGATATTGTCTTGCTAGAATGGTTAACAATTTGACCACTAACAAGCTTGTTAAGCTAATAAGGCTTTGCACAACGCTGCCCTGGGGCCAGTTGTTCAAAGCATCGTTAGCTTAACGAGCTCGTTAGTGGTCATATTGTTAACTGTTCTAGCAAGTAGAATATCGAAAATTTTGGTATTTTTGCTGAAAAAATGTGAGCAGCTTTTGCATCTGCAAAAGCTGCTCACATTTTTTCAGCAAAAATTTCAGCATATTTGCCATATTTAATGATCAAGGTTTTAACGATACTTTAACTAACGACGTTGTTTGTTTTGAACAACTGGCCCCTGATCTTTACTGTTTGCAAAGGTAGAGGATATCCTGGTTCAGCAGAACAACACTTCATGTTAAGCACTTCTCCAGCTCAATAATTAATTTAGCCACACCCATTTCTGACTTCCAACCAATCAGTAGGGCTGGCTAATCGGAGCTGAAAAGATAATCGATTATCAGTCCTGTCATTGTGATCGATAATCGATTAGTAATCGCTAAGATTTTTGTCATTATTTTACCTGTCTGGCTTTCTGTCTGAGCATGACTCTTACCATATGTTGCATTTTACCATATGTATATTTGAACAGACAGGCCTGAGCAAACAGTGTAGACCCATAATGTGGCGTCTCATCAGGGTCTGCACTGTTTGCCACTCATCCAGCTATTTTAGGCATAACTTTGGGTAGTAAATTGTACCGATCAAGTAATCGATTAAAAGCAAATCAGAAATGATAATCAATTTTGTGGAATTTATCGATTGATTAATCAATTATATGATTAATCGTGGCAGCCTTACCAATCAGATTACTTGATGTAACAGGGTGGCCACACATTTTTAGCAATCAAATTCCCTGATTTTTCCCTGATTTGATTTGATTTTCCCTGATTAAAAACCTTGATATTATCGCAATGGCCCCTACTTTTAGAAGTCATATACTGATTCAAATGCTGTCAAGTGACATGTTTATACACAATGCTGTCACAATATTCTTAATTAAATGAAAATTTATCTAAAATATGATGTACATGTGCTAATTTACTTTCATGGTAGTCAAAATCAAAACTGGTAAAATATATGGCCTCCAACCTCCCCTTGTTCTAAAAGGTGAAGCTTCATACCAAATATTAAAGACCGGAGACTTCTGTTTTCCAACAAGAAGATTTTTAAAGGTTTTCCTTTTATAAGTCTAAATAAAACCTGTGGGCCCCAGGCAGGGCCATTTTCAGCCCCAGGGCTCTAATTTGAATAATCTTGGTCCAGGTCCACTAGTTTGTTTGTTTGTTTGTATTGGAGTTTTACGGCCCAGTCAACACTATTTAGGTCATTTTTGAGCCAGTCAGTTTACCTATCAACACTTTCCTGGGCAGGCTTATACGTAAGCGGTTAACCAGTACAGTGCACATTCTTTCGCCAGAAACTGACAACTGCCCTTCTTGAATCAGCGGAAGGGAGAGAATGACCGTAGAAAAGATTTCATGATCAATCTCCACGAAAGAATGTTGCCGACCCCGGCGGGAGTCAAACCCGCGTCCTCCTGATCACATGTCAGACGCGCATCCGACTGAGCCACTGAGGCCGGCCCAGGTCCACTAGACAAAGCTTCATACCAAATATCAAGGAACTGAGCCTTCTGGTTTCAGACAAGAAGATATTTAAAGGTTTTCCCTATATAAGTCAATGTAAAACCAAAGGGCCCCGGGGCAGGGGCATTTTTGGACTCAGGGCTATAATTTGAACAATCTTGAAAGAAGTCCACAAGACGAAGCTCCATACCAAATATCAAACACCTTAGCCTCCTGGTTTAAGACAAGAAGATTTTTAAAGGTTTTCCCTATAAAAGTCAATGTAAAACCTAAGGGCCCCAGGCCTCAATCTTGGCAAAGGTTCACTAGATGAAGCTACACACCAAATATCAAAGACCTGGACCTTGCGGTTTCAGAGGAGAAGTTTTTTTAAGATTTTTCCTATATAAGTCAATGTAAAACCAAGGGGCCCTGGGTGGGGGCAATTTTGGCCCTGAGGGCTATAATTTGAACAATCTTGATAGAGGTTCACAAGACCAAGCTCCATACCAAATATCAAACACCTTAGCCTCCTGGTTTAAGACAAGAAGATTTTTAAAGCTTTTCCCTATATAGGTCTATGTAAAACCAAAGGGCCCTGGGGCGGGGGCATTTTTGGCCCCAGGACTACAATTTGAACAAGCTTGGTAGAGATCCACTAGATGAAGCTACACACCAAATATGGAAGGCCTTTGCCTTACGGATTCAGAGGAGAAATTTTTTAAGTTTTCATTAAAAAAATCTGTTTGAGACTCCTGTGACCTTGATGTGCAATGGCCCGGAACCATTTGAACAACTTTGAAAGGGGACCACCTAAGGATCATTTCTGTGAAGTTTGGTCAAAATCCGATCAGTGGTTTAGGAGGAGATGTCTTTTGAAGAAATTGTTTACGGATGGAAGGACATGCGCACGGATGCACGCATGGATGACGGATGAAAAGTGATCCCAAAAGCTCACCTCGTCATTACATGACAGGTGAGCTAAAAACAGTGGGGTTTTTTGTTCTCTTTTTTGTTTTTGTTTTGTTTTTTGGTTACATGGTAGACTGTCTAAGACCATTAGTCCCTTCCAGAAGCTGGACCCTGGGGAAGCAAGCAAATGCCCTGATCCAGGTATCATACTTACTATATGTGAATTTCCCAGCTGCAAATGATCCCGACAGATACATGAACCTAATATTATGGACTCTGTTTTTCGTGAACCCCAGTATAAATGTATTTACACAGTACTACATACTTATTCTTGATACATTCTTAAGAATATGATATCTGTGCATGCATTCACACTTCTACTTGAGCTCTGGGGCAACGGTTGATCAATTCCGTTTTGGCTTCTAACTGCACTGATGTAGATACATGTATTTGCATCAAAATTTAATGACAGACATTGGGTTTGCAATAAAATGAGAAAAAAGAAAAAAAGAATATATAGCAAACAAGTACTCCACCTTTAAGTAAGATTAGATCTGCAGGTATTTTAAGCATATGGCAGAAAGAAACCACCAGTAGCCACATCTGAACAGCTATAAAATTTGAATATTTTAACCTTACAATTAAGATTTTTTTAAATTCCCTGATTTTTCCCTGATTTTCAGCAAAATTTCAAATTCCCTGATTTTTCCCTGCAGGGAATTTTTTTTCTCCATTTTCCCTGTTTTCCAGAGTGTGTGGCCACCCTGTGTAATTTATTCCTGCAAATTCACAAACTGAATATCAGTGTAGATGGAACCTGATAAGAGGGCTTCTGTATGATCTGGATCTACTCTGTTTGCAAATGTAGGGGTTGTCGTGAACAGTAGGATGAGGGTTAGATGTTTGCCAAAAATATTTTACTCAAGCCTAAAAAATAGCTTTACTATGAAATCATGTTCTTCAGGGTTCTCAGATAGAAGCCGCCGTGGTGTAGTGGTTACACTACTCGCCTTGTAAACCAGGGGTCGCAGGATCGATCCCGGGCTTCTCCAGACTTTCTGATGAGTCTATAAACCGAGGTCCCGTCTCTGTATGACCTTAGCTGTTGGTGGGACATAAAACTCAAACACTCACTCAGGGTTCACAGACTAGTGTTGACATAGATCAGTTAGTACAGCAGTCAAGACCTAGGCACAGACATGGTTTTTGTTTGTTTGTTTTAGGGTTTAACAGCCCAGTCAACACTGTTTTAGGTCATTTTTGAGCCGGTCAGTTTACCTATCCACACTTCCTGGGCAAGCTTATACATAAGCGGTTAACCAGTACAGTACACATTCTTTTGCCAGAAACTGACAACTGTCCTTCTTGAATCAGCGGGAGAAAATGACTCACAGACTATGGTACACAGAAGCTCAAAACAGAAAGGAAAGGATCTGACAAGACTTCATAGATGTGCAATCTGATCTGAGCATTTGCCAACTGGCCATGTAATAAAAATTTCCTTGCATATGTCTCAAATAGCTTTTCTTTTTCCTTGTTTTGCATAAAATTCTGAAATTTATATGTCAAGTTTTGTATTTACAGTAGAACTTCGATGGCTCGAACACCAATGGCTCGTTTACCATGGATGTGTTGAACCCATTCTTGAGCCCCTAGCGAAATCCTCTACATAAGAAATAGTGGGGGGTAATTAAGGAGACTTTAGTCTTATAGCTTGCAAATCTAAGCTGTGTGTACTCATTAGAATCGCCTCAATGAGGCGATTCTAATGAGTACCCACAGCATAAATTTTCATTATAGAACAACGAAAAAATGTCTAAAAGTATCTCGTTATGCCGCCTCACAGTAACCTCAGTGGTTCGAACTACCCCTGTGTCGAACATATTTTCGAGGTCCCAAAGGTGTTCGAGCCATTGAAGTTCGACTGTACTTATTATGAAGCCACTAGACTTACCTCATACAGTATAAGTGGTGTGTCAGCCGGAAACCCAGCTCTCCTGTTTAAATCTGGTAATAAGTCACCTGAAACAAAAAATAAGCCATATCCTAAGGACACCTATATCAGACTAATTTTGCAATCTGACTAAAATGTTTGATTCGAGGTTTAATGTCCCCATCAACACTGTTTAGATAATTTTGGAGACCTTCCTTCCAATTTTGTGAGACTTTTACCCAACAATGAAGTGCAATGACATCTCAAGTCTTGCCGCCTATGCATGAACGGTCTAACTTGCACCAATTTGCCTGGGCAGGCTTAGACCTTCTAAGTGGTTTACCAGAATTCATGTGCAGTTAGTTTCAGATCTGCGTGGAAACATCATGCAGCCCAATCTATTTCTCCAAGCCCTGATGCGTTGGGGCCACCAATCTGACTAGCGTTGCAGTTCACTATATAGCTTGGGCCATTATGTTGCACTGTCTGAAGGCAAACAGCACCTTTACCCAATTGCCCCCAATTCATGTCAGAAGATCTGTACACTTTGGTGCTATCTTTTAATTGATTGAATCCAGGGGCCAGTTGTTCAAAGCATCGTTAGCTTAACGAGCTCGTTAGCGGTCATATTGTTAACTGTTCTAGCAAGTTAAAAATTCTAAATTTTGGTATTTTTGCTGAAAAAATGTGAGCAGCTTTTGCATCCGCAAAAGCTGCTCACATTTTTTCAGCAAAAATTTCAGCATATTTGCCATATTTAATGATCAAAGTTTTAACGATACGTTAACTAACGACGTCGTTAGTTTTGAACAACTGGCCCCAGGTCTTCACTGTATACTTGATATAGCCCTGAAAAATAACTGTCCATACACTCTTAGTCATTAGGTCTCTCACCGCCGTGGGTTCGAGCCTCGCTCGGGTCACGTGTGAGACGCCAAGTTCTGCAACGGAAGGTCAGGTGGTTTTTCTCCGGGTACTCCGGTTTTCGCCCACCTATGATTAACGATCGGCTCGATATGAGTGAAATAATCTTGAAAGGGCTGTAAAACCCAAACCAAAAAAAAAAAAAAAAAAAAAAACTGTCCATACAACACCCTTAGAAAATTAATCATAGCACAGTTAATATATGAAGGTTGTAAGTGGTCCAAATGTTAACTATATGTGCCATAACAATCCCAAGTATTGGGACAGATAGGCCTACGAAAACAGTGCAGACCCAGATGACCAGACTGCTCATAAAGGTGCAGTCTGATCAGGGTCTACACTGTTTGCTATTCATTTGGCACTTTTGGACTCCTTGAAGGATCTTGAAACAAATAGTAAAATGAGGTTTTATGGTACTGCAGTCTTGCTGAAACAAAAAAAAATGTGCAGTTTTGCAATGCAAAAGCTGCTCACTTTAATGTTTTTATATTGATTTGTTTGTTTGTTTGATTTGAGGTTTAATGTCCCTGTCAACACTGTAAAGGTCATTTTGAAGACGTTGCTTCCAATTTTGTGGGACTTTTACCAGACATTGAGATGAAATGACTTCTTAAGCCCTGTCGCCCAATGAAACCAATAGGGTTTATTAGCATGGACAGTCCCCCTCGCACTGTGGTTCCTGGACAGGCTTAGCTCCTCTAAGCGGTTTACCAGTACTAGTGTGCGGGCCGGATTCAGCTCTGCGTGGAAGCATCATGCAGCCCATATATTTCTTCAAGCCCCTATGGGCGGGGGCCGTGTTTTTATATTGAATTTATATAAATGGACCAGTGCCAAGTTAATGGGTGGAAGATTGAACATTTTGTTAAACCCGTTGACCGCTACATAAATACCTGGAGCAGACAACTATCTGACTTTTTATAACGTTTTTCAGAGTACATAAGTTTCAAAGTAAATAAGGCTTGTCATTACATGTGAACTTATAATGATCTTGTAATGTCAAGCCTTATTTTCTCTGAAAAATAAAGAGAAATACACTTTGAACATAGCAGCTGAAGGGTTAATACATCAGATGATCGTACTTACTTCCTTTGGCAGAGATAGGTACGTATGCATGACCACAGTATGATATACTTCTGGTTCTTGGGTCATACATCTTTAAAAATATCAACACGTCACCTAGAAATAAAACAAATGTGCTTTATTACAATGAGATATACCTTAATGATCCCGAGTATTGGGACAGATAGGCCCAAGCAAACAGTGCGGACCCAGATCAGACTGCTCCTGAAGGAGCAGTCTGATCAGGGTCTACAATGTTTGCCATTCTGTCTCCACCTTTTGGACTCTTTGCTGGATCATGAATCAAATTAAAATTTTTAGGAGAATTAAGCAAGTCCTTACAATGTCCCAATTTTTTTTATTTTTACAGTAACTTAATGATTAATCGCAAAAATTAAGATTTGGCTAAGTGTGGTAACACTTTAAACATTGTACCAGATGGGACAGCTCATGATGGATGGCTTATAATGGGCTATCTTATCTGGATCTACAAAGTTTGCCGTCCAGTCCATAATTTTTACTTTTACCCCCAATTTACAAGAAGTGATGCATCCAACTTCAAACCTGGAACAGTCCATTACAAAAGCTCATGGATGAAAGACTGCATCATACAAATTTATTATAATCACTACAAGGTGTGAGTGAGTGAGTGAGTTTTAGTTTTACGTCCCACCAACAGCTAAGGTCATACGGAGACGGGACCTCGGTTTAAAGACTCATCCGAAAGTCTGAAGAAGCCCGGGATCGATCCTGCGATCCCTGGTTTACAAGGCGAGTAGCGTAACCACTGCAACACGGAGGCTTCTACACTACAAGGTGTAAGCATATTTTGATTTCAATCAATCATCACATGGCCCAATCAGCTGATTATGTAAACAACACACCTCCAAACAGGTAACTACCGTAATGATCCTAAGTATTGGCACAAACAGTGCTGACCCAGATTAGACTGTTCCTTACTGTTCCTGAAGGAACAGTTTGATCAGGGTCATCAGTCTGCACCTTTTGACTCCTTACTGGATCATGAAACATATTTGTTAAAATTTAGGAGAATTACAGCAGGTCCTACGGGCGTCTGAATTTTTAGGTTTTTACGATAAAATGAATACAAATAGCAGGCTATGGATTATAAGTAAACTTTTGGCAAATGCAATGACCAATAACAAACAGCCAACAGGGTTTTAAGGGGAATGGGAACACCTTCAGGGGAGGCAACTCCTGCAAAAGTATTTATGTCTCTCATGTCAACTTGGGGTCAACTCTTAAAGGAAAGAATTGGCTCCTAAGGAGCAAATTCTTTCCTTTAAGAGTAGACCCCTTTTTCAGTGGGACAGGGTTTATAGAAAAGCAGTCCCGAAAGTTGTCCTTTGAAAAATGGCGGAAAAATATGCCAGGTGTTTCCATTCCCCTAAACTGTAGCTGGGTATCAGAGACACAAAATTTCAAAGCATGCTCTATTAACTAGAAAGGTGTACAAAGTACACAGATGCCCCCGCTTAGCACATTAATCTTTAAGTGGTGCAAATACCAATCTGTGCGAGTTTCAGCGTTCCACCAATAGTGACCTTGACGTTAAAAGTCGAAATCGCTCGAGATATTGTCATAAGGAACATTTGTGTGAAGTTATTTTGAAATCGGTGAAGAAATGTAAGCGCTAGAGGGGTGACAAAGTTTTTCTAAAAATAGCCACAGTGACCTTGACCTTGAAAGTGGAACTCGCTAGAGATATTGTCATAAGGAACATTTGTGTGAAGTTATATTGAAATTAGTCAAGAAATGTAAGCGCTAGAGCGAAGTCAAAGTTTTTCTAAAAATAGCCACAGTGACCTTGAACTTGAAAGTCAAAATAGCTTGAGATAGTGTCATAAGGAACATTTGTATGAAGTTATATTGAAATTGGTGAAGAAATGTAGGCGCTAGAGCAATGACAAAGTTTTTCTAAAAATAGCCACTGTGACCTTGACCTTGAGGTGATGACCTTGAAAGTCGAACTCGCTCAAGATATTGTCATAAGGAACATTTGTGTGAACTTATATTGAAATCAGTGAAGAAATGTAGGCGCTAGAGCAATGACAAAGTTTTTCTAAAAATAACCTCTGTGACCTTGACCTTGAGGCCATGACCTTAAAAGTCGAACCTGCACGAGATATTTTTATAAGGAACATTTGTGTGAAGTTTATTGAAATTGGTGGTACAAATACCTTAACCAAAGTCTTAAACATTAAAAATTTTCTAATTCTATGACCTTGACCTTGAGGTCATGGGTATGGGTGGGGGTATTGCTGAATAAACCATTGGACCTATATGTATCATCATAGTAAATATAAACCAAATCCATTGTATGGTTATGAAAATATGAGCTCAAGTTCTACCTGGTACAAATACCTTAACCAAAGTCTTAAACATTAAAACTTTCAAGTCCATGACCTTGACCTTGAGGTCATGGGTATGGGTGGGGGTATTGCTGAATAAAACTTCAGTCCTATATCTATCATCATACCGAATATGAACCAAATTCATTACACGGTTTGGAAAATATGAGCTCAAGTTCTACCTGGTACAAATACCTTAACCTGGGTCTTAAACATTAAAAATTTCAAAGTCCACGACCTTGACCTTGAGGTCTAGGGTATGGGTGGGGGTATTGCTGAATAAAACTTTGGACCTATATCTATCATCATACTAAATATAAACCAAATCTATTGTATGGTTTGGAAAATATGAGCTCAAGTTCTACCTTGTACAAAATCTTAACCTGAGTCTAACAGGATTACGTACGTACGTACGTACACACTTTCGTACGTTCGGAAACCGTACGCACGTACCCACGTACGGAAAACCAAAAAACTATATGCCCCCGGCATCATACGATGCGGGGGCATAAAAAACTAAGGTTTTAATCCTCACCATAATGAACCTGGATATACCTCTTTCTGAAAACAGTATAGATCCGGATCAGCTGGCTTCTCGAAAGCTAGCTGATCCGGATCTACATGGTTTTCCATTCTGCTTCTGAATCCATGATAAATAGGGTTTATAAGCATGGATAGTCCTTCTCGCACCACTTTGCCTGGGCAGGCTCAGATCCTCTAAGGGTTTACCAGTACTCATGTGCGGTCAGTTTCAGATCTGCGTGGAAGCATCATGCAGTCAATCTATTTCTTCAAGCCCTGATAGGCGGGGTTGGTTTACAGAACTGATTATTTATATAAAGAAACTTACTATCTTTGTCAAAGTGTGGTAATCTTTGAGCATTACTTTCTGGGTTAAGTGTTTCTACAAATACTGTCCATGTCCCCTCGTCTGAGAGATCTTGAACCTGGATAACACAAAATACGGTCAACAGTCACAAGTGATTCTATCTAGATTTCACGACCTTATGTACATTGTCAAGTCTGCAACACTGCAGCTGTACACTCTGTAACGAAATGTGGTAACTTCTGTTTTTGCATTTTTGTTGTTTAATCCCTAAAGTACCAAGTTAAAACTCCAGAGGTGACAACATCATATTATGTTGGTAATTTTTTATGAGACAAGTATTCTGTTAAAGGCTATTTTCTGCCTGTGGCAGTCAAAAACACAACATCAAGGTCAACATAAGGGCTGAGGCAAACATGACGTCTGCACAAACTAAGAAATGCATGGAAAACCCAATGATCCCTATATCACGTCATGCTTAATCCATTGTATGTGGGGGAAACTCCTAAAGAGGTACCTTGGCAAACAGTGGAGGCCCAGATCAGAAGCCGCAGAATGCGGCGGCTGAGCCCCAGAACGCAGCGTCTGATCAGGGCCTGCACTATTTGCTATAAACAGAATTTTCTGTCAAAAATGGATTAAAAACGAAACTAGAAATGCGTCCATAGGACACGGATGCCCCCGCCTGAAAATTTGTCTATGTTCGTATTCATCCATAGAAAGTTATTGACCGTGTTTAAGTTTTGGATCCTTTTTTCACGTTTGACCTCTAAGTATGACCTTGACCTTGTAGGTAAGGACCCTGGTTTTGTGTGAGGCAGATTGTCTCATGATGGCCAACATTTCTGCCAAGTAATTTCAAAATCCATCCAGCGATAAGAAAGTTATTGATTGCGTTTAAGTTTCGGACCATTTTTTAACTTTGACCTCTAAGTATGACCTTGACCTTGGAGATACAGATCTGGGTTTGCATGTGACACATCGTCTCATGATGGTTAATATTTCTTCAAAGTAATTTTAAACTGCATCCAGAAATAAGTAAGTTATTGACTGCGTTTAAGTTTCGGACCATTTTTTAACTTTGACCTCTAAGTATGACCTTGACCTTGGAGGTACAGATCTGGGTTTGCACGTGACATATCGTCTCATGGTGGTTAACATTTCTTCAAAGTAATTTCAAAATCCATCCAGAAATAAGTAAGTTATTGACTGCGTTTAAGTTTCGGACCCTTTTTTCGACCTTTGACCTCTAAGTATGACCTTGACCTTGGAGGTACGGACCTGGGTTTTACACCTGACACATCGTCTCATGATGGTTAACATTTCCAGAAAGTAATTTCAAAATCCATCCAGAAATAAGAAAGTTATTGACTGTGTTTAAGTTTCGGACCTTTTTTTTTACCTTTGACCTCTAAGTATGACCTTGACATTGGAGGTACGGACCTGGGTTTTGCACGTGACACGTCGTCTCATGATGGTTAACATTTTGGCCGACTAATTTTAAAATCCAGCAAGAAATAAGGAAGTTATTGACTAAGTTTCGGACGGACGCACGCACGGACGGACGGACAGGGGCAACGCTATATGCCCTTTCCACCATTCTTCGAATAGTGGGGGCATAAAAATAGGCCAGACACCTCTTATATGACAAATGGACTTGTCCAACATATAGCAATGGAAGAGTCCACTAGAATACAATGGGTTAAAAGCAGGCATGCAAAAAATCAGGCTTGACATTTCATGTGAATCATCTGCATGGCATTAATGTGTCTGAAAAGTAAGATTTTGCTGTCTGTCAACAGTCATGATTGGCACATTAACCCTTGTGCTGCTGAGCCGGATATGTCTTATCTTTCAAACAATGAAGATCCAGATCAGATGGCTTCTGAAGAAGCCATCTGATCAGGATCTTCATTGTTTGTCATTCAGTTTATGAATTCATCACAATAATATGCATCAAGTAATCTGATTGGTTGGTAATCAGTAGTGGGTGTGGCATATTTAAATATTCAGCAGGAAAAGGGTTAAGGATTATCATCCCGGATAACAACAGCTAATGTCAGGGATATCAGTTCACTCTGGGAAAGCCTAGACCTAGAGGTACTACAGTGAAATAACTTCAACATCTATAGCATGTTTAATATGTCCGATCTGGATCTTCACTGTTTGTCATTCATTTTGTAAATTTACAGTGAAGTAATCTGATAGATTTATGTCAAAAATTGTGTGTGGCAAAAATAACAAATTCAGTAAAACAAGCCAAGTGTGTGTGAATTCGGGTTTAACGTCGCTTTCAACAATTTTTCAGTCATATCACAACGGTGTCTGGTTGCGACAGGGAGCACAATGCTCACTTTTATAGTGCTACCTCACTGAAGTATCATGTCCCAGACACATTACATGATACCACACCCAGTCACATAATCCTGACACTGGGTTGGCCAGTCCTAGCTCTACCCCGTGAATCTGAGTGCCAAGCGAGGAGCAGCTAGTACCATTTTTAACGACTTTGGTATGTCGCGGACCGGGATCGAACCCGTGACCTCCCGTTCCCCGGAGCGGAAACTCTACCAACTGAGCTATCGGGGCCGGTAGAACAAGCCAAGGGTTAGATTGAAAATGTCCGTGTATGAAGATTATAGCCATCATAAATGGATTAACTGAAGAGGGATTGCAACTTTCAGTGTTTTCAAATTAACCCTTATCCTGTTGCGTAACTAAGCCACACCCATTTTTGACTCTGAACGAATCAGATTACTTGATGCAATTTATTGCTGCAAATTCATAAACTGAATGTCAAACAGTGTAGATCCTGATCAGATGGCTTCTTCAGAAGCCATCTGATCTGGATCTACACTGTTTGCAATGGTAGGGGTTATCGTGAACAGCAGGATATGGGTTAAAAGTCCTGGATATGACTGAAAAATGAACTCACTGTTTTGTTAATGTCTGCCTCTAAATCTAATAGAGTTGGTCTAAATGTCTGATTCTGCCGAGCCTGAAATGGCCATGGACGTATCTGATTGATTGGGTATTTCTGAAACAAATAAGAGAAAGAGAGTTTTTTTAAAACTTCATGACAATATACACATTTACCTAAAATATGCCTTACATCTCCATAAAAGGGACAATGGCCAATAGTGTAGCTACAGATCAGAAGCTATGTTTTGTGGTGTCTGGGCTAGGGATATACTGTTTCCTTAATCCATTGTATGCTAGTGGACTCTTCCATTGCCATATGTTGGACAAGTCCATTTGTCATATAAGGGATGTCAGGCCTATTTTTTTTTTTTTTTTATTCTATTTTTGACGAAAAATTCTGTCAGCAAATAGTGATCAGACACCTCTTTGTTCTGCAGCGTCTGATCTGAGCCTGCACTGTTTGCCAAGGTAGCCCTTTTGGGGTTTCCTGCACACCTTGGGTTAACATACAGGATTTCTGCTTAGTTTACATCTGACAAAAACAATCAAACTTGGACTCAAGGATATCTATATTAAACAATCATCTGTATTAAAGGGTTATTTTCAGTTACCTTTGAATGAAATTGACGGCAAGCACCAATAATAAATGGATGACTAATCCCCAATGAAGCTTAATAACAGGGCTGGATTTCAAACTTGCACCCCCGAGTTAGTCATTTACTCTTCAAGTACCAAGCAAAATTGCAAAGCAGATGACATTCTTTTTTTTTTTTCCAGAGCAAATCTGACTTGACTTTTCATGTGAATCATCTGCTCTGAAATATTTGTCATCTGCAATTGAAAATAGCACTTTACAACAGTTTTAATTAGAACTTTAAGGTCCAGGTCAATTGTATCTGGATTCTGGATTAATCAAAAGTAATGCATGTGTTGATAATGTGTGATTAGCCCAAAGAAACTGTTTAAATAATTCAACACTATTAAGCAAACTTAGAGCTGGTCCATTTTCCACGCCATAATTTTCCTGGACAGTGTGTGTGTGAATTCGGGTTTAACATCGCTTTCAACAATTTTTCAGTCATATCACGACGGTGTCTGGTTGCGACAGGGAGCTCAATGCTCACTTTTATAGTGCTGCCTCACTGGTGTATCATGTCCCAGACACATTACATGCCAAACGAGGAGCAGCTAGTACCATTCTTAACGACTTTGGTATGTCGCGGCCCGGGATCGAACCCGTGACCTCCCGTTCCCCGGAGCTGACACTCTACCAACTGAGTTATCAGGGCCGGTTTTCCTGGACAGGCTTACAATTGTGCAACGAGCAGTTTAGCAATACAACATCTGTCTTTGTTTGTTTGTATTGGAATTTAATGGTCCAGTCAACACTATTAGGTCATTTTTGAGCTTGTCAGTTTACCTATTCACATTTTTCCTGGGCAGGCTTATATGTAAACGGTTAACCAATACAGTGCACATTCTTTTGCCAGAAACTAACAACTGTCCTTCTGGAGAGAATGACCATAGAAAAGATTTCATGATCAATCTCCACGAAAGAATGTTGCTGACCCCGGCTGCTATCAAACCCATGTCCTGCTATCACCATTCAGACGTGCATCCGACTGAGCTACCAAGGCCGGCATTAATATCTGTCAATGGTTCATTAAAGTGCAAGTACATCAAAACACTATGACATGCTAAACAAGAATTTGCATTACAAGTGACATGTTTGTCAAAGTACAAAGAAACTAATCCATATTTCGCACACTGACTACTGGTAAATTTCAGCATCACACAAAGTGGGGGCAGAGCTTAACAATTGTCGAAAAATCTATTCCACTGCAATCCCGCCTTCTTTAGATTCACTCTGCATATTTGGTCTTGAGTCCTGGAAAATTCATCCAATAGCTCCTGATATTCATATACAGTAAAATTCCTATATTAAGGGCCATAGCTCACTAAGTATTTTTCAGAATTTAGTCAAAGGTTAATCAGGTGATCTACTCAGCACAAACAATCTATTCACCAACTTTCAAGGCTCTAACTCCAATAGTTTTTGAGATATTTTACTGACAAGATTTTATCAAGTTTTTTTTTCAAAGGGCAATAACTCTTGAAAAAAGCATAATCCGGCTGAGAAAATAACATTCTAGCTATTTTTCCATCAGGAATTCATATATGAAATTTCAAAACCCTAGCACACAAAGTTCCAAATTTATGCTATGCATCACAAAGCATACAATGTACAAATACCCAAACTGACAAAGGGCCATAAGTCATGAATTATTTTTCGGTATTTAGTAGTAAGTTAATCAGGTCATCTACTCATCACCACCTATCTATTCACCAACTTTCAAGGCTATAGCTCCTATAGTTTTTGATATATTTTGCTGACACGATTTTGCCAAAAAAATTTTCAAACGGCAATAACTACTGAAAGGGACACAATCCAGATGAGAAAAAATATGTGTCAGCTATTTTTCCATGAGGAATCCATATAGGAAATTTCACAACCCTAACATACACGGTTCTCAGGTTATGCTATGCATGAAAAGTGTAACGGACAAACAGAAGAACGACCCAGAAGCTTGAAGTTGTGAGCATAAAAAGAACAAGACAATAGCACTCAGTGCTCAGTTCATGCTTTTTAGGATAAAATTGATAGCTTGTGTAGTTAGCTATATTATGGCTACATATTTATCACCAGTCGTTTTTTAGATGGATTGGGTCTAGTATGCACAAAATTGTGATAAAACAGGTAAGGGTGACCTGTTGAAGATTGGTATCTGAAAGCTTGTCAATTTTTAATGTCATTTCAGGGTGTAAAATCAAAAGCCGGTAATTTAGGTAAAACCTGTGCCCTTGTAAGAAAGAAACATCCCCCTTGTGTAGGAAAGACTCATCCAATGGAGTGTACTTGCTTTCTTATGAGTGATAAGTTGGTCAAGTTGGGCTACCCTTTGGGTGAATTAATGCTCCTACAGCATGCTGAAGGTTAACCCTTGTCCTGCTGAGCCCGGATATGTCTTATTTTTAAAACAATGAAGATCCAGATCAGATGGCTTCTGAAGAAACCATCTGATCAGGATCTTCATTGTTTGTCATTCAGCTCATGAATTTATTGCAATAATTTGCATCAAGTAATCCGATTGGTTGATAATCAGTAGTGGGTGTGGCATCTATAAATATTCAGCAGGACAAGGGTTAAGTGATCACCATTATGCCTCAAGGTCTGGTGCTATGGACAAACCTCAGTAGATCAAACTACCCCCTATCTGCAACAAATTTTCATGGTCCCAACGGTATGCAAGTTGTATTAGCATTTTACAAGGCCTTACCAAATTTTCAGCTAATGTTTCCATGAATTCTCTAAGTGTGGCTGTCTTCTTGACTTTAAAATTCCTGAAAAATAATGTTCAATGTTTCACTTATCAATCTGTCTGTATGTTTTGCAATTTAACAGCTCTGTCAACATTATTTAAGGGGTTTCCCAAAAGATTAAACATCTGTTGGTCAACCACTATTTTAAATGGACCACTGATTTAGACATTATCTGATGTGTCAATAGGTATTTAACAGGACTAGAAGATCGCATTTTCAAAGCATTTTTTTTTTTTTAATTTTCAGAGAAAATAAGGCTTAACTTAAAATGTGGATCATCTACTGGGCGTGTTATGTCAAGCCTTAACCCTTATCTTGCTGAATATTCATTTAAGCCACACCCATTTCTGTGTATCAACCAATCAAACTCCTTGATGTAATGTATTGCTATAAATTTATAACTGAATGCCAAACAGTGTAGATCCTGATCAGATGGCTTCTTCAGAAGCCATCTGATCCGGATCTACACTGTTTGCGAAGATAGGGGTTGTCGTGAACAGCAAGACAAGGGTTAATTTATCTGACAGAAAACTTTTTGTCCACTCTATACACCTGTGGACACAAAAGCGTTCAAACTTTGATGAGCTTCATTTCATTCTGACTTGAAACATCATTCAATATATCCTAACATCCTATCAACAGAAATAAATTCAAAACACAAGGTGGTGTACATTTCATAGCTGACTCCTGCACTGTCCAATCAAAATACATCTCAAATGTCAATCAGATATTGTTTTCCAAAATGAGACCAATCAATGGCTTGATCTAGTTTTAGAATTCTTTGATGAATGACAATTGCTTGTCAAAACTAACTTGATGCAAAGAGATTCATTGAAAGTTATTTCATTGGAGCTTGAACACTTTTGTGTCCACAGGTATAACTGAAATCTTCAACAATATTTGAGCTGGTGCACAGCATTCCTACAATTTAGATGTGAGCCCAGTGAAGACTCCGATCAGCCTGCGCATCCATGCAGTTTGAACAGAGTCTTCCTTGTGCACTCTAAGGATAGCTAAGGGCCCAATGCTCCTTCATGCACCAAGAGAAGTCTGTGGTCAGAATATATGGATGCGCAGGCTGATCTGATTTTTCACTGGACACATGTATATTGTAGTAAATGCTATGCCTCTGCTCATTTAGTACTGATCTGATCAAATTAGCCATAATTACAAATACTGTATGGACTTTCTACTTTCATTTCAGAGAAACCAAATACATATACCAAAATATAATTTCAATTCTCCATCATCATGTACATTTAGAGTGATTTGATTGGTTGAAATGAAAGTTTTAGACTTCAATAAATTCCATGAGCAAGAATCTCATATCTGTTTCACACATCTCATCAAAGAGTATGTTAAGGACCCACATGTTACATCATTGTTTATGCAGCGACATCAACAGCGTTTGATTAGAAGATGGAGGATTTTTTAAACTGTTAGTGTTAGAAGACAAATAGACTGAATTTAAAGGCTCAACTTTTCTTCACTTGAGTTTCTTTCAAAGATGGCATCTTCTAAATGAACAACCATTCCACTGTGACCATTGTTAAGTTCATTTATTACGCTTTCAAAAAAAAAAAAAAAAAAAAAAAAAAGAAGAAAAGAAAAATTCCATTTTGATGGCATTTTTAAATACTTCAATGGAAATATTGGAATTATAAGGAGTGAATTATCATTTTTGAGGATTTTAACGATGTTCGGCATTGTTCGGGCTCATGCAGTTTGTGATTCGCCAATGTTTGAACATCGATAGATTCCACAAAAATGAAATTCATTCCAATAAAGCTGCCAAAGCAAATCAAAAGTGGTCCCAATCCAAAATAGCTAGCCCTGTACCAACTGAACACTTATTTCAACCCATTTATTATAAAGGACAAATTTTCTGTCAATTAACTGAACTACCTTTTTGTAAAGGTTTAGACATTCCAAGCAGTCAACCAGTACAATGGAACTTGATAAATGCCCTTCTTGAATCAGTGGAATGGAGAGAATGACTGCTGAAACTATTTCATAATTTCCATATCAGAATGTTTTTTTGTTTGATTGGATGTTTAACGTCCCCGTCAACACAGTAAAGGTCATTTTGGAGACGTTGCTTCCAATTTTGTGGGGCTTTTACCCGACATTGAGATGAAATGACATCTCAAGCCCTGCTGCCAAATGAAACCAATAGGGTCTGTAAGCATGGACGGGCCAACTGGCACCGACATAAATATTCTGATACACTCTATATAATTCTGATCTGCAGCCAGTCACTGTCAATACACCACAACCTCTTTATAACACTATTATTGGGGTCCAAAGCAGAAACCGTGTTAGTTAAACAACCATGTTATATCCAAACAAAAAAGGATAGCTTATATAGAAAAATGACCATTTATGGTCATTTTTCTATATAATCTATACATTTTGGGGATCCATCTTGAAACTGAGTTATATCCATAACCGTGTTATAATGAGCCGTGTTATAATGAGGTTGTGGTGTACCAAGTGACAATATAGATGATTGAAACAACAATATTTTTTTTTTTAGTTTTCAGAGAAATAAGCAAGCAACAGAATATCAGAGTCAGTCAAGACGAACATTTGAACACATTAAGACTTACCTAAAATTTGCCCTATCTACATCTAAGAGATCTGTACCCTGGTGACCACAGAAGTAGTCTTCAGTCACAACCTGAACATTCATATAAAGGTGAGCCTCTTTCCTCTCCTGCCTCTTCTGAGCTTCCATACGCCTGAAGACAAAATACAAATGAGCCGGCGCATGACAAAACCTACAGTAAGACGTGCGCGCCCAGCGAAGACTCAGATCAGCCTGCGCATCCTCACAGTCTGATCAGGGTCTTCGCTGTGCACTCTAAGGATAGCTAAGAGCCCATTGCTCTTTCATGCAGCAAGAGAAGTCTCTGGTTAGACTAAATGGATGCGCAGGCTGATCTGAGTCTTCAATGGGCCCACATGTCTTATTGTAGGTTTTGTCATGCGCTGGCTCAAATTAAATAACATTCAATAGGGGGAACAGAGAGGCCTTCAGAAAACAAGAATTCGGTCAAAGGCTATGTCGCACCTGTGGGGGCGCAGTCTTTTGTTTGTTTGTTTGCAAAGCCATATACACCTCAACCTCGTTATAACACGGAACTCCGGGTCCAACCAACGGACCGTGTTAGTTAACCGAATCGTGTTATAAATAGGGGTGTAACGATACACCTACCTCACGATACGATACGTATCGTGATACTTACCTCACGATACGATACGTATCGTGATACTTTTTTTTATCAGACAGACAGATTGCAAAACCTGGATTGTATGTATTATACACCTGCGGTAATGGTCAAATGTGACCGACGCAGTATCAGTAGATAGATAGACAGACAGACAGACAGACAGACAGACCGATAGATAGATAGATAGATAGATAGATAGATAGATAGATAGATAGATAGATAGATAGATAGATAGATAGATAGATAGATAGATAGATAGATAGATAGATAGATAGATAGATAGATAGATAGTTGGGTTTAAGGGAATATTTGTTGCTTAGTTTTGGGAACATGTTGCAAAGCTGTGCCATCATTTGCAAATAAACTGAGATTCTGTAACTGTCCAAGTTACAGCCATCTGCCAGCATATAATATGTAAAAAGAATGCTTAAAAGATATTAGAACAATGAACAAATTTAACTGTAGTTAAGATCCTAAGATAATAAAACCCTTCACTGAACAATAAACATCCAAGATAAGAGGAGAAAATTAATATAGAACCATGTTAGCGAAGATATAATCATTAAAACAATATTTCTTTCGCGAAAATTGAGATATATTTATGGGGCCGAACAGTCTATTGTTGCGAGTGTTTTTAGCCGAACGGAATACGGTAGTTGTCGTAAGGCGAAAATAGGCGCTTACATCGATAATTAATGCATCAATAAAGCAAAATCAAGTAGGACTCAACATAAAAAAACAACATTTAAGCAGTTTCTCTGCTATTTTCTTTCTTAATTTTGTCTTTTGACGAAATGTTTTTGGTGAACCGAACCGAACCGAAATTACCAAAAACGGACCGTGAACCGAACCGTCAGCTTCGTACCGCGGTGAACCGTACTTTCGGTGAATCGTTACCCCTCTAGTTATAAACGCCGACCGTATTTGTCACAGATCAACCATTGACACAATGGTGATCAATAGTTTCCCAAACAAGGTGATGTGCGGTCCGGTTAATGAACGTATTTCCCGACTAAAATGTGTTTAGAACTAATCAATGGCAGTAAATACCATGGCCCATCAAGTCAAACAAGTCACTTTAATCGAAACCAGCTGAAAAACCATGTTTTATATCCAGAAATCGTCCGATCTGACAGCGAGTATGACGCCATTTTGATAGCTGGTTCCCGGCTAACTTTGTTGTTACTGAGAATCCGGACCGTACCGAACTACAGTACCGTTAATAGATTTCAATGGTAAAATTACCGGGTTAGGGTTCGGAACCGGACAATGATCAACGCTTACAAGAAATTTGAATTGCTTCCCTTGAAATGTCTTACCCTTAATATTTTAGCCATTTGAAACGATTTTAATGGCGCACATGGTTTTTAATGATTTTTTTTACCGCGAAAATCGATATTGAATATGTATTATCATTTGCTTTTAAGCTGGAATAAATCTGACTTTCTTTAACATGCGGCTCTAGAAAATGAGTTTTATTGCAGTTGACCGATCACATCATCTGCATCGATGTTTAAAATTTCTACTGAGCAGTGATCCTTAACAGAGCGTGATAAATATTTTTTTCCGGTTGCGTAACTGAATTCTTTAATCTCTTTATCACACTAAGCCAACACTTTTGATTGTGCCGATGGCAGTTCACGTTTATCATGCGTGTCAAGCTTAACAAGTTTATATACTGTATATGCAACTCTGCTGGAGGCCTGCAATAGATATCAAAAAGTACCGTTATAAACCGTGTTAGCTACCGTATTACCGCAGTCAAAAGTGAGAGGAAAATAAAGTTGTTGTGCTTAAAACCTTATACAATCCTTGGATATTATTTATAAATGTTGGTTGGGGAAAATTTGGGGTCCAAACCAAAACCGTGTTATATCCGAATTCGTGCTGTAACGAATCGTGCTATAACGAGGTCCGGGTGTATGAAGTTTGGTTGAAATCAGTTGGGAAACATACACTGTAGAGTCCGGAAATGGCTAATTTCAGCATTATTTGGAGAACAAAGGGCAGAACAGTTTGAGCAATTTTGCTAGGGGACACCCAAGGAAAATTCCTGTGAAACAATTTCAAAATCTGTGTAGCAGTTTTGGAGAAGATGTCATTTAAAACAAAAGTTGACGATGGTTGTATACACACACACTGACGGCAGATGGACAAAGGCTTATCATAATAGCTCACCTTGAGCATATCGTGCTCAGAAAAGCTAAAAATATTCAACATTCGAGCTGTGTAAGAGCAACGTTCTTGGTCATAAGTTTTCTTACCTTTCTTCTGCTAATCTTTCTTTTAAAGTTTCTGGTATGTCTAATTCTGAGACTGGACATAAAATATCATCTGAAATATATAAGAAGTTCCATTATTTTTATTTTCTTCCACAAACACAAAGCACACAATTTTTTTTTTCGTTACAGCAGGACTCTGACTGCAACACATTTTAACCCTTTTTGGGCCAAATGGAATCTTCCTGCTTATATGTAGCAGGAGTCCATTTCAAAATTAAGGGGTGTCGGGTTGTGTTATCTTCAAAATTGATTTGGAAAATGGCTCAACTTTTCGCAAACAGTGGAGGCCCTGATCGGACACCACGTTCTGCGGCGTCTGATCTTGGCCTGCATTGTTTGTCAGGGTACCCATTTTGGGGATTCTGGTACAAAATGGGTTAATACAGAGCCCCAGAAATGAAGTATCCAAATAGAAATGTATGGGTTATATATAGAGAAGACAAGTGTTGTCTTAAGTCAGCATAGCTCACCAGCTTGTGCCTTGTCTATGCAATAAGACATTTGATTCATATAAAATGGAGATCTGCAATTCCCAGTATGTCACTACTCCAAAGTCACAACAACTTCAAAACATTTTGATTCCCATGTCAATAAGGGTAAAGTATGCTTTTTGTCTCCTGAGAAGCTACTTCTTTCCTTTAAGAGCAGAACTTTTTTCAAAAGGGTTCAGTTTATCAGACCACAAGTTGTCTCCCTTTTAAGGGGAATGGCTACACCTTCAGGAGAGGCAACTCTTGTAGAAGAATTTTTGTCTCCCATGTAAAAATAAGGAGCAAATTCTTTCCTTAAAGAGTAGACCACTTTTACGAAAGGGCAGGCTTGTAGAAAAGCTAACAGGAAGTCCCGAATTTCTCTACCTTCGAAAAATGGCAGAAAAATCTGCTAGATGTTCCAATTCCCCTTAAATGTCAGAAAATATGTTGGGAGCACAAGCAGAATCATGAAAATAATTTGATCCAAGTTTTCATCTTTGCATAACAAAAATCCTCAGCTATTTACTTTCATAAGCAGTCTTGATATGCCATACCTGTGCTTGTATTTTTTTTTTTTTTGGGGGGGGGGGGGGGGGGGGGTCTGTTTTACGGCTCTTTCAAGATTAATTCACTTACACAAATTTAGAGCTGTATTTAATCAGAGGTCGACTAAAACTGGAGTACCTGGAGTAAAACAGCCTGACCTTTCCTCGCAGTTTTTTTTTTTTTTTTTTTTTGGTTTTGGTTTTACTGCCCTGTCGAGATTATTTCACTTATTTCGAGCCTATATTTAATCAGAGGTAAGCGAAAAACAGAGAACCTGGAGAAAAATGTCCTGACCTTCTATTGCAGAACTTGCCACCTCGCACTACTCACAGCTATGAGAGACCTAATGATTAACCCATTATATGCAGGAAACACCAAAAGGGGTACCAAGGCCAACAAACCAGGCCCTGATCAGGGCCTGCACTATTTGCTAACAGAAGTTTCCGTCAAAAATAGAATAAAAATGAAAAAAAGGCCTGACACCCCTTATATGACAAATGGTCTTGTCCAACATATAGGATTGGAAGAGTCCACTAGTATACAATGGGTTAAAGAAAGTAATTTCCAAAAGGACTAAACAGTAGAACGCTAACCTGTAAGAGAAGGCAATATAGCCTCCTGCCTACTACTATTAAGGCTACACTTATACAACTCAAAGCTACTGTAAGAGCCAGTGCATGACAAAATCTACAAGAAGTCTTGAGCGACCAGCGAAGACTCAGATCAGCCTGAGTATTTATGCAGTCTGATCAGAGTCTTCGCTGATCACAAGTGCCTACTATAGGCTAATATCTATGCAAAGAGACATAAGCATAAGGTCATATCAGATGGGTGTGCAGGTTGATTTGAGTCTCTGCTGGTCGCATTGGTCTTATTGTAGGTTTTGTCATGCGCCGGTTCATATATCTTACCTATAGAACTTTCCCTGATGTAGACTAACATATAAGCATTTGTACAATGTTTGACAGAGATATCATCGTCATGGCCACCAAAGTTTCTGTCTACCGCCTCTTGTTTGGTACATTTAGAGACAACATCATCGTCAAACTTACAATACTGGAATAAAGAGACAAATTATGAACTGCACAAGGAAACCTGTTTTTCTAGATGCTTTTTGTTTGTTTTGTTTGATTTGAAGTTTAACGCCCCCGTCAACACTGTATAGGTCATTTTGGAGACGTTGCTTCCAATTTGGTGGGATTTTTACCTGACATTGAGATGAAAATGACGAGTCGGACCATCCATGCTTGTTAACCTTATTGGTATCATCGGACGACAGGGCTTGAGATCTCATTTCATCTAGTCCCACAGAATTGAAAGCAACGTCTCCAAAATGACCTACACAGTGTTGACGGGGAGGTTAAACCTCAAATCAAACAGAACAAAACAGTGTAGGTAACACTTTTAAAAATATTTTGTTGCCTCTATAAACAATGGTCTCTTATCAACAGGGGTCCACTCTTAAAGGAAAGAATTTGCTCCTGAGGAGCAAATTCTTTCCTTTAAGAGTAGACCCCATTTTAAGAAGGGCTCCATTGACTGCAAGAAAACCAAGAACAGTATCTTCCTTGTAGTAAGAATTATGCCAAAGGCTATGTCAAGCCTGTATGGACTTGAGCATTAGGGCCAAAGTTAGGGTTGTTGCAAATGTTTACATCCCGATGAACAAACAAACGGACGGAAAACTGGATTCCTTTGCTTGCAGACGGTGAGACACTAATTCCACAGATGACTATGTCGTTCCAGTGTGGACTTCAACATTAGGGTGAGGTGAAAGTTCGGGGTGTTGCAAACACTTAACAGACAGACAGAAAAATGGACTCCTATACTGTGCAATACTTAACCCATTTTGTACCAGAAACCTCTAAACGGGTACCCTGGCAAACAGTGCAGGCCCAGATCAGATGCCGCAGAACGAGAATGCGGCATCTGATAAGGCCCTACACTTTTTGAAAAAAATTCAGCCATTTTCCAAATGAATTTTGAAGAAAACGCAACCTTACACACCTAAATTTTGAAATGGACTCCTGCTAATTACCAGATATTCAACTTCAGTGAAGTTGATGTCGCACCTGCTCCCCATCTGCCCCACACAAAAAAAATAAAAGTTTATTTAAGGCAGAAGAAATGAATATAGGGCTTTGAGAAGCATCCATAGCCTATATATGTGAGGTAAAAAACTGACTAAGTTCACAATGTGGAAAAAGTGACAAAAAATGGATCCAAAGATAAAGTCAAAACCACATGCACATCCTCATACCATAGCAAAAACACACACAAAGTTTTAAAATGATCAATATAAAACTGTAAGAGGAGTTGCAATGACATGAGGTACCTATTGTATATCAACTGAAGCTTAAAACTGGCTAAGTTCACAATGTGCAAAAAGTGAAAAAAAAATATTCTGAGAATTATGTCGAAACCACATGCACAACCTCATCCCATGGCGAAAGCACACACAAAGTTTCAAAATGATCGGTATAAAACTGCAAGAGGAGTTGTGATGACAAGAGGTACCTATCATATATCAATTGAAGGTTAAAAATGACTAAGTTCACAATGTGGAAAAAGTGACAAAAAATGATCCGCCGATAAAGTCCAAACCACATGCGTATCCTCATACCATGGCAAAAGCACACGCAAAGTTTCAAAATGATCGGTATAAAACTGCAAGAGGAGTTGCGATGACAAGAGGTACCTATCAGTTCACAATGTGGAAAAAGACGGACAAATGGACGGACAGAAACTTGCACGTTTATGTCTTCCTGCTAAGCAGGTACGACAAAAATGACTAAGTTCACAATGTGCAAAAAGTGAGAAAAATTAATTCGAAGATTAAGTCCAAACCACATGCGCATCCTCATACCATGCCGAAAGCACATACAAATTTTCCAAATGATTGGTATAAAAGTGTAGGAGGAGTTGCGATGACAAGAGGTACCAACCCAATACCAATTGAAGATTAAAAATGACTAAGTTCACAATCTGGAAAAAGTGACAAAAATTGATTTTAAGATTAAGTCCAAACCATATGCGCATCCTCATACCAAGGGGAAAGCACATGCAAAGTTTCCAAATGATCAGTATAAAAGTGTAAGAGGAGTTGCGATGACAAGAGGTACGTATCGCATACCTAAAAATGACTAAGTTCACAATATGAAAAAAGTGACAAAAATTGATTCGAAGATTAAGTCCAAACCACATGCGCATCCTCATACCATGCCGAAAGCACATACAAATTTTCCAAATGATTGGTATAAAAGTGTAGGAGGAGTTGCGATGACAAGAGGTACCAACCCAATACCAATTGAAGGTTAAAAATGACTAAGTTCACAATCTGGAAAAAGTGACAAAAATTGATTCGAAGATTAAGTCCAAACCATATGCGCATCCTCATACCAAGGGGAAAGCACATGCAAAGTTTCCACCGGACGGACGGACAGACGGACGGAAACTTGCACGCCTATGTCTTCCTGCTAAAGCAGGTGCGACAATAAGGCGGAAGATTCTATTTGGTACAAAAAGGGTTAATGCAGGCGTGACAAAAATCGCAGCAAATACTTGGTTTCAATTTCTGTTAACTATAGAATGTGCAAACATATACCTTTCCGTCCCCTTTCGGAGAGATATATACAACATAATGTCCACCATGATTGTCACCACTATGGACTAGGACAGCATGAAGGATGTAGTTGGCCGGAGTCTTCTCCTTCTTTTCTAGAAACTTGTCCAGGTTTATCCGCTCGGGGAACTCAAACCTGAAAAGAAACCGGGTTCAAAGTCCAAGAAGTCCAATGAGCTTAGCATGTGATGAACAGCAAATGATACATGAAATACACTGATATTTTTGCTTAAAATAATGAAAAGCTATGCAATTTTTTCTTTGTAAAACATTTCAGTGTACTTATGGTCTCATCAGGATCTACACTGTTTGCTTCTTATCAATCTGTTTTAAGACACAACATCGGGTAGTAAATTGTACTTGTTCAAATTTTAGAACAAGTATAGTAATGATTTGAAGTGTCTGTCAGAATATTTATGGTAAATACAGTATTAACAAGAGCTGTCCCCAGACAGCATAGCTCGCCTGTTTCGCGCCTTCAAGATATAAGGTAAAATTACTGAACCATGAAATATAAGTCACACAAACCTAGATACATTTTGAGGTCAGTGATCAGGTCACATGGAATATATATGCCAGATATTACATTTCAGAATCACAATGTGTATGAATTATAAGGCAAAATCAATGAACCATGAAAATAGGTCACACTGACCTAGATATATATATGTATTTCTATGTCAATCATCTGGTTGCATGGAACTTATAATTCAGGACTGAAGTTTCTAAAAAAAAAAAAAAGACTAGTATTCAATGTGGCAGAGTCGCTGCATCATGAAATTTAGGTCACACTGACCAAGATATAATTTCGAGGTCAGTCATGGGGTAACATGGAATAAATAATCCAGGCATGATGTTTCTTCATGAAAAAGTATTCAAGATAATAGGCAAATCACTGAACCATGAAATATAGGTCACAGTGACCTAGATATATTTTGAGGTAAATCATGGGGTCAAATGGAACTAATAACCCAGGTATGACATTTCTGCATCAAATAGTAATAAAGATAATAGGAAAAAATCACTGAACCATGAAATATAGGTAACAATGACCTGGATTTATTTTGTGGTCAATAATTAGGTCGCATTGAATAAATAATCCAGGTGTAACATTTCTTCATCAAATAGTATTCAAGATAATAGACAAAATCACCGAACAATGAAATAAAGGTCACAGTGACCTAGAGATATTTTTAGGTCAAGCATAGGATCACATGGGACTAATAACCTAGGTATGACATTTCTCCATCAAATAATATTCAAGATAATAGGCAAAATCATTGAACCATGAAATATAGGTCACACTGACCAAGCTATATTTTGAGGTCAATCATGGGGTCACATGGAACTAATAACCTAGGTATGACATTTCTCCATCAAAAAGTATTCGAGATAAAAGACAAAATCACTGAACCATGAAATATAGGTCACACTGACCTAGTTATATTTTGGGGTCAATTATCGGGTCACATGGAACTTATAATCCAGGTATGACATTTCTGCATCAAATAGTATTCGAGATAATAGGCAAAATCACTGAGCCATGAAATATAGGTCACACTGACCTAGATATATTTTGCGGTTAATTATCAGGTCACATGGAACTAATAATCCAGGTATGACATTTCTCCATCAAATAGTATTCGAGATAATAGTCAAAATCACTGAACCATGAAATATAGGTCACAGTGACCTAGATATATTTTGAGGTCAATCATGGGGTCACATGGAACTAATATCCCAGGTATGACATTTCTCCAACAAATAGTCTTCAAGATAAAAGGCAAAATCACTGGACCATGAAATATAGGTCACCATGACCTTCACCCTTTTACACTTGAGCCAATGTCACTTGGTTGGCTGATGTATAACCAATTATGTCTATAACTTGTTAGCATAAGGGAAAGGTAAACAACAAATTCCAAAGTTGTCCTAGATTTTGACCCCTAGCCCCACTCCCAGGCATGAACCCAGGGGTGTGTTGTCTTGGAATCTCAGAAGACACTCCCAGGTATTCAAGTTGTAAATATGAATGCTTTGTGATGAGTGACTGCTGAGATATAAGCATTTCAAAAACTTTAACACAGCATTACATAGGTGTTCTAGATTTTGACCCCAAGCCCCACCCTGGGGCATGACCCCCGGGGCTGTTCTCTTTGAACATCAGAAGACCCTCCCAGGCACTAAAGTTCCAAATATGAGTGCTCTGTGATGAGTGACTGTTGAGATATAAGCATTTGAAAAACTTTAACACAGTGTGACGCGCACGCGCACGCGCACCCGCACGCGCACGCCTACTGAGGTGACAACAATAGCTCTCCATGTACTTCGTACAGGCGAGCTAATAAAGTACTTTTTCATATTCCATTTCAATAAAACAAGTCCTGCTTGATAATGTGAATAGGAACAGCTGACAACAAATTTCAACCTATATTTGTTTGTTTGAACCTCAACAGCCTAGTCAACAATATTTAAGTTATTTTGAACCAGTCAGTTAACCTAACCACACTTCCAGGGCACATTTATACACAAGCCAGGTTAATACATAAGCAGTTTACCAGTGGTGTACATTCTTTCACCAGAAACTAACAACTACCGTTCTTGAATCAGCACGAGAGAACGACCGTAGAAAAGATTTTTGTGATTAACCCATTTTGTATCAAAAACCCCTGAACGGGTACCCAAGCAAACAATGAAGGCCTAGATTGTACGCCGCAGAACGTGGCTTCTGATCAGGGCCAACACAGTTTGCAAAAAGTTGAGCAATTTTCCAAGTAAATTTTGAAACACAACTTGATACCCCTAAATTTTGAAGTGATCTCCTGCTATATTTAAGGTGGAAAATTCCATTTTGGTACAAAAAGGGTTAATCGCCACCTAAGTATGTTGCAGCTGTAATAATCAATCCTGTATTTAACAGTACATCATACATACCTGTCGTTAATTTTAACATTTGCATCTGCGTTTGGGTCATACATGAACCTCAATAGATGTAAATGTAACACAGGGGGTAGGTGTTTAAATACCACACCCTTTTCTGCTTCCTGAAAACAGAAAACAACAACATGTTGAGAACAACAGCATGATAACTGTTGGATGCAAGTGAGTCTAATTCCCCCACAAAAGGGATACTGGCCAACAAAGTAGACCCCCAAAAACATGCCACAAAATTTGGTATCTTAACAGGATCTACACTGTTTACTTGAAATACAGCATTTTCTGAGAAAGGTATCATTATAACGATACAGTATTTGTTTGATTTGAGGTTTCACGTCCCCGTCAACACTGTAAAGGTCATTTTGGAGACGTTGCTTCCAATTTTGTGGGACTCTTACCCGACATGAGATGAAATGACATATCAAGCCCAGCCGCCCAGTGAAACCAATAGTAATAGGGTTTATAAACATGGACGGGCCGACTCGCACCGCTTTGCCTGGGCAGGCTTAGCTCCTGTAAGCTGTTTACCAGTACTCGTGTGCGGGTCGGTTTCAGCTCTGCTAGGAAGCAACATGCAGCCCATCTATTTCTTCAAGCCCTGATGGGCGGGGGCCGATAACGAAACAGTAAAATTCCGCTATTAAGACCACCTAAAATTAAGTCTAAATCTGCTTTTAAAAACTGTATTGTGAAGATTTCAGTTATTCTTTCTGTGTGTTTCTTACTTTCAGTGTCTCCAAATGAGAGACCATCTTTGGGGCTGTTCAGAAGTGGTCTTAAGACCACTTTTGAACAGTCCCAAAGGTGGTCTTAATATAGGAATTTTACTGTATTTCTAAAGGACTCTTTCAATGTGGACAATTCAGTGCAAATGTTCAAAAACGTATCTCCAAACTTCAGAAAACAGAGTAACTTGTAAAGAACCTGTAAGAGCTGAAGAAATCGGATTAACCCTTGAACTGCTGAATATTTAAATATGCCACATCCACCACTGATTATCAACCAATCACATTTCTTGATGCAAGTCATTGCAACAAATTCATAAACAGAATGACAAACAATGAAGATCCTGATCAGATGGCTTCTTCAGAAGCCATCTGATCTGGATCTACATTGTTTGAAAGATAAGACATATCCGGGCTCAGCAGGACAAGGGTTAATATATCCCACCATCAGATTTCATGAACAAAATTGTTTTAATCAACCAGAACAGAAATAGTATTCAAAACTGAAATATGTCAGTCCTATATGTCATGCTAATCAGCCAGCAATTTTTCAGTGCTCTAAATGATAACCCTACCTTGTTATCATGCTTGCCTAGTAAATGATAATACTTTCCAATAAATAGCTTTGTTACAAAAGCAGTCCTGCTTTTAATCTTTCAAGCACTAGACTCAAAGGCAGCAAAACCAATTTTCAAATACAGCAAAATTCCTATAAGACTATCTATGGGAATGTTCAAATGGGGGTCTTTTAGACCACTTTTGAACAGTTCCACAGGTGGTCTGTTTGTAAAAGACGCTGAGTGCAGAAAACACACAGAAAGAATGACTGAAACCTTCTAAATATACTTTTAAAGGAGAATTTAGTCTTAATTTTAGGTGGTCATGACAATGGAATTTCACTGTTCATGCTCACTTTTTTCATTTTTCAGAGAAATTCAGGATTGATATCTTCCACAATTCACAAGGAATGTAAAGCTTGATGTTTAAATGAGAAATGATACAAACAAATTTTACAATGCTATCTGCTTTGATTTTGCTTTTATCACTTTAAGTCTTAAATGGCATTCTAACACACAAGTGAATGTGATGTGAAGTCTGATCGTATAACCTAAAATATGTACAGGGTATATCTTGCAATATAAGGTAGGAAACCAGACGTCATCATGTAACATCACTTTTCACTGACTGACATTCAAATGCTTAGACCCTCTAAGCATTTGAATGTCAGTCAGTGAAAAGCCGAGTGAAAAGCCCAGGCAAAGCGGTGCGCGTCCGACCGTCCATGCTTATAAACCCTATTGGTTACATTGGGCGACAGGGCCTGAGATGTAATTTCATCTCAATGTCGGGTTAAAGTCCCACAAAATTGGAAGCAATTTCATCTCGATGTCAGGTAAAGGTCTAACAAAATTGGAAGCAATGTCTCTAAAATGACCTATTCAGTGTTGACAGGGACGTTAAACCGAAAATTAAACAAATCAAACAAAGCAGCTCACAGTCCTTACAGCTTTGAAGAAATAAAACACTTTTTAACTAAACAACTGGGGCCAGTTGATCAAAACGATGTATTGTTAAAACTTTGATCATTAAATGTGGCAAATATGCTATTTTTTTTTTGCTGAAAAAATGTGAGCAGCTTTTGCAGATGCAAAAGCTGCTCACATTTTTCAGCAAAAATACCAAAATTTTCGATATTGTACTTGCTATAACATTTAACAATTTGACCACTAACAAGCTTGTTAAGCTAACGATGCTTTGAACAACTGGCCCCTGAATAAGTGTATTAGAAAGGGGATAACTGTATTCAAATTACCATTTGGGGAAATAAATTGGCAGTACTACTACTATTGTTGCAAATTACGTTTTATGGCTATGAGTCAGCATAGCTGTAAAACGTAATTTGCGACTGTAAAACTACTGATTCACCTCCCCAAATGACAATTTTGAAGACAGTTATCCTCTTATTCACCCACCTGTAACCCGTGTTCTCCTGCATCATATTTGTTATCACCATCTAATGACTCTACAGTCACGTAATCTTTAAAAGATTCTATCACTGCAAGAAACAACAAAACAGAAATTAATATTAGTCTATGAAACTGTAGTACATGATGACAAAACGGTCCCTTCAGTGATTTCCACAAAAAATTCAGCCATATTCTTAATAAATTTCTAAGAATCTACATGGCCACCTTGGGTTCTGATCAAAAGTGATCTGAAACATCACTTTTGAACAGTCCCAAAGGTGGACTAAATAATATAAGAATTTTACTGTATATAAAGTGGAAGAGTCTAGGCAGAACAAAATATGTTAAAGAATACAATAGAAAGTGAGTGAGTGTTTGAATTTTACGTCCCACCAACAGCTAAGGTCAAATGGAGACGGGACCTCAGTTTAAAGACCCATCCGAAAGTCTGGAGAAGCCCAGGATCGATCCTGCGATCCCTGGTTTACCAGGCGAGTAGCGTAATCACTACACCACGAAGGCTTCTACAATAGAAAGTGGCAATTTATTTATTTGTTATTGAGTAAAATGGCCAAGTCAACACTATAATTAAAGCCATGTCAAACCGGCATGTTAGCCACAACATGCTTTTCATTGATAGGTTTAGTCTTTTCAAAGCTGTAATAGCTAATGCAATTTGACATGCCATTGGCGACCTCTAGTACCACAATTTCACACCCGACTGAATGCATATATTTTGTTTGATTTGAGGTTTAATGTCCCCGTCAGCACTGTACAGGTCATTTTGGAGATGCTGCTTCAAATTTTGTGGGACTTTTACCCGACATTGAGATGAAATGACATCTCAAGCCCTGTCGCCCTATGAAACCAATAGGGTTTATAAGCATGGACGGTCCGACTCGCATCGCTTTGCCTTGGCAGGCTTAGATCCTCTAATCGTTTTACCAGTACTCGTGTGCGGTCGATTTCAGCTCTGCGTGGAAGCATCATGCAGCCTATCTATTTCTTCAGCCCCAATGGACGGGGCCAGAAAGAATGCATATATTTATCTTTGCTGTTTTCTAGAGAGGTCTATATTGTTATTCAATACACAGAGGTCAACAAATGGGTCGCAATTCATGAGATAATGAAAATTTGCAAGAAGTTTACGAAAATTGACCTATTAGGTGATAACATTGATTCATTCTTTGCATAAAGGTAAGTCTCATGTCAAATTGCATCAGTTATAACAAGTACAGTGCACATTCTTTAACCAGTAACTGACAACTACCAGAAACGAGACAAACTCTAGAAAGTATTTCATGATCAATCTTAACAGAAGTGACAAAATAAAGATGTACTAATAACACTTTGGGGAAAGAATGCAGTTCAAGGTATCACTGCTTTACTTGTACTAGTTGAACTAGCAGTGGCCGGCCTCGGTGGCTCAGTCGGATGCGTGTCAGACTGGTGAGCAGGAGTACGTGGATTCGAAGCCAGCAACATTCTTTCATGGAGATTGATCATGAAATCTTTTCTACGGTCATTCTCTCTCTTCCCCTGATTTATGAAGGGCAGTTGTCAGTTTCTGACGGAAGAATGTGCACAGTACTGGTTAACCGCTTACGTATAAGCTTCCCCAGGAAATGTGTGGATAGGTAAACTGACTGGCTCAAAAATGACCTAAAATAGTGTTGACTGGGCTGTTAAACTCCATTACAAACAAATAAACTAGCAGTGTGTACTAGTTAAACTAGCAGTGTGCGATATTTGTACATGGCAGGACTTTGCTTCTGCCCTTAAAAGCAACTTCTCTTCTTTGTGGGAGAATTTTAAAATCAGGAAGTAAATTATTTTATCATATGATGTCACGCCTGAGAGTGTAATAACACTATGTAATAAATTCGGTAATCCACTAGTGGATTAAATATGCAAATTGGATACCTCCCGTAAGGTTACATGTACGACGTCGCGTTTACTAATGCTGGAATATTTAGATTTTTGTACACAAATCGTGAATTAAATGCATTTTAAATGCCATATGATAAATAGAATCTTGCATTTGCGCTCATGTATTATTGAATTTGTTGACATGAGCACACATGTAAGATCTCTATTTCCAAAACAATTGTCTTCATTTGAACAACAGTACAGCATAAATGTTTTTCAGCCTGAAAATCTTTTCGAACTACATGTATGTTGGCCAGCGGGCTGACTGCAACTCAAAAGCTTAGGAGTATTAGGTTTAAATAATTTGTAGGACACTGCATGCCATTATATGTTTATATGTTGTTTTTTTTTTTCGTTTTTTTTTTTTTTTTGTTCTTTTTTGAGGGGTAGGGGGTGAATTATTTCACTTATAAGAAACTGATAGTTAATCAGAGGGTACACAGAGAAAACCTCCGAACAGTTGGTTGTCACGTGACCTAAGCACGGGCCCACGCCCATCGGGGCTTGAAGAAAAAGATTGGATGTATGATGCTTCTACGCAGAGCTGAAACCAACTGCACTAGAGTACTGGTAAATCAATTAGAGGATCTAAGCCTGCCCAGGCAAAGCAGTGCGAGTAGGACAGTCCATGCTAATAAACCCTATTGGTTTCATTGGGTGTCATTTCATCTAAATGTCGTGTAAAAGTCCCACAAAATTGGAAGCAATGTCTCCAAAATGACCTATACGGTGTTGATGGGGATGTTTAACCTAAAATCAAACATACCAAACATGTGACCCAAGCAATGCTTCAACTCACAACAGTGAGATACCCAATCATAATGTTGGTCATGGAGAATCTAGCAAGATCTTATTGCATATAAAAGCATACTTTGAACCAATGCAATCTTTGCTACTGATCCATGGTCAGTCCATAGCACCAGGATGCTCAAGCGGACAGGAAAATATTGATCATCCTGGCACCAAGGTTATAAAACTTTTTTCATGCTCAACTCACTTAAGCATGAAATTTATCCTGCTCGTAAATTTTAAAATGCCAACAAATGTTGGCATTTTAAAATTAACGTGCAGGATAAATGACTTCTGTGCTGATCTGAGCAGGAATATTGCCTGATTTGTTTGAATTTTAATAGTTATGAGTATTACAAATTTCATGCTCAGCTGAGTTGAACATGAAAAATGTTTTATAATCTCGGGGGCCAGTTCTGTAGTTTTTGCTGTCTACTAACTACTAAAGTGAGCAGGATAACTGACTGAAAGACATTTAGTTAATATGTCTTACCATTTTTCTTTCCCTTTACATTCAACTGTATGTCATAGAATGCCTCTTCTTTTTGGGAACAGTAGTTAACATGTTTGCATCGGATATATGACTGAAAATAGAAAAATTATTATCATGAATACCTGAATAAGGGCTGTTCCAGTAAAATCTATATGGTGGGGGAGGAAGGCACTTAGATTTTCACATAGCCTACGCTTTAAAACAATTTTTTTTCAATACAGCCTACGGATATTTGTATTTTTTTCTAGATATAACCAACGGACATTTGTATTTTTTTCTAGATATAACCAACGGGGTAAAACTATTTCAGGTAGAGACAACCCACAGGTAATTAAATATATATTTAGATATATTCATCAGAAAAGATCTTGCGACTAAAAATCTTTCCCTCTTTATAAACTGAAATCCTGGATCATGTGTAAAAACCATTGTCACAGTTGGTGTCTTTATATTGATTATTGAATGCCCCAAAAATGAATAAATTTTATCATGAAAGTTGTTTTTTGTTTACTTAAAAAAAAGAGAAAAGACAAGAAAGCAGTCTGGAGGACAGCCAAATCCCCCGCCGCATTTAGTATCAAGGCTCAACCTTGTGACCTTCGCCTGTGACCTTGACCTTGAGTTGGCATGGTTAGCTCACTGAGGGGGATAATTAACCCAAAGTTTAATGAAAATCCTTTTAGGGGTAAAGGAGATATGGAAGGGACAAAAAATTCAAAGTTTTAAACTCGTGACCTTCAAATGTGACCTTGACCTAGAGTCGGCATGGTTCGTTTATAGGTTCTGCATATCAGCTCACTGAGGGGGATAATTGACCAAAGTTTAATGAAAATCTATTAAAGGGTTCAGGAGATATGGAACAGACAAGAAAAAGTTACGGACAGACGGACAGACTGACAGACAGATGGATGGAAGGACATGGGTTCTGCACATCAGCTCACTGTGAAGACTATTTGACCAAAGTTTAATGAAAATCCTTCCAAGGGTAAAGGAGACATGGAAGAGACAAAAAATTCCAAGTTTCAAACTCGTGACCTTCAACCATGACCCTTGACCTTGAGTTGGCATGCTTCATTTATAGGTTCTGCACACCAGCTCACTGAGAGGTATAATTTACCAAAGTTTAATGAAAATCTATTAAAGGGTTCAGGGATACTGAGCGGACAAGAAAAAGTTACGGACAGACGGACGGACAGACAAACTGACAGACGGACAAACGGACATGGGTTCTGCACATCAGCTCACTGTGAAGAATATTTGACCAAAGTTTAATGAAAATCCTTCCAAGGGTAAAGGAGATATGGAACGGACAAAAAATTCCAAGTTTCAAACTCGTGACCTTCAACCATGACCTTGACCTTGAGTGGGCATGGTTCATTTATGGGTTCTGCACACCAGTTAATTGAGACGAATAATTGACCAAAGTTTAATGAAAATCTATCAAAGGGTTCAGGAGATATGGAGCGGAGAAGAAAGTGTTACGGACAGACAGATGGACTGACGGACAGACGAAGGCCATTCCTATAATCCCAGCTCTGCTCCGCTTTGTGGCGGGGGATTAATAATTCAGACAAGGCTAAAAAAATGTGTTTCAGGTAACCTGACTATTCCTAATTTTTTGCCCTCAATCCTATTTTAAATGGTTGACGATGATTTTTTTGGCTTTTTCCATTAAAAATATTGTTTTCTTATCCTCCCGATTGGATAAATTTCAGGAAAAGCCAAAAAAAATATCTTACCTTCCGACAGTATTCCAGGTTAACTGACTTAAGTTGTGGGTACTCGTTAGAACTGCCTCAATCTATACCCACAACCTATGTTCCGAGTATAAATAAGACAAATATCAAAGTTTTCAATGGAAAAGTAGCCATTTTGGAGAAATCAAAGAATGCACTATGACACACGGGTGTGATTTTTTTTATAAAATAATATAATAAAATAAAATAACTTTTATCGTCTATCTATCATTTTTGCACCCCCTTCCCCAACTTTACTTTTTTTTCAAATCAGTGTATTACCCACCCCATAGCCAGCTCACCCCAAAGAGCTGGCTATGGGGTGGTTGATACTCAAAATGTGTTTGAGTTCTTGCGATCGCAAGGTTACTTTGTCAGGGGAGATATCTAAAATATCTTGGCACCCAGAGTTGTGGTTCTTGTCCAAGACACATCGTCTTAACCTCTTGTATTTCTGTACCAAGTCCCATCAATATATCTCAAAGGGTAATGGAGTTATGGCAACCACAAGGTTACATTGTCAGGGTAGATAACACATTGCCAGGGGAGATAGCTAAAATACCATGGCACCCAGCGTTTTGTTTCTTGCTCACGACACTCTTTCTTGACCCCAAGTACACTTGTACCAACTACCATCAAAATATGTCAAAGGGTATAGGAGTTATTGATCGCAATGTTATTTTGTAAGGGGAGATAACTATAATACCATGACATCCAGAGTTATGGTTATTGCTCATGACAACCCTTCTTGACCTTATGTACAACGGTATCAAGTCAATCAATATATCTTCAAATATATAGGAGATATTGTGATCACAAGTTTATATTGTCAGGGGAAATAACTAAAATACCAGGACACTCAGAGTTTTGGTTCTTGCTCACGGCATGCTTTTTGAACCTCATGTTCTATTGTAACAAGTACCGACAATCTATCTCATAGGGTATTGTAGTTTTGGCTATCACAATTTGGTGTCTGCGGACGGACGGATGGACGTCAGGCTGATCGCTATAACCCCAAACCTATTTGGTCAGGGGGATAAAAAATAAAACGCACCGTCAGCGGTCAGACCCTAATCAGACGTCACATGATCATTGTACAGCATCTGGTCTGGGTCCGTGCCGTCGCATATGCCGTCTACAAACCTGTAGACCCTATTCAGACGCCGTATAATAATTGTATGACGTCTGATTCACTGTTTGCACCTTTGTGTTCTGTCTATTGTCATACAGACGGACGGGTGGATGACGCCACGCTGATCGCTATATCTTCCGAGCCTGTTCAGACTAGGGATAAAAAACACCACCGTCGGCGATAAGACCCTGATCAGACGCCGCATTGTCGTTGCGCAGCGTCTTGTCTGGGTCTGCGCCATCTCAGATGTCGTTTCAAACCTGTAGACCCTCATCAGACGCCGTTTAATAATTGTACGATGTCTGATCCGGATCTGCATTGTTTGCATCTGTCTGTTGCGTCTACGGACGGATATTTGAACGGACGCCACTCATAATGTTGTGTCTACGGATGGGCGGGGACGCCAGGCTCCGAACCTGTTCAGACTAGGGATAAAAAACACCACCGTGGGCTATAAGACCCTGATCAGACGCCGCATTATCCTTGCGCAGCGTCTTGTCCGGGTCTCTGCCATCTCAGATGCCATCTGCAAACCTGCAGACCCTCAACAGAAGCCGTTTAATAATACACTGCAACCTCGTTATAGCGCTGATCGTTTAAGCGCGGAAATCAGTATAACGCGGTTGTTCCATGGCTCCCGATTTTTTTCCGTCGGGCGAGATTCCGCGCGTCCGAAATTGACTGGGGCGAACCGGCAGATTCGCTGAAATAGATTTGCGACAAGCCGCAGACTTGAATCCGTGGCATAGTAGAGCTTCCGCGCATCCGAAATTTACTGGGGCGAACCGGCCGATTTTTTTTCGTCCAAAATTGACGGGGGCGAATCGGCCGATTAGCTGAAATAGATCTTTGACAACCCGCACACTTGAATCCGGCGCATAGAACTTCCGCGCATCCGAAACTGACTGGGGCGAATCGGCCGATTTTTTCCAAGCGTCCGAAATTGACGGGCGCGAATCAATGAGATGAAACCACCGCTACAGTTTTTTTCTGCACGCGATCGGTAAATGACGTCATCGGACCCCAGCAACCCCACACGTGTCTATTGTTTTATCTTAATGGGGCGTATCTCTTTCATTAATTGTTTGGAAACAGTAAAAAAATTCTCGATAGCAAAACGGTTGTGGAAAACAGTGCTTTCTGTAAGCTCCGTGTCAATAACCAACAACAGCATACAGATGTGTTAACACGAATTTTTCTCCAACTTTTCTCGCCAAGCGTCTGCTATTTGGCGCCAAAACATAATCATTCACGAGATAGTAGAATAGTCGTAGCAACTCGTCTTAGGAGCAATTAAATAATTTTCACATTGATTGCGGATTAAATTTTATGATCGGGGAATAAACGCAAATTAGAGACATAACTTGACCATATTTTCACACCTTATCGACATGCACCGCAGGGTGGCAATTATATGACAGGGATTAACAATAGTGTCATAATTGAACCGTTATAAATCATCAGACTGTAAATCCAAATCAGATGTCTGCGGCGTCTTTCTGAGGTGTCTGATCTGGGTTTGCCGGTGCCCCCGAATTTATAACGCGGTGATCACCACTAACGCGGTTGGGGTTCTTGGACCCCACCACCCGCGTTATAACGAGGTTGCAGTGTAGTATGGCGTCTGATCTGGATCCGCATTGTTTGCATCTGTCTGTTGTGTCTACGGACGGACGGACATTTGGACGGGCGCAAGACTCATCGCTATATCCTTCAAACCTATTCGGTCGCGGAAAATAAAATAAAATGAACCGTCGGTGGTTGGAGCTGGATCAGACGTCGCACAGTGATTGTGGAGTGTCTGATCCGGGTGTCGTAGCATTATAAGGTCCTAAAACCTGTAGACCCTGATAAGGTGCCGCTAAATAATTGCGTCTGTCTGTCTGTTCAAGTGTCAGCGTTGAGGCCCTGATCAGACGTTGCATATTTTTTTTTAAGAAATTAATATTTATTAAAGGGACTGAAACAATTGACCAATGAAAGGCTGTCTGCCCATCTGTGGGTTTTATTGCCCGTCCGATGACCACCTGGGTACACTTTTGGGTACTGTTACGTAATTTATTACAGCTCAAAGCTCGGCACGCTCTGGGTGGCATCCGCTGTATAAACATTCCTTGGGTATCATAATCCCCAATTAACTAATTATCTCGGGCCATAAATCTCTTGAAGCTTACTGATTAAACAGCGTGCTAATATTGTGTTTACATAAATCATGCAAATCATGCGCTACCAACACAAGTATTTTTTTGGAACGGGTTTATTGCGTCATTCAGTAACTAAGCCCAGTAATTTTCCATTATGTCAGGCAAGGTCATCGACCGGGGTCGAAGCGTCCCGTTACCGGATATTGATTTGTGTCCTACTCAAACGACCTTTGACCTGTAAACAGCAGTAAAATTGCCGAGCCTTTCTTTTTTTCACAATTTCAGCGTTGCTTTTTGTTTAAAATCTCTGCGGAACTTCAAACTGAACGATTCAGATGTCTGGGCCCTGTTGTTATTTGACAACCTACAACAATTATTTATTTTCTTTCAACATAGCCGACGGGATTTTTTAAAAAATCGGTAGTACAACCTACCGTAAATTTTAAAAATTCTGTTGTACAGCCTACGGCCTATTTTGTTTTTCTAAAACCATAGCCTACGGCCACTAAATAAAAAAGTTGCCGTCCGCCCCACCCTAATAGATTATACTGGAATAGCCCTAAAGAAATATTGCTTCAAATGAACATGTAAACTGATCTTCAGGTTTTATCTATTTCACAGGAAATAGAAAACTTCTACACTAGAAAAGTATCAAGTCAAAAGTACATAAATACCTCTATCCTTGTTGAAAGATTCCTTGTTCGAGTCTTAAGACAATCATGATATGATGTAAATACTTTTATTATCATATGTTTTTGGACAGACAGGCCTGAGCAAACAGTGTAGCATTACAATAACACACTGTGCAACATAGTGCATTTATTACATCTCAAAAGTGGCTACTTTTCTGATGAAAATCTGTGATTTTTTTCTTATTTAAGCTGCAAACATAAGTTTATGGGAGCTCTTTAGAACTGCCTCATTGAGGCAGTTCTAACAAGTACCCACAACCTATGTCTTGGAGCAGAATTAGAAAAATAATGTATACCCCTGTAAACCCCATATTTCTCTATATTAAGTGGGGTCATTTCGCAGACATGTTCACCTGATGGACCCAGAAATGCGGGAACTCATCAGGGCTCTACACAGTTTTCTAAAACCATAGCCTACGGCCACTAAATAAAAAAGTTGCCGTCCGCCCCACCCTAATAGATTATACTGGAATAGCCCTAAAGAAATATTGCTTCAAATGAACATGTAAACTGATCTTCAGGTTTTATCTATTTCACAGGAAATAGAAAACTTCTACACTAGAAAAGTATCAAGTCAAAAGTACATAAATACCTCTATCCTTGTTGAAAGATTCCTTGTTCGAGTCTTAAGACAATCATGATATGATGTAAATACTTTATTTATCATATGTTTTTGGACAGACAGGCCTGAGCAAACAGTGTAGCATTACAATAACACACTGTGCAACATAGTGCATTTATTACATCTCAAAAGTGGCTACTTTTCTGATGAAAATCTGTGATTTTTTTCTTATTTAAGCTGCAAACATAAGTTTATGGGAGCTCTTTAGAACTGCCTCATTGAGGCAGTTCTAACAAGTACCCACAACCTATGTCTTGGAGCAGAAATTAGAAAAATAATGTATACCCCTGTAAACCCCATATTTCTCTATATTAAGTGGGGTTTAGGCGAGTATTCATTTCACAGACATGTTCACCTGATGGACCCAGAAATGCGGGAACTCATCAGGGCTCTACACAGTTTGCCACTTATCCAGCTATTTTTTTAAGACACGTAAATTGAACTTGTTCGAATTCTAGAACAAGTATGGTCTGTGTCTGAATATTTAGGGTAAACACAGTATGGTTGTATGAAGAGATGTTTGTAAATATACAGTAGAACTTCAATGGCCCTAACACCGATGGCTCGTTTACCATGGCTTTGTCGACCCCGTTCTTGTGTCCCTAGGGGATTTCTCTACATAAGAAATAGTAAGGGAAAGCTTAGGATATTTTCGTCTTTTATCTTGCAAATGTATGCTGTGGGAAATCATTAGAATCGCCTCAATGAGGCGATTCTAATGAGTACACACAGCATACATTTATGTTACAGAATACTGAAAAGAAGTCCAAAAATTATCTCTGTCATGCCTCTTGGCAGTAACCCTCGGTGGCTAGAACTACCCCTGTCACGAACAGATTTTTTTAGTCCCAAAGGTGTTCCGAGCCATTGAAGTTCGACTGTAAACACAATATGAGACCAGTTGTGAGAAAACCTGTTTGTGCTTCCGATTTTATGGGACTTTTACCAGACACCAAGATGAAATGATATCTGGGCAGCCTTAGACCTTCTTAGCAGGTTTCCAGCACTCAAAACTTTGCTTGGCTGCCGTAAAACTTAAAATTCAAACACCCTGAAGACTCGCTGCAATTCTCCCTAATATTTTAACAAATTTGTTTCGTGATCCAGGTAGTCCAAAAGGTATAGACGGAATGGCAAACAGTGTAAACCCTGATCAGACTGCAGAGTCTGTCCCAATACTTAGGGTCATTACGGTAAGCAGCCCAATCTATTTCTGCAAGTCCCGATGGGTGATGAACTCAAGAATGCAGTTTACATTCGACATAGCTAAATTTAAAATCCTGCCAAATGCAAGTCCTGAGGCATGTGAAATGGTCATGTCAGAATTTTTCTCGTTATGTTCTGATATGATACTCACCAACATTTTTCCTTCAAACAACTTTGGTATAGTCCCATCAACACAAGTATTTTTCATTTTGCTTTCCATATTCTCTAATAACTGAAAACAAAGCAATATTTTGTTTACACTTTTTTTTTTAATATTAAGGGGAATGGATACACCTGCAGGGGAGGCAACTCCTGCAAAAGTATTTTGTCTCCCATGTCAACAGGGGTCAACTCTTAAAGGAAAGTATTTGCTCCTAAAATTTAAGAGTAGGCCCCCATGGGGCAAAGCTTATAGAAAAGCAAACAGGAAGCCTCAAAAGTTGTCTCCCTTTGAAAAATGGCGGAAAAAAACTTCCAGGTGTTTTCATTCCCCTTAAAATTAACAATGATAAGATGAAGAGAAACATCTGTAGGGGAGGCAACTCATTCTTGTTGTCGTCACCAACTGGGATGTCTTTTTAACCCATTTTGTACCAGAAACCCCAAAACAGGTAGTTGGCAAAAAGTGCAGGCTCAGATCAGACATTGCAGAATACAGAGTCTGATCAGGGCCTAAACTGTTTGCCAAACGTCCAGCCAGTTTCCAAATAGATTTTCTTCAAAATCTATTTGGAAACTGGCTGGACGTTTGGCAAACACCCCTGAATTTTGCAACGGATTCCTGCTACATATAAGGAGGAATGTTCCATTTGGTACAAAAAGGGTTAAAGCGAGGTTCCTCCACGGAGAAAATTTTCCTTTGATAGTCATCCTTTTTTTTCAGAGGAGCTCAGTTTATAGGAATGCTAGATCCCAATAGTTGCCTCCCTTTCAAATGACAGAAAATCTGCCAGGTTTATCTATTCCCCTTAATCCATAGTTACTATTTATGAAAACAATTTAAACCTGATTAGACTGGCCATTGGGAACAGGTAGTTAATGGTGTATACAGACTGCTATTCTACCAGATGTAAGGCCGGCCTCGGTAGCTCTGTAAGATGAGCTTGTGACTGGTGATCAGGAGGATGTGGGTTCGATACCTGTCGGGATCGACAACGTTCTTTCGTGCAGATTGATCATGAAATCTCTTCTATGATCATTTTACCCTTTCGCTGATTCAAGAAGGACAGTTGTCAGTTTCTGGCAAAAGAATGTGCACTGTACTGATTAACCACTTACGTATAAGCCTGTGTGTGGATAGGTAAACTGACCGGGTCAGAAATGACCTAAATAGTGTTGACCCGGCCGTTCAACTCGAAAACAAACAAACAAAACCACATTTCAAGGCAAAATTGTGGAAACACAAAATACTGTTAAACTCAAGGTTATGGAAATTTTCATTTCACAACAGAACATCTCATAAATTGTATTTATATAGCTGTTAACTCCAGAGATGTTGCACCATCCAGGGCAATGAATGTCAATAGTTTTTGCATAATGATAATCTAATTATAAAGCAAGATCAGTTGCTGAACAGGGTAGCTTGCCTGCTCGCACCATGGCCCTACTGTCTGATGCATTGTTAGCTTAATCCTTAAAATGCTAGCTTAATCCTTAACCTTTAACTTGCTGAATATTCATTTAAGCCACACCCATTTCTGTCTATCAACCAATCAAATTAATTGATTGATACAAATTCATCAACTGAATGCCAAACAGTGTAGATCCTGATCAAATAGCTTCTTCAGATCTACACTGTTTGCAAAGACAGGGGTTGTCATGAACAGCAAGATAAGGGTTGAAATGTTTGCCCCCACCCACTGGGGCTTGGTGAAATAGATTGGGATGCATGATGCTTCCATGCAGAGTTGAAACCGACTGCACACGTGTACTGGTAAACTGCACACGTGTACTGGTAAACCGCTTAGAAGGTCTAAGCCTGCCCAGGCAAAGTGGTGGAGTATGCCTGTCCATGCATACATATATAAACACACGGTTTGATTTGGTGGTAGGGATTGAGATGTCATTTCATCTCAATGTCAGGTAAAAGTCGGAAGCAACATCTCCAAAATGACCTAAATAGCGTTGATTGGGATGTTAAACTTCAAATCAAACAAAATACGAAAGCAGCTCATATTTTTGCTGGCGTCTATTTGCCATATTAAACGATCAAATATTCATGTATGCTAACATCACAGCTAGTTTTGAACAACTGGCTCCAAGCCTATCTAACGATGGTATTTATTACATCTCAGGCCTGTACATATATATTGAACAGGCCTGCACATATATGTTGAAATTTAGAAAGCAACCAACGTCAAGGGCCTGGCTGTAGAGGTCAGATCATCTATTCCAGAAAGTACAGAATCTGATACGTTGGTATTTTTTGTTGAACAAAATTTGATTAGTTTTTGGGTGTAGGAGCGGGGTCTGGGGGAACAAAAATGCATGATGTTTTCCATACTGAGTGAATGTTGACTGGTAATTTCAGTAGCGGGCATTAATGGTCTAAAAATGTTCTGTCAAAACATAGACCTGACGCTGAGAATAAACATCTGTACTTACAACTCTGCATAATTCTTGAACATCATGCTGCATAAAGGTGTCTAGGGTTTCCCACCTGCATCAGAAACATTCACCATATTTGCATTATTTGCTGGCTCCCAGCTTGCACATTGTCAATATTGGAAAAACAGGTAACCAGACCCCCCTGACCGTGAAGGGTCACGAAAAACAGGTAACCAGACCCCCCTGACCTTGATAGGTCAGGGGGGGTCTGGTTACCTGTTTTTGTAACACTGACAACCTTCAGACTAGGAACCAGCAGATAAATGCAAATAAGGTGAATAAGATGAGTCATGTCATAAGAAAATATGACCTGCCATTTGCTAACAACAAAGTGCATATTAGTCTGTACATTTGTGCAGTCTGATCAGCACCATCAGGTTCCCTGCTTAGATAGTACAGCAAAATTCCCCTATTAAGACCACCTAAAATTAAGACTAAATCTGCTTTTAAAAGCTTACAGAGAAGGCTTCAATCATTCTTTCTTTGTGTTTTCTACACACAGTGTCTTCTAATAAGAAACCACCTTTGAGACTGCGGCCCCCACCCATAGGGGCTTGAAGAAATATATGGGCTGCATGATGCTTTCACGCAGAGCTGATTCCGGCCCGCACACTAGTACTGGTAAACCGCTTAGAGGATCTAAGCCTGTCCAGGAACCGCGGTGGGAGGCGGACCATCCATGCTAATAAACCCTACTGGTTTCATTGGGCGACACGGATTGAGATGTCATTTCATCTCAGTGTCGGGTAAAAGTCCCACAAATTTGGAAGCAACATCTCGAAAATGACCTTTACAGTGTTGACGGGGACACTAAACCTCAAATCAACCAACCAACCTTTGAGACTGTCTTAGGACCACTTTTGAACAGCCCCGAAGTTGGTCTTAATGTAGGAATTTTATTGTACATTGCTTCTAGTTTCTATATCAAACATTTCAAGACTTGTGCCAGTCTGTATAGATGAGCAGGCTGGTTTGTGTCTAAGCTGGTTGAAAATCCTGATGTGATAGTGCAACAACAGAAGAATATTTCTGAGTAACTGTTAATAAGACATGTCACCTGACACGAGCAATTCACCTGCTTCAGCCCAATCTTTAACCCTTATCCTGCTGAATATTTCAATTAGCCAAACCCATCTCTGACTATCAGCCAATCAGATTACATGATATGTTTTCCTTCAAATTCACAATCTGAATGACAAAAAGTGTAGATCCTGATCAGATGGCTTCTTCAGAAGCTGATCTGGATCTATACTGTTTGCAAAGGCAGAGATTGTCGTAAACAGCAGGATAAAGGTTAAAACACAAAATTGCCAAACTGCTGATCTTGATCTCAAGGTCATACACATTGTGTTCCATACTGCTAGTGGTGCAATATCTCTATATGCTCCCGAATATTGTACAGGTGACATTAAACATAGCTGGTAGATCTCTGTAAACTGTAAGACAGACAGGTTTTCATATCACATGACTTTGTTATACTTCTTGATAAGAAGTATGGAAGAAAATTTCAACGTTATCTGACCAAACTATGTAAGTAAGAAGTGCATTTGTTTTTTGTTTCTTTGATTTGAGGTTTAACGTTCCCGTCAACACTGAATAGGTTATTTTAGAGATGTTTCCAATTTTGTGGGACTTTTACCCAACACTGAGATGAAATGACATCCCAAGCCCTGTTGACCAATGAAACGAATAGGGTTTATATGCATGGTTTATACCTGCACTATTTCCCTGAGCAGGCTTAGAACCTCTAAGCAGTTTACCAGTACTTGTGCGGTCGGTTTCAGATCTGCGTGGAAGCATCATGCAGCCCAATCTATTTCTTCAAGCCCCAAACGGTGGGTGCCGAGTAAAAAGTGCATCAAGGTGCAATTAATTACCACCTCTTAGCTAATATATTTTCAAGAACAAATATAGAAAGCCGTCCCTAACTCGACTATACACACGAACAGTGCAAACCATGCTGGGAAGGCTGGCTTCAAGGTTATAAAACCTTTTTCATGCTCAACTCAGCTAAGCATGTATTTTGTAGTGCTCGTAAAAATTAGAATACTAATGAAAACATAGAGCAAATACAGAAAACAATCCCTAACTCGACTGTATACACAAACAGTGGAAAGTACATGATGGGGAGGCTAGCTTTGAGGTTATATAAGTTTTTCACACTCAACTCAGCAGAGCATGAAGAGGACCGAAGTCTGCCCAGGCAAAGGTGTGAGTCGGACAGCCCATGCTTATAAGCCCTAATGATTTCATTGGGCAACAGGGCTTGAGATGTCATATCTCAATGTCAGGTAAAAGTCCCACAAAATTGGAAGCAACATCTCTAAAATGACCTTTGCAGTGTTGACAAGGACATTAAACCTCAAATCAAACAATTTTGTAGTGGTCGTAAAAATAGAACACTAATAAGTTGAGGGATTTGTCTTTCTCAGGTAGCAGAGAATGTTATTTGTTGGCATTTTAAAGTTTGTGAGCAGGACAAGCTTCATACTCAAGTAAATTGAGCAGGAAAAGTTTTATAACCTCGGGCCCAGGTTTGACTCTTTTGCTAAGAGCATTTTCACCTGACATAGCTCTCTTATTATAAAATGGATAATTTTTTACAGTACTCACCCAAAAGACTTTGTGAGTTTCTTTGTTCCTACTGCGGTATCACTGAATTGTAGCTCATAAAACACCCGTTGTAAAGCTAGAGGGACACTTTTGGTACAGTCATCACTTTCAGTTGGCATTAAATATACAGCCTGAAATCAGATAGGCCCCTTCAAGCGATTATGGTACTTATCGCCTATGCGAGCAGCGAAGGTTCAGGCGAGCCTGCGCATCCGCGCAGTCTCGCCAGAACCTGCGCATCCGTGCAGTCTCGCCAGAACCTTCGCTGCTCGCTCATACAAGCAGTGAATCAAGAGGAACCTTTAGACAGAAAGCCATATCCCTGGCCCCTCTGAATGGCTGGGTATGCGCAGTTAAAATGTGTCATGATGGAATGCTCGAAGACACAAATTCGCTTGGCGGGGCTCAGATAAAAGCACTGCAGAATATAACTGATTTGGTTCTGCTAGACAGCTGACTGAAAACAAGAGGACCAAAGATGGCCCTGAACCTCCCGTCTGATTTCAAGAAGTCACATAGCTTCTGAAAGTCTTGACCATGAATCATGACTGTTGCACTTAGATGATCACCTGGGCAACATTCTTGCAAAGTTTGAATAAAACTGGCACTAGAGTTTATATTTTCAACTAGCAACATTCCTATGAAGTTTGAATGAAACTGGTCCATGTATACAGTAGTTGTTACTTAAAGAGCTTATCTATGTTTAGATCCAGTGGCCATTTTGATCATCGGAGCCAAACGCATTCAGCTATTTTGGTAGAGGGTCATCTAACCCACATTCCTGTGCAATTTGATTGAAATTGGCCAAGGGGAATGTTAGGATTTTTTTCTATATTTAGCCCTGACAGCAGAACCATTTTAGCTAATTTTGGTGGGGAGCCACCTTGGCAACATTCCTGTGAAGTGTCAAGCAAATTAATACCTAGTGTTTAGGAGTTCGCATTTAAAGCAAACCATTAACATTTTTTGACTTCCCATCTGGATTCCTATAAACCATAACCTTTATTGTCTAAGGAAAGAACCCTTTTAAAAATGGAGACAAAAATATTTTTGAAAGTTGTCTCCTTTTAAGTTGTATCCATTTCCCATAACGCTCAAATTTTAGGATACTTAATGGGAACGGGAACATCTAGCACATTTTTTCGCCATTTTTCAAAGGGAGACAACTTTCATGACTTCCTGTTCGCTTTTCTATAGACTCAGTCCCACTGAAAAAAGGGGTCTACTCTTAAAGGCTGCAAATTCTTTCCTTCAAGAGTTGACTCCTATTGTCATGGGACACAAAAATACCCCTGCAGGAGTTGCCTCCCCTGGATGTGTATCGATTTCCCTTAACACAAAATTCACACACTACTCACCTTTCGAAGTTTGTTAGTAAAGAAGAGGGTTTGCAGGAGAGAGTTCATGTAGCAGGTGGCTCCTTGGTTTTTCAGCCCCACATATCCTGTGTGTTTTTTGGAATCCCAACTGTAGGAGAAAATAGTAATGCAAATCAATAATCAAACTTGCTGCAATATTTTCAAAAACTATCCCATCCAATCTCCTTGAAAATCAGGAAAATCAGTTAGTGCCAGGACGTGGCTGTCTTCTTTTGACATCAGTCAACAGCCTTGGTATCAAAGCAAACCAGTAATCATGTAAAATGTTCATTAGGTTTGGTGCCCATTCCAAACTTATCCCTTGCTAGATCTCATTTTTTATTCTACAAAATGGTGAGATTCAGTGCCAACATTTGTACTAATGTCATATCATCCCAGCATAGCTCCAGATAAGGCGCTTTTTTCACCCGAAAGCTCTGATATTTTTCTTAATTCTGTGCAAAATTTTATGTAGTGGTATTCATAAGAAGCGCCACAGTGCAGAAATAAAAAAAATAACTTCTGCATACACTTTCTTAGCCACTTTAGTAAATCTTTATTCCCTCTGTTAAACAGTCAAAGCTAACTCAATAACGAAAATTTGTATGCAAAAATAGGAAAATATCACTCTGGTGTGTTTATTCATCTCAAAATCACGATTGTGATGTATGCATAGATACAGTGTAACATGTAAGCAGTGAACAGAAAAATAAATGATGAAGAGGAGTAGGATGATACATCTACATCAATGCCGGCCTTGGTAGCTCAGTTGGATGGACATCTCACTGATGATCAGGAGGATGTGTGTTCGGCAACATTCTTTCGTGGAGATTGATCATGAAATCTTTTCTATGATCATTCTCTCCCTTCCACTGATTCAAGAAGGGCTGTTGTCAGTTTCTGGCAAAAGAATGTGCACTGTACTGGTTAACTGCTTACGTAAAAGCCTGCCCAGGGAAAGTGTGGATAGGTAAACTGAATGGCTCCAAAATGACCTAAATAGTGTTGACTTGGCCATTTAACTCCAAAACAAACAAAAAATCTCTACATCATTTATTTTTCTTTTAATACAGCCATGTTCAGCTGTCTCCAGTTATCACTAATTTTCGCCTGTCTGTATAAATCCATACATCATCTCAGACATTTTCCTCTACTGAAGGGCCAGCTCCCTTAAGGGGAATGGATACACCTTTCAGGGGAAAGGACTTTTGTCTCCAATCTCAATAGAAGTCAACTCTTAAAGGAAAAATTTGTTCCAGAGTAGCAAATTCTTTCCTTTAAGAGCAGACCATTTTTTCCATGGGACAATTTATAGAACAGGAAGTCCCGAAAGTTGTCTCCTTTGAAAAATGGCAGAAAATCTGCCAGGTGTTCCCATTCCCCTTAAGCAGCCAGTTTTGGAGTTTTCCCAGGATGGCTGTTTAATGGCAGTTACATAATAGACATATTTCTCCAGCAAACTGTGCTGGCCAACTCACCTGACACCATGAGGAGCATCTGCTATCACATGAACTTGCAATGTGATCTTATCATCCTTCATGTAACCCTTCTCTGAGTCTAACAAATCCTGTAACAGAAAAAAACTCCATGGTTTAACGCCTTCTTTTGAGGGGGGAGATGTTAAGATTATTTTACTTATTTCAAGCCAATCATTTATCAGAGAGTCGGATGATGGTGGCTGGAGAATAACCATTGACCTTCCGTTGCAGAACTTGGCATCCCACATGACTCGAGCAAGGCTTGAACCCACAGCAATGAAAGACCAAATGATTAAGAATCACTGTCATGCTCTTAACTTTTGGGACACGTGGCCCTTTCATCCTGTGTTTCTGTTGTGGTGTCTTCCAACTTTAAACTTGGACAAATCCATTCTTGTACTTTGTAAGTAATGCTGTACTTAGTTTACAGCTTGGCAAACAGTGTTGATTCTGATGAGATGGCTCATTATGAGCCATCTCATCTGGATCTACCCTGTTTGCTTAGATATCTGTAATCGCCTCGCCCCTAGGGGCTTGAAGAAATATATGGGCTGCATGATGCTTCCACGCAGAGCTGAATCCAGCCCGCACACTAGTACTGGTAAACCGCTTAGAGGATCTAAGCCTGTCCAGGAACCGCGGTGCAAGGCGGGACCGCCCATGCTAATAAACCCGATTGGTTTCATTGGGCGACAGGGCTTGAGATGTCATTTCATCTCAATGCCGGGTAAAAGTCCCACAAAATTGGAAGCAACGTCTCCAAAATGACCTTTACAGTGTTGACAGGGACGTTAAAACTCAAATCAAACAAACATTAGATATCTGTAACAGCCCACATGGTTGACAGAGGTCATGATTAAAGTTAAAACTGCTTTAGTCACAGAGCCAAATAAGGAGTAATGGGGATTTTTTTAGAATAAATTTCCTTCTTTCTCAATTAAAGATATAATATTATATATTGTGGGCTCGAGTTAGTATCGCCTCAATGAAGCAATTTTAGCAATCATCAAAAACGTAAGTTTCATATACATGTAACTTCTAAAAATTCAACTCAAGGTTTTGCTTTCTTCTGGACTTTAAAAGCACATTTAATACTTAACTGTAATGGTCCTAAGCATTGGGGCAGATGAGATAAGCCTAAGCAAACAGTGCAGACCCAAAGGAGCAGTCTGATCAGGGTCTACACTGTTTGCCAGTCTGTTTTGGCTTCTTGCTGGATTGTGAAACGAAACAGATTTGTTAAACTCTTAGAAGAATTACAGCAAATCCTCAAGATGTCGGAATTGTTTGGATTTTTATGATACGTCTTGTCATCCTGAATCTGGAGGTGATGAAACCCACAACCTCCAAATCTATCTAAACAGTAGTGAATTTATGATGTATGAACTTACATTCCATGGAATAAAGTGGCTATATCCCCAGTCATTCTCTTTACTGTAAAACAAATGCTGGATTTCTGAAAACAGAAAAAGAGATGATTTCTTTTTTCAGATTTTTTTTTTTTTTTTTACTTTGTAATATTTAATCTAGGCCCAACTGTCCAAAGCTAATGAAGGCACTACATGGCTTGATCACTTTTACACATTGTATGCTTTCTTTCTTTCTTTCTTCCTGTTTCGCCTTAACCCCAGGAGGGGACACAGACGGTGTACATTACATACACTCCAGTTTTGCAGGATGAAAGCCTACACAGTAATCATGTAATTACGGTAGGGTTCTTTAACCTGCACAGGGGATGGTTCTCCCTGCACAGGGGGCCTCCAGTTAACGTCCCGATCCGAAGGACGGTGCACTTTATGACATTCAACCCTGCAAATGATGCCAATGAAGCGTGTTCGGACTGGTGGACTCTTGCATTGCTTTAAGTTGGATACATACCTGTGATACATCCCTCATCAAGAGGGAGACTCCCTCATTTTGATGCTAATTTTTGCGCAATTTATGCTAAATTTTGGTAAAATTTTGTAGTTACCCTCATTTAAACTGAGAATCTCCCTCTATATTCTTTACATCTCGCTCATTACAATGGCAAATATCCATCTAAGTTCGAAAAATTATCACAGGTATGTGGATATGTTCATTTTTCCTATAAGGGTTGGCAGGACAATTTAATTTTTATTCTTTTCTTTGATGGAAAATTCTCTTAGCAAATGGCGCAGGCCCTGATCAGACGCCACGTTCTGCAGCTTCTCATCTGGGCCTGCACTGTTTGCCAAGGTACCCCTTCAGGGTTTCCTGTCTACACTGGATTAAGGACCATGAAATTTTGTTCAGGAGAAAGGGGAGTTAGAGACTCAGAGGGTTAATCATAGTGCAAGGTCAAGAATAAAGGTATGTTGTGTGTGCTCATTAGAATCGCCTTATTGACACGATTCTAATTGCACACAACATGTATTTTCAGGATGAAGTACGAACATAACCCCAACTATATTAACATCTACAGTCATGGAATTTTGTCCTAGGAACTCAAGAATGAGTTTGAAATAGCATGGTAAATGAGCCATAGATAATCAAGTCATACAAATTTCACTGTAATTAGCTTAAGGGGAATCTGGCAGGTGTTCCCATTCCCCAGAGAACATTGGTCTTCTGGTTTATCTATTTTTGTTTGAATGTATGTCTGCCAATAAATACATTTAAGGGGACTGGATACAGCTACAGGGGAGGCAAATTCTGCAAAGTGTTTTTGTCTCCCATGTCAATAGGGGTCAACTCTTAAAGGAAAGAATTTGCTCCTTAAGGAGCAAATTCTTTCCTTTAAGCATAGACCCCATTTTCTGTGAGACAGGGGTTATAGAAAAGCGAACAGGAAGTCCCAAAAGTTGCCTTTCTTCGAAAAATGGCGGAAAATCTGTCAAGTGTTTCTATTCCCCTTAAAAGCTGAATTATTCCCGATTTTTGCTGGTCTTAATACAGGAATTTCACTTTACATGATCCAACATTATACTTACTTCTCACAAAGTCTTCCCCACCCGGTTTCTGATTAAGGACCTTCAGTTCCGCAGATGCGTTGCATGACCATGATCTGAAATACATCACCAATTAACTTTTTTATTGCACTTCAACAGACAGATAAAGCCGCACCGCCTTCAACAACAAAATCAATACAGGTCTTTGGGCTAGGTCCATTTAATTTTTTTTTATTCATCTACAATTTGAGAGCCGCTCAAAATTACTTATGTCATATGAAGCCAGTCCTCATATTTTCTTGCAAGCCGTTTGCTTTTGTTTGTTTGATTTGAGGTTTAACGTCCCCTGGAAGCCGTTTGCTTCAATATTATCCATATGATTATATAATATATGGAGTCCCATAATGATGTTAAGTATTGGGACAGACAGTCTTAAGCAAACAGTGCAGACCAAGAACAGACTGCTCCTTATAGAGCAGTCTGATCAGTGTCTACACTGTTTGTCATTCTGTCCGCAACTTGACTCCTCACTGGATAGTGAAACAAATTTGCTAAAATTTTATGAGATTTATAGCAAGTCTTCAAGGTGTCCGAAATCTAGGAATTTTATGGTAATTTATTTGTTCATCTGTTTCAAGTCAAACACATTTTATTAGGGGTTTTACAACATTTCAAGATAACTTCACTTCAAATCGATACTGAGCCCATCATTAAACAAATGGGTGAAAACAGCACCCAGAGAAAAGCCATGTGACTTGGCATCTCCTGTGACTAGAGCAAGGCCCATACCCAAAGCGGTGAGCAACCTAGAGTTTGAGAGTTAATGATCTTAACCATTATGGAATGGAGGCCCATTTAGCACTGTTTAATTGGTTAACCAATCCAGTGCACATTCTTTCGCCAGCATTAGATAACTGCCCATCTTGAATCAGTTGAAGGAGAGAGTGACCATGGAACATAGTTTGTGATCATCATTCACAAAAGGATGTTGGTAGACATGGCGAGAATTGACATAGGGATCACTAATTAACATAGTGTAACGGACGACCTTAGAAATGCCCCAGAAGCAATCATGCCCCTCCAACTTTTTCGAGGTTGGGGCATAATAACAACACTCTTCCTCTTCCCTTACCAGCAGCAAGGACATCAGGCCTTGCCCAACTGTAAGCCTGATCACTGGTTAATATACTGGTCAACCAAAGATAATCTGTCTCAAATGTACATCAAGCCTATCATTTATCAAATGTTGGTAAACTATTCTGCAATCTTTGATTTGTTTTGTTTGATTTGAAGTTTAACATCCCCATCAACACTGTATAGGACATTATGGAGACATTGCTTCCAATTTTGTGGGACTTTTACCCTACATAGAGATGAAATGACATCTCAAGCACTGCTGCCCAATGAAACCAATATGGTTTATAAGCACTGACAGGCCGACTCGCACCACATTGCCTGGGCAGGCTTAGATTCTCTAAGCGGTTTACCTGTACTCATGTGCAGGCCGGTTTAAGCTCTGCCTGGAAGCATCATGCAGCCCATCTATACTAATATTTTTGTTAAAAAAAATGTGAAGAGATTTTGCAGATGCAAAAGCTACTCACATTTTTTTAACAAAATAACAAGATTTTAGATATTGTACTTGCTAGATCAGTTAACAATTTGACCACTAACAAACTTGTAAAGCTAACGAGGCTTCTAACAACTGCATCCTGAATTTCCTGTTTGGTTACGTATGAACTCAGCCCCTCTACTCTTATTTGTTGGAATAAATTTCCTCAAGTAATCCGATTGATTGAAAGTTAGAAAGTCAAAATGTAACTTACGTAGAGTCCGACTCAGCATTGCACTGTAAGAAGAATCCCAAGCTCTTCTGGTTGTATTTGTCAGCATTATGGTTGGTTCTCTGCATAGCCATGATTTTCCTACAAAAATAAAACTGGGCTTTGTCAAGATTGTTGGCTGTTTGGAGTATACAGCCCAGTCAACACTATTTAGGTTATATTGTGCCAGTCAGTTTCCCTAATCACACTTCCTGGCACGGCCTATGCATAAGTGATTAACCCATTGTATGCTGGTGGACTCTTCCATAGCTATACGTTGGAGAAGTCCAATTGTCTTATAAGGAATGTCAGGGCTATATTTTCGTTTTTTTCCATTCCGACGCAAAATTCTGTTAGCAAATAGTGCAAGCCCTGATCAGACGCCACGTTCTGCGACGTCTGATCTGGGTCTGCACTGTTTGTCAAGATACCCCTTTAGGGGTTTCCCACATACAATGAGTTAACCTATACAGTGCAGATTCTTTTTCCAGAAACTGACAACTGCCCTTCTTGAATCAGCGGAGAGGAAAGAATGATAATAGAAAATATTTCACGACCAATCTCCATGAAAAGGTGATGCCCATCCTGGCAGGTATCAAGTGAAGTATTTAGCAATTAGAGTTGCTATTTATTTGCACCAGGACAAACAAAAATTTGTCTTCCTGATATGCAAGCCTGTGCAAATTGGCAAAGACCATGTAACAGACATAACAAGTTCAAGTCAAGTGGCAAACCTGTGTGTTTCTCAAAAGAACTTGGTCACAAACATTCAATACCTAATTGCCACAACTCAAATGTATTATCCTGTGTTTATGTGAAAGTGTATGCATGTACATGATTCCTTAGAGTCATAATCTTATAAAAGAAAAACTTAATGATTAATTGAATGGACATTTCATAGGGAAGATTCCCTCTATCTTGCATGTAATGTAAGAAATGATTTTTTCACTTCTGAAGAGCATAAAAATTATACTTTATGGTCATGTAAGAAACTGTGTTAAGCTCTCACCTTTCTACCTCACAATATTTACATGAGATTTGGTAATAAGTTATTTAGGCAAGTTGTGGGTATACCGATGGGTACAGATTGCACGCACCTTGTGGCTGATCTGTTCTTGTTTTGTTATGAAAGAGACTTCATGATGTCCCTTTCAGTGGAAAACCAATCTAAAATCATTGAAGCCTTTAGCTGGATTTCTAGATATTTGGATGATTTATTAAATATTTTCAATACCTATTTCGATGGTTTGATCAGTCAAAATTACCCCCAAGAAATTCAGTTAAACAAAGCAAATTGTTCTGATACCAAGGCCCCGTTTTTGAATTTACATCCATCTATTGTAGATGTGTTTGTTTCCTGCAAAAATTAAACCGATGATTTTGAGTTTGAGATTATAAATTTTCCTTTCTTGGATGTTGTTGTTCCTCGTGTGGCATCCTATGGCATTAATATTTCGCAATTAATTTGATTTGCCAGCGTGTCTAGACATGTAATTGACTTCAACACTCGTAACAAATTGTTCACTGCTAAACTTCTAAATCAGGGTTATCGTATCATAAACTACGCAAAGCCTTTTCTAAATTTTATAGACGTCATTCTGATTTAATTTCAAAATTCAATGTTGTTCTGCAACAAGGTCTATCGGAATCCGAATTTTGCGGTGACTTAGTATATTAATTCAGAAAAATATACACTTGCAATGATTTCAGCACCCAATTTCGTAAAATAATTCTTTGATATAAAGATAAGGTACAACATAAATGTTATATGACAGACTGCATGCATATCACGGTTGCTAACTTTGCTTCACTTTTTAATTGCATGCCGTTGAGTCAGGCCTCAGATTCTATGACCATGCCAGCGTAAAGGCTTATTTATGTAATGTTGGTTGGTACCTGAAGCCCCGTCTCTGGTTGGGACCATCCGAGTCTTAACTGTTGGTTTTCTCTTCTTGCTCCAGCATTTCAGTGGTTTCTTGCGGTTGAGTTCTCACCCTTGTTTCATCATCTCTGTGGATATTTGATTTTTTTGTTCATGGAGATGTTGCACTGATGAGTAAGGAAGCCTTCAAGCAGACTGAACAAATTGTCTAAATCGTAACAGAAGTAAGGGCGAGGATTGCGGCAGTGTAATATCAATTTAAGCCCACCACCCCCAGTTAAATTCTTTTCACTGACCATTCCAAGGACGCTCTTCTGTCACAGTTTATTTTTATGGTTTGTCTTTGAGTGTGTGTATCGCTGATATCTTTTTGTTTTGGATAGCCAATTGGCCATTTTATGTGAAAGTAACTGTCCTTTTGGCTTTCCGCAATTGCTGTTTCCTTCAGGGTTTAGTTATTTCATGTTTGTGTTTCTTTGCCTTTGGTGTCTCTGATGGGAGCTGTGAATTAATTGTATCGATTCCTGATCATTGCCTTCACTTCTTTTTTCTTAAGGGAACATGTCAGAAATATGTTCCGCCAAAATGGACAAAAGAAAAAGACATACCATGGTAGATTTCTGACCATACATTTTGGGCTGAGTGTGGATTCTTTCAGACGACTGATATTTTCTATTGTGTAACTGAAGGTAGCCTCAGCCCTACTCTCATCTGCAAGTAAATAAACAATTATACAAGCTATATCTCTGCTCAAAATGACCCCATACAGGTCTGAACTACTCAGGATAGAATCAAAATCTATCATATGGGCCCCGTCAAGCGATTTTGGTACTATGGCCTATGCGAGCAGCGAAGGTTCAGGCGAGCCTGCGCATCCGAGCAGTCTCGCCAGAACCTTTGCTGCTCGCTCATACAAGCAGTGAATCAAGAGGAACCTTCAGACAGAAAGCCATATCCCTGGCCCCTCTGAATGGCTTGGCATGCCCAGCTAAAATTTGTCTTGACGGAATGCTCAAAGACACAAATTCGCTTGGAGGGGCTCATACATGTATACAGTCAACCCTCTTAAACCCACATTCGATATAACAACAAAACTTGTAATAACAACATTTTCAATGGAATGAAAAACGCAGAACACGGCATCTGATCAGGGCCTCCACTGTTTGCTTAAAGTTCAGTCATTTTTCCAAATTAATTTTCATGAAAATAAAAACCTGACACCCCTAAATTTTGAAATGACCTCTGCTATATATAAGGAGGAAGATTCCATTTGGTACAAAAAGGGTTATATTTTCTCATACATGTTTCCATAACTGCAGAAAAGGAGGAGTACTTGCATGCAGTTAGAATTTGGGGATATTTTTTTCTTATTCCTCCATTGCAACTGATGTTGTGGGTACTTGTTAACCCTTTTTGTCCCAAATGAAATCTTCTTCCTTCTATATAGCACAACTCCATTTCAAAATATAGGATTGCCAGGTTGTGTTTTCTTCAAAATTTATTTGGAAAATGGCTGAACTTTTTGCAAATAGTGTAGGCCCTGATCTGGGCCTGCACTGTTTGCCAGGGGAACCTGTTTTGGTGTTTCCTGTGAGTGAGTGTGAGTTTTACGTCCCACCAACAGCTATACGGACTTGCATTATAGACTCATCCGAAAGTCTGGAGAAGCCGGGATCGATCCTGCGATCCCTGGTTTACAAGGCGAGTAGCGTAACCACTACACGGTGTTTCCTGTACAAAATTGGAATTCCAACACATATCCACATGTTACTAAAAATAAGGAAATTCAATTATCCTTGTTACATCTCCTTATCTAAAGCTATGGTTATTTGTTCGTTTGTGTTGAGGTTCAACCAATTTTGTTCCAAATGGACTCTCCTTATATATAGCAGGAGCCCATTTAAAAATTTAGGTGTGTCAGGTTGTGTTTTCTTCAAAATTTATTTGGAATTTGAAAATGGCTGAACCTGATCTTGCAAATTGACCGTTTTGGGGCTTCCGGTCCACAATGGGTTAACAACCTTTAGGTCATTTCAGAGACTTTGCTTCTGATTTTGTGGAACTTTTACCTGAAACTGAGATGAAATGACACCATGCACTACCACCCAAAGAAACGGATGGTGGCTCACATCACTATTAAACAGTTTCTTACAGTCCAAAAATGGGAACTTATTAAAATATCGTTAGCATGTTCAGCCAACCTTGCAATTTTCTTTTTTCAGGTCACGTATTACATGTACCTAGCTACTTTCCTCCATTGCTTCCATCTTAACAGCATTCCTGATCCTCAGACCAACTGACTTCTCCACTACCGGTAACTGTTTTTCCAAATCAATAATGTCAACACTAACGTTTATAGGGTGCAAGGACTAATTACTTTCTCCCTTCTCTTCAACAGCATTCCCCTGCCCCTTGGAGTCCTTGGCACATGCTTAGCTAGTCAATCTTGCGATTTACATGACGCAAGTATTACCTACCTTCTTCCATCTCTTCGACAGCATTCCCCTGACCATCAGACTCCTCAACCTCTCCGTTAATTGCATTTGCCATTGTGTTGCCTTTGTTATTAACCAGTGAATCAGCTGAAACAAAGGAGTAACCATGAGCTAAACTGAGACAAAATCCCAGCTCCAAGGTCATAAAAAAATTTCATGCTCAACTCACTTGAGCATGAAATTTGTCCTACACATAACTTTTAAAATGCCAACAGTGGTTAACCCTTATCTTGCTGTTCACGACAACCCCTATCTTTGGAAACAGTGTAGATCCAGATCAGATGGCTTCTGAAGAAGCCATCTGATCAGGATCTACACTGTTTGACATTAAGTTTATGGCTTTGTAAGAATAAATTACATCAAGTAATCTGATTGGTTCAAAGTCAGAGATGGGTGTGGCTAAAATGAATATTCAGCAAGAGAAGGGTTAAAAAAACATCTGTCAAGAGAAGTTGTCATTTAGAGACTTATCTATTTTTAGCCCTGAAGACCATTTTGATTATCAGAGTGGATCCATTTTAGTTGTTTTGGAAAAGATCACCGACGCAAAATTCCTAGGAAGTCTCACTGAGAGTGGCCCGTGGTATAGTTGTCATCAAAGATTTTTTCATTTTAAGCCCTGGCAGCCATCATGTTCATCAGAACAATTTTATCATTTTGGCTACTTTGGCAGGGAGCCACCTAGGAAACATTTCTGTGAGATCTGTATCAATTGGTTTGTTTTTGTTTGATTTGAGGTTTAACGCCCCTGTCAACACTGTATAGGTCATTTTGGAGACGTTGCTTCTAATTTTGTGGGACATTTACCCGACCCTGAGATGAAATGACATCTCGAGCCCTGTCGCCCAATGAAACCAATAGGGTTTATAAGCATTGACGGTCTGACTCGCAACGCTTTGCCTGGGCAGGCTTAGATCCTCTAAGCGTTTTACCAGTACTTGTGTGCGATACGTGGAAGCATCATGCAGCCCATCTATTTCTTCAAGCCCCAATGGGCGGGGGCCGTATATCAAACTGGCCCAAAGGTTAATGAGGAGTCGTCTTTATGAACAAATTGTTGGCCTTTTTTCTTCCCTGGTGGCCATTTTCTCATTGGAGCAGAATGGTTATAACTATTTTTGTAGAGGGTAACATAAGCAACATTCCCGTCAAGTTTGAATGAAATTAGCAAATGAGTATCGAACGAGGAGCCATTTAAATATTTTTCTATTTTTAGCTCTGGTGGCCATCTTGTTCATCAGAGCAAAACATTTTTATCTATTTTGGTAGAGGGTCACATTTGGAACATTCCAAAGAAGTTGAATGAAAATTTAGCCCAAGGGTATAGAAGTAGTTGTCTAAAGACTTTCTATTTTCAGTTCTGGTGGCCATCTTGGGCATCGGAGTGGAATGATTTTAGCTATTTTGGTAGGTAGCCACCTGGGCAAAATTTCTGTAAAGTTTAAATCAAATTTGCCCAAGGGTTCAGGAGGAATAGTCTTTTAAAGCAAATAAGTGATGTTTCTTGCAGCCATCTTGGTTATTACGATTTTAGCTATTTTGGTAGAGGGTAACCTAAGGAACATTCCTTTGAAGTTTGAATGAAACTGGCCCAAGGGTTCAGGAGAAGTAGTCTTTTAAAGCAAATTGTTGATGATGGACGGCTGACTGATCAAAAAGCCTACCATTAGAACTCCATGCTCAGTTGAGTTAAAAATGTACTTATGGCATTAAAAAAGAACATCTGTCCTAATAAGATGAGATAAAACCAATTTTTAAGCTGAATAGAAACTTCACCACTATAAATTGCAGGAGTCCGTTTCCAAATTTTGTCATGTTTGACTGAGTTATTCATTGAAATACATTTAGAAACTGACAGTGACTGATCTTGCAAACATTGAAAACCCTAATCAGATGAGATGTTCTGTGGCATCTGCTCTTGGCCTTTATTGTTTGCCAATATCAATCCTTTTTTTTGTTTTCCTGTCTGAAATGGCCATGGATTAACGCTCTGCATGCAGGGTATTTTTTGCAGCAGACGGCATTTTGAAATATTTCTGGGAAAATAAGGAAACGATCAACAATTTGCCGTTTGCTGAATTAGCCCAGAGGGTGGTAAAGATAAAATATGTCAATTATTAACCCTTAACCCTTTACCACTCAGGGATTTTGTGAATTTCGCTGATTTTCACAGTGTTGCACCTGACAGCAACTTCAACTAGCCATTGTTTCATAATGGATGGTCTGTTTTACACCAAACTCAATATGAATGTTCATTGGGCAGTAGCCTTTCAAATGCAACCTTTCATGACTTGATCATTGTTGTCATGGTAAAGAGGGGACATCTCAAATGTGCAACAAAAAGGGTGTTTTCACATGAATTTTTGACCACATTTTAATCTTCACACAGCTGTCAAGGCAACAATTAAGGTGTTTGGCACTGGCCATTTTCACTGTTTGCAGCATGTTTTATCAGCATCAATTTTCAGGCATTTTTGACCCGAGACACCCTCAGATATAAATTTTAGCGGCCTGTTGGGCCATACACCCAAAATTTTTCGGGATGTGAGAGGGGCGTTGCCTCCCTTCAATCCCCCCCCCCCCCCCACTAGAATATTTTAGTGGGGAGGCGCGCGAAAAAAACAGGTCACATTTTTTGCCCAACAAATCCTAAAGCAAACATAACTATCCAGGGGTAGAAATGCAGATTTTAGGTGCTTCTGGGGCTTAAAATAGGGGGTGGGGGAGCAGACACGTAAAAACACGTATCTGAGTGGTAAAGGGTTAAGACACTGAGAAAAACTACATCTGAAAATGTTGTTTGCGTATGTCGTCTGTTTGTTGCCTGCTGAATTTTTCTGCATACTTTAAAAAAAACAAGATGTGTTTGTGAAACACTGATGCCCCCGGACAGCGCCAATGTTAATGTTTTTAAAAATTTTGAAAAAAATAGGTCAAAGGTCAAGTTCAAGGTCACAAGATCAAAAATTATGGTACCACTGGAAAGGTCTTGTGATAAGGTATACACATGTGAAATATGAAAGCTCTATCTATTACCATTCAAAAGTTATGCCCAATGTTAAAGTTTTTGCAGACGGACAAACGGACAAACAGACGGACAGACCAAAAACTATATGCCCCCGAATCTCTTAGATTCCGGGGGCATAAAAATTTGATTATAGACAAACAGTGTAGATCCAAATCAGACTGCTCCTAGAGGAGTAATCTGATTTGGGTCCATACTGTTTGCAAAAATGACTTTTAAAGTAACCAGCAGACGTCACAGCAGACGACAATTGTCGTGATTGGCATTTTATGGGTTAATTTCAGTAGGAAGTGTTACAAGTACATGTACTCTGACAGAAAATCCTAATCCTTTTTGGTATCATTATCTTGTCTCTATACAATCAAACAAGAATTAAAATAATTTACTTGTAGATAGATCAAGGTACTTACAGAAAAATAATGATACACAAAAGATGATTTTACCCTTTTAGTACCAAATGGAATCTTCCTCCTTATAAAAAGCAGTTCATTTCAAAATTTAGTGGTGACAGATTGTGTTTTCATCGAAATTTATTTGGAAAATGCCTGAACTGTAAGCAAACTGTGGAGGCCCTGATCAGACACCACATTCTGCGGCGTCTGATCTGGGCCTGCACTGATTGCCAAGGTACCCATTTTGGGGTTTCTGGTACTAATGGGTTAAGACATATTCAAGCTGTTTCATGAATGTTGTGTACATGAACATACATGTATGAAAGCGAGTTTTGTTTGTTTGTATTAGAGTTTAACAGCCCAGTCAACATTATTTAGATCATTTTTGAGCCAGTCAGTTTACCTATCCACACTTTTACCTGGGCAGGCTTATACGTAAGCGGTTAGCCAGTATAGTGAAGAGTCTTTCATCAGAAACTGACAAATGCCCTACTTGAATCAGCGGAAGGGAGAGAATGACCATAGAAAAGATTTCATGAGCAATCTTCAAGAAAGAATGTTGCCGACCCCGAAAGGTATCGAACCTGCGTCCTCCTGAACATGTAAGAGAGTGAGTGAGTGTTTGAGTTTTATGTCTTGCCAACAGCTAAGGTCATGCGTAGACGAGACCTCGCTTTAAAGACTCATCCGAAAGTCTGGAGAAGCCTGGGATCGATCCTGCGACCCCTGGTTTATAAGGCAAGTAGCATAACCACTAAACCACAGAGGCGTCTGTGTACATGTAAGAATTTAACAGTATGATAGCTGATATAGCTGACAAGGGTCAATTTGCCTCGTCTCCCGGAGATGGGAGAATAGAGAAGGGACAGCAGAGGAGATTAACGCATTTAGTACCAGAAACCCCAAAACGGGTGCCCTGACAAACAGTACAGGCCTAGATCAGCCGCCGCCGCAGAATGTGGCGTCTGATCAGTGCCTCCACTGTTTGCTACAAGTTCAGTCATTTTCCAAATAAATTTTGACGAAAACACAACCTGACGCCCCTAAATTTTAAAATGGACTCCTGCTATACATGTATATTAGGAAGAAGATTCCATTTGGTACAAAAAGGATTAAAGAGAAGGTCAGAGGAGACAATGGAACTTCCAATCTATCTCTATCTGCTACAAGGGCCAGCTGTAAGCGAGCATCACCACAATTTTGGAATTCTTTGTGAACAGTTGGAATCCCAGTTTTAAAAGTTGGAGCCCCACCTCAGAAAACTGGCATTCTGGACTTAACCCTTGTCCTGCTGAATATTCATATATGCCACACCCACTACCGATTATCAACCAATCAGATTACTTGATGCAAATTATTGCAACAAATTCATAAACTGAATGACAAACAATGTAGATCCAGATCAGATGGCTTCTTCAGAAGCCATCTGATCTGGATCTTCATTGTTTGAAAGATAAGACATATCCGGGATCAGCAGGACAAGGGTTAATCCATGATCACATACAAATCATGATATTAAAATATATGAAGAAAACACATATGAATTACTGTATACTTAACATATGATGCCGCATGTAATCATGTAACATCATGTAATAAATTTGATAATCCACTGGTTGATAAAATATGCAAATTGCCCATAACCTTACATGTACATACAACGTCCTTAAAGGCGTTGTGCTAACATATGGCAGAATATTGACATTTTTACAAAACAATCGTGAATACGAGTGACCTTTATCAGACATTGAGATGAAATGACATCCCAAGCCCTGTCCCCCAATGAAACCAATAGAGTATATAAACATGGACGCTCCAACTCGCACCGCTTTGCCTGGGCAGGCTTAGATCCTCTAAGCAGTTTACCAGTACTCGTAAGCAGTTGGTTTCAGCTCTGTATGTAAGCATCAAGCAGCCCATCTATTTCTTCAAGCCCCAATGGGTGGGGGCCTGGCATTATAATCTAGTATCAAAGACAAAGGGTAAGTGAAGGATCTTTTATTTCAAATTGAGAGATGTACTCTTTTTGCAAAACTGTGCATGTGCCCTTTTTACATGAATGTGCATATTTAAAGTGCCCTTTTTCTTGACCAATACCATGTCCTACACTTCCTCTTCATACAAAGCTATATATCTCAGAAACTACCCCTAAACCATATATTATTGTTCTATATGGCAAGACCCATTCAGTCACACCAACCTGGGAGTCTCTTTGTGCTTGGGCAATGTGTTGGGGCCATACCCCACCCCTCCACTTCATTAAAGGCCATATACCTCAGAAGCCATTCAAATTCCACCACAGAATCATACATATTCTAGATCCTTAGGCCAATACAAAATATGTGTGTGGTTCCGGTTCCCCGACCGTGCCTAGCTTTTTCCCACCGACCCTAATTATTTTTTCTGTCATGAATATTCCAAACATTTTATGTGCAAAAACGGTCTTTAAATTTTTCATGGTTAAAGTATTTAAGTACATATTCATTAAAAAGCCCTTTCATTAAAGGACAATCTGGTCGTATTTACGCATGAAAATGGTGTGCGTCTGCCAAAAAAAAAAAAAAAAAAAACATCCATGTTTGTCTCTAAATAACTGTGAGCCTAGAATAAAAATGCATATAGTAAGCATCGCTATTTAAAAGCTGTTTTTTTTATCAATTGCTGTCAGTTAATGGTAAGTGGCCTGTGCTAATCAATAACAATTAGCCAGTTACAGTTCAAATGGGTCAGGGATATGGCACGTGGCTACTTCTGAAGAAGCCGACGCATTGAAGTAACCCATAATTATAATCCAAAATCTCAAGTACTTAGCACATTCAAGACCGTTCATGCAAGCCAATAGAACCACCACCGGAAACAAAATAAATAAGAAAAAAACAACTACTACCAGAGGGTAAAACGTCTGTTGTCTCCTGTGATCAACAGGTATTTTCCATGTACCGGTAAGAGAGGCAAAATTAGGAAGCGGTCGGAACCCACAAATTTTGAATGCAATTTGTTTTCGGAAGCGCAAGATGCATAAAACCCATGTCTCGGATGCATAAAAAAGGACAATGACGCACATTTCTTGCGGTATGCAGACCGTGACGGCATGACCCCTCTCAATAATCAGATTACTTTTGTGACAATAAAAATTATCCAAATCATGTTTTACCACCTGCAGCGATAATCAGACAAGTGTGCACGCTTCAACAAACATAAATAATGCAGACAGCTTGTGTAAATCTCTCAAGTATTTTCACTATCTCCATGAACAGAAAGATAAGCCTCCACAGATGCGCAGGATGATCGTAGTCTTCGCTGGTCACACATATATAGTTTTTGTCATGCCGCGCTTATTTTCCCGCCGTCATTTTGAACGTGAATTTGTTGCAGTCTGAAATTTTCCCACGTTTTTTCAATAACACGTCATCGATAGTTTGCACACACGGTCTTCGCATCCAATTTTTGGAAAACATGACGGTAAAACTGTGCGACAGGTGAAGTCACAGATCAGCCTGCGCAGTCTTATCAGTCTTTGTTCAAACCTGTTGTAGTATGGCTTCTAGGATATGCAGAGCGCACCAAACGAAGAGCTCGATGTACAGGCTGATCTTACGTTAAAAGAATTTTTTTCGTGAGTGCAGGAAGCAGTTTAACCTGTTGTAATATATGTCCGACAAAGACGGTAGTTAATGAGCTAGGATGTCATATGGTGGTGACATCAGAAATGCTTTCCGAGAAATGCACTGAATGTGTATGCGCGCACAGAAAAGACTCAGATCAGCTGGAAGTTCTGCACAGTCTGATCTGAGTTTATTGTTCACAAGGTTTCATTTCTCGGAAAGTTTAGACACTCGCCGATCAGACTGGCCGCATATGCACATGATAACAATGGTCAGGTAACCTTTCACACCTACTCGTTTAAGTGGTAACTGGTCATCAACTCTTAAAGTGAGATAATTTAGAACAATAAACAGCGGGATTAGCGGTAAACCATCTAACAGGTAACAATCTATTGCTAAAAAAAGTGTCTAAAATATCCATTCTTTAAACAGGCATGACGTTGTTATATTTTGGTCATTTGATTTGAGGTTTAACGTTCCCGTCAACCCTGTAAAGATCATTTGGAGACGTTGCTTCCAATGCTGTAGGACTTTTACCCGACATTGAGATGAACAAACTCAATAAAACCGAGTCTGCTATTTTCGTTTATTTGGTGTATTCTTTGCTTCCGGAGGATCTAACAATTTGGAACTTATTTATCCCTGCACACCCTTGCATGCCCCTAGTTAAAGGGGAAAGCAGACTTACGGTAACTGGGGATATATTTTTTTCCCAATCTCTGCTCCAGAACATACATGTACATTGTAGTTTCTCATAACAACCACCTCAATGGCATGGTTCTATTGAGTTTCCACACTGTACAAGTTTGGATTGAAGTCACGAAAGAGGCAGTTAGGGAAACATGCAACTATGATGTAGTGTACACATGTGTGTAGAAATGTTGTTTATGTTTTTTGTGCAATCAAGATCAGGAACTTAACTTTTCAAAATGAAGGATTTTGGACTCCTGTTTTCAGAATCATTGTGCGTATCTATCTATCTATCTATCTATCTATCTATCTATCTATCTATCTATCTATCATGTTCAGCTTTAAGATCAAGTAAGACAGATACAAATGGCACAAGGACTACGATTTGAAAAGACTATATAAAATTGTTTCTGCTGGTGCTAATTGCTGGATGTTTAATTTGCAGCATTAAGCCGTTATAAGAAACTCTGATATCCGTTTACTCTGTCATTTCATCTTGATCTTTTGAACTTTTACATTTATCTTCAATGTATATATGGTACAATAACAGTTACAACACTATTCGAGATAAAGCAACCTTCACTAGAACAGCAAGTCCCAAAGGCTGACCTTTCGTAAAAGGCAAACACATACACAGGATGTCCAATCAAAATACTTTGTTCTGACTGGAGAACACCCTTATTTTTGTAACAATTAGGACAATATGGATGAAAACTAATTATTATTTATTATACTTTTATTTGTTTACAATGTTTTCAAGTACAATTTTACAACAAAAGCAAAACAATATAACAAAAATAAGCGCAGTGTGTAGCATAGTATAGAAGGTGAGAAAAAAAAATAAAAATAAAAAATAAAATAATTTTCCTACCTACCTACCCTATTTTTGAAAACCATGTAATAGGAACCACACATATAGTTTGTTTTGGCCTTATGGGGGTTCTCAGGGGCCATTTCCTTGCCCCTCCACATCGTAAAAGGGCCTCATAACTCAGAAGCCGTTCAGATCCCGACCCCTAAACAACATATATTTTTGGTCCTTATGATAACACACATTCAGTGACAACAATCTTGGGCTTTCCTGGGTCAGTCACTTGAAAGGCCATATGTCTCACAGGGTTTATTCTGGCCCTATATTTTGTAAGAGAAAAAATCTCAGCTGGACAAATTTAGTGAGAGACTTCCAAATTCAATGAGATTTTTTTCTCTTTCTTAAACAAAATGAGTGAGATTTTTATTGTGTAAAAATTTTTATGCCAGAGTTTGTATCATAATTGCTTTTTTGTGATGTACTTTAAATATCTTGTTAATAAAATAACATCCTGGACTTTACAGACCTACAGATTTTCAAGGCAGCTTTGTAGTCAAACTTGATGAAATCAGGTCCTTCAATTTTGATAATGGTGATCATGGCTGCTTCTGAATAGTTATTCTGTTCTTGGTCACAGACAGACAACAGAGAGAGAGAGAGAGATATCACTTTATAACATGCCAAGATAATATCCCCGATTACCCATGTCTGCCAACATTTCTTCCAGTGTTGACTCAATGAAGCTATCAAAAAAGGATTGCGGAATCCCAAGACTGACAAAGAGTTTTACGATAAAGCTTTTCAAAGAGACAGTTCACTGACTGGTTATCTGCAGTTGTATGCGTAATGAATTGGTGCCGCAATAGTTCAGAAACCAATCGGAAGGAACAGTCCAAAAGTCTAGAAATGGACCGCTATGTGAAAAGGGTACTAAACAGCAAGAAATGAGCAAAATTCATGGCACGATTTTTTCTCATCCCCGCAATTTTGCACCAGAAAATGACCCCTGATCTCGGAAAACGTACAGATCCCGACCCCTAAACCATACACATTCTTGATCCTTACGATAAGACCCATTCAGTGATTTCAACCTAGGGGTTCCCCCTGGTTTTATAGGGTCTATTTTATAGGGCTGTAACAATACAGTCACTCCCCGATATGATACTCAATGCGATACTTGCCTGGCGATACGATACATATCACAATACTTCTTTCATGCTCAAATCACAGCTAGAAAATTTTCAAACTCTTGGAAAACTGGCTCAAAACCAGCTCAGAGTTCAATCTTGTGTAACAAAGCCTTTGTATGATGCCCATATTTGTCATAAAAGTGATCAATGTATCTCAGTTGCAATTAAGAGCTTTGTGACTTGTTATAAAAATGGTCTTCAAATATGTTAAAGCTGTCATTTTGTTTGGAAATTGCACTTTTTGGAGTATGGTCAGGCATGCGATACAAGCCACACCATACAATTTGTCTATCGTCAGCAAAAGTATCAGGGTTTTCCCTCAAAGTTTTTATTTGGGGGACATTTGTCCCCATTAAATTTCATTTTAGGGGACAAATGAAAATTTTGGGGGACATGTCAGAAACTTTTATCACTTCTCCTGTTTTGATGTAAACTGTTTATTAAATGTTGCTTGGAGTGTTCCAATTCCATTTTTAATTCCATGTTGTTGATGAGCCAATGCAAAACCAACCTGATTATACACAACGAGACTTGGAATTTTCATGTCTTGAAAGGGTTGAGGTCCAGAAGTTAATACTCCCTGTTGTTAATGGGTTACTTTGCCCTGTGTGGCAACATACATGACATGTCATCGCGCACAATCTATCGTCCCAATGAAGCCAGGAGTACAAATCTAACCACTTGTCAGAAAACACCCGTGGTTTTTTACTAGAGGAGACTGCTTCTGCACTTGTTGAAGGCGTATTCTGTAAAAGACTTTGTCCCACTTCTTCCTCTGCGAAAGATGCAGTTGATTTTCCGTGCGAATACGCCAAATCTCCCCCAGAGGAAGAAAAAAACGATGTCAATCATTTTTGGGCAGCCATTTTCTGTCAACAATATTGGTTCCATGCACAGGACCAGTATCGCAACAGGGATACAGACTAACAGGCGCCCAGTCGCCCAAGACGCCTAAGTTTTGAATAAAAATGTCTATTAACTTACTGTAAAATTTGGATTTAAGGCAATCTGGGCGCCTAAAGCAAAATGCTTAGTATATGTATCCCTGCGCAACCGGCAAAGTTATGAGTCGGGAACCATATGAATTGATCAGTATCACTCAGACAATTGCAAGGTGTGTCTATTAAGCAAATTTGGAATTGTTCAAACAGAATCACATTCAGAAGCGTCAGATTGCGCCCACAACAAAGCAAAATGCGGGACATTTGCATCGAAAATGCAGGACATTTGCATCGAAAATGCGACAAAACGCAGAAATTTGTGCGCCAGGGAAAACCCTTGCATCATGATAGGATACCACTCTCTCAAAATGTTACGTGAATCACGCAAAGAAAAAATCACGAACAATTTTTACTGTTGGGTGAAATTGCGCGCGTACGAAGTTGAGTGGTGCGAATCGGCCAATTTTTCCCATCGGGCGAAATCGTCGTGTCCGAAATTGACTGGGGCGAATCAGCCAATTAGCCATTTCGCAATCAGCGGATTCGTGTAAATAGATTTGGGAAAACCCGCAAACTTGAACCCGGCATATAGCTTGACTAGCTGGAGCAGCTTCTCTCTTCGCACCGGGAACCAATACACAGGAAACTTTTGCCGTCTGCAAAAGGCATTGCCGCAAAATGTCGCAGTCCGGGTCGGCGAAGTTGGGGTTTGAAACGGGGACTACAAAAACAAAGGATTGTCTTAAAAATGTGGGAAAAAGCCACATGCCAACTGTGTGTCAGGAAAGAACATCCAAATAACGTATCACTTTCTTTCCAATCATTAATTTACTTTATTATTGTATATCACATAAACCGTTTCACGTACATATATCATGCAACTGTTTCCCCGCGAATATATCACGCTATACAACGTATATAGTTGATACTTACAGCCGCAGAGCCACAGGAAAATTGTTGAAAATCTACGGTAAGTATAGATAATTTTAGCAGCCAATGAAACCATTGTTTTACGATGGCATCTGAACTGCTGGAAGTCGATTAAAATGTGTATTCAGTTTTTGTAAACAACTCAGCCATTTAGCTGAAACTCGGTGTTTTAAAACTCGAAGGAATAAAATGGATACAATTTCAATTTGTTACCATCAAAATCATTATTATTGAATACCTCCAATGAATGACAAATCTGAAGCCGAAATTTAAGTTAATTGTGCCAGCAACAGTGAAAACACCGACACTAAGTCTTGCATTGATGAACACTGTAATATTTTTTGCCTGTAACGTTTTTGGTTTACATACGATTCTGTTTTATGCCAGTGTTACAGGAAGTTTGAGATTATTTTTTTTTTTGTATTTTAGAGAGAAATGAGCCAAACAGGACACAAAGAAAAGGCTTTTTGTACCTGTATAGGCAAAAGCAAACCACGATACAATATTTATTTTCTGAGAATCACGGTTTGCCGGTATAGTGCTGCACCCTACTAATTATCAAATTACCTATACATTTTGGGGCTTGAAGAAATATATGGGCTGCATGATGCTTCCGCGCAGAGCTGAAACCGGCCCGCACACTAGTACTGGTAAACCGCTTAGAGGGTCTAAGCCTGTCCAGGAACCGCGGTGCGAGGCGGACCGTCCATGCTAATAATCCCTATTGGTTTCATTGGGCGACAGGGCTTGAGATGTCATTTCATCTCAGTGTTGGGTAAAAGTTCCACAAAATTGGAAGCAACGTCTCCAAAATGACCTTTACAGTGTTGACGGGGATGTTAACCATCAAATCAAACAAAAAACCTACACATTTATTTCAAGATCACAAATATCATGAATAATGATTATTAGTCGGTGACACTGTAACATTCATAAAATTTTTTTTTCACATCATGACAAATGGAAAAAGAATAAATAACAAAGCACTGACACAACCTTTAAATTTAATGTTTTTATTAAGTTCCAAAGCATTATGGACAAGTGTACACGTTTTCTCACACATTTCGTTTCATTGTAAAATTTCATACCCCCTTAATTTGATTTTTTACCCCCCGTTTTTGTACCCAGGGGGTAAGTTTACCCCCCAAAACAAACATGGGTGGGAACACTGAATTTGGTGCATAAATTTTGTCATTATTTTATCAGAACAAAATGAGAATTCAGAACTGCCATTGCATATTATCACACGTTGTTTTGTATGTGTTGGAATTTCACAATCCAGTCAACACTCTTTAGGTCATATTGAGCTGCTCAGTTCACATCACACTTTTCCTGGACAGGCTTATACCTAAGCAGATAACCGGTGTAGAGCACATTCTTTTGCCAGAAACTGACACTTTTATCTCTTTGGTTAGAGCTAGGGACTAACTTCCCACATTACAGGACCTGGTGTATGAATGTCATTTGGGGTGTCACCAGTAACAATTCTGGTTCCGATTCTGACAACTGCCCTTCTTGAAACAAGGGGAGAGTAGAAAGAATCCGGGACGTTTCGGTCCTGAGTCGTTTCGGCCGGGTCTTTTCGGCCTGGGTCGTTTCGGCCCAAATTTGGACCTGGGTCGTTTCGGCCTTTTTCGGCCCTGGGTCGATTCGGCCTGGGTCGTTTCGGTCAGATTTTATAAGATAGCATTTTTTTCTGTATAAAACATATTGAATAGTAATTATTATTTAAATTTGGAATATTATTTCAGCGACCTGTCACGTAAGCCATGGTTATGATAGCCCAAATAAAGTGTTTTAAAAGTTCTATCCATAGCCACGTTTCCAGTTAGCACCAACGAGGAGGTGTGACTAGGACTTGATTATTGTCTGAGAATGATAAGTATTTACAGTAAAATTCCGCTATTACGATCACTTTTAGACTTCTAAAAAGTGGTCTTATTAGCGGGGTGGTCCCTTATAATGGAATTGGTGAAAAAAAAATACTGCTGGCAAGACTGATTTAAATATTTTTCTATGTGCACTGTGCCTATTTTATTGCTTTTACGTAATTCTTGCTGTCTTTAACTTTACTGTTCTTTTCCTCATTATATGTAATTATAGGCAATATTACACCAATAAAAATCACATTAATGATAACAATCGTTCCTAAATAATCTTCTTTCTGAAGAAAACAGAGCTGCACATTACCAACATTATTAAAACTATTTATTCACATAGCATAAAAAATCTTGTCAAAACAACACACTGATTAGTACAGGTAAACTGCAGTTTTTCACACCTTTAGAGAAATGTGTGAACATTACCAAGATCTGTTGTAATGATGAGGAATCCAGCAAAAAATATATTGACCAATGAACTGAGAGATACAAATTAACTTGACTTGGCCAAAAAGTGGCCTCAATAAAGAGTAGTAACCGTAGATTCGGTCTTTTGAAAGCGGATTTAATACTGAATAGCAGGGTGGTCTTAATTAATTATATAAGAAATAATTTGGGTCTGACGAAAACCGGTCTTAATAGCAGAGTGGTCCTAATATAGGAGTGGTCCTAATATAGGAGTGGTCTTTAAGCGGAACTCTACTGTTCTAGTATCAATGACACGCACATTTCGAGAACAGCATACGAAATATTTGCTAAATGTAGCCTTATTATTTTATATGATCAGCCTGCATTTGTCGTTATGATACCTTCAAAGACTTAATAACCTATACCTATGTTCATTGTGATCGTAGTCTGCACAGTTTGAAAGAAGCCATCTGTTTTCTGAGCTATTAAAAACTGAACGATGTAATTATTTTTTATGATCAGCCTGCATCTGTCGTTGGGATTCCTTCAAAGACTTAATTACCTATAAATCTGTTCATTGTGATCAGAGTCTACATCGCTTGAAAAAGTCCCATGTTTTCTGAGCTATTAAAAACTGAACGATGTTATTATTTTATATGATCAGCCTGCATCTGTCGTTGTGATACCTTCAAAGACGTAATAACCTGTAAATCTGTTCATTGTGATCAGAGTCTACACAGTTTGAAAAGCCCTCTGTTTTCTGAGCTATTAAAAACTGAACGAGCGAAGATAGCAAAAGCATAGGTTGATCTCCGAGTCTATGCAGTTCGAAAAAGCACTGTGTTTTCTAACCTAGGCTAACAACGGGCGAAGACAGCAAAAGCACAGGCTGATCTTCGACAAACAAAATATATATACATGTAAATAAAGTGATAGAAAAATCAGGCCGAAACGACCCACCAATTTGGCCGAAACGACCCACCCCCGAAATTGGGCCGAAACGACCCAGGCCGAAACGACCCGGCCGAAACGACTCAAGACCGAAACGACCCAGGGACCGAAACGACTCAGGACCGAAACGTCCCGCGACCAGTAGAAAAGATCACTTGATCAGTCTCCACAAATGAATGTTGCCAACTCTGGTAGGTCATGTCCTGCTCTCCAGACATGCATTTGAGCTGCTGAGACAATGTACACAGGGTGTTGAGCGCTTTCAATTTAAGAACAGTAGTGTTTAATCTGTGATCTTCTGAGAACCTCAAAAGGGAGCCTTGTTCTCAGAACGACTGACAGTAAATGTACACCTCATACTCCTTAACTACTACATAAGACTCACTCTCTTTGACTACTTCCATATCCTCTTCTTCATTTCCCTTGCCATTCACATGATTCATGCTGTTTTCAAAGCCTGTTACAGTGACCGTGCGCTGGCGATCTCGCTCGGGCGTGGTGGGGCTCTTTTCAGAGACGGTCACTTTAACGTGCTTACTAGTGATTCGCCCAATGTCTGCTGCCTTAGCCCCTTAACAGGGGAACCGCCGACATACGAAAAATATTGGTTCTTGCAAAATGATCTGCGCTTATTGAATGAAAATAAACAAGATGGCGACAAATGCACAAAGCAGTATGGGATCGACTGGATTTTTAAGTCAAGGAACGCTGATGTACTGAAAGCCAAACCATGCATATAGCCAAGGAATGTCACTCAGATACATGAGGTTGCAAGAGATAGAAAGTCTTCCACTTATTATGCAAACAAAAGGCAAAATGACTATCCGTTCTTTCTCGTGAATTTCCGCCGGGTAATTATGCAGAATGAGCGCACCCACAAATACAAATACAAATACAAGCGCTTGGCTGACAACGGATTTTAGACTGCTGCACAGCCATGCAGTGGAACGACTTACCGGAATAGGAATCGAGACAATTCATCGACCAGACATATCGACACGGTTTTTGGAGACAATTCATCGACACAATTGAAGACAACTCATCGACACCTTTTGAAGACAATTCACCGACACATTTGTTTGAAGGTAATTGACATACGCTCAAAGGTAAGATTGTTTGCAGATGATACTGCAGTCTACCTTGCAGTATCCAACCTAAAAGATACCACGGTGCTCCAAGAAGACCTATCTATCTATCTATCTTCTGATACTGCGTCGGTCACATTTGACCATTACCGCAGGTGTATATTACATACACTCCAGTTTTGCAGGATGAAAGCCTACACAGTAATCATGTAATTACGGTAGGGATCTTTAACCTGCACAGGGGATGGTTCTCCCTGCACAGGGGGCCTCCAGTTAACGTCCCGATCCGAAGGACGGTGCACTTAATGACATTCATCCCTGCAAATGATGCCAATGGAGCGTGTTCGGACACCGAAATTTTATCGCCGCTGCCGGGGATCGAACCCGGGACCTCTAGCATCAGAGGCAAGTGCACTAACCACTGAGCTATCACGCTCCATCTAGACGGGAACAAGACAATTCATCGACAAGACGATTCATCGACACGGTTTTTGGAGACAATTCATCGACACAAATGAAGACAACTCATCGACACTTTTTGAAGACAATTCATCGACACATTATTATGTTGAAATTATACACAAGTTGATAAAATGAAGACACTGTTTTGAAAATAAAATGATCTTTTATCACGTTTATGATCAAAATAACGAATTTAGAAATATTTATTTATCCTCAGTTACTTTGAGACAGCTCCCCGACAGTCACTGTTTTGCGACATCAAATCAGACGAGGCAAACTATTGCGGTTAAAATGGTCAATAAGCCAAAATATTGAATTATTATTTTTTTTAATTCGTAATGTTGATCATAAACGTGATAATAGATAATTTCATTTTGAAAACATTGTCTTCATTTTATCAGCTTGTGTATAATTTCAACATAATAATGTGTCGATGAATTGTCTTCAAAAAGTGTCGATGAGTTGTCTTCAATTGTGTCGATGAATTGTCTCTAAAAACCGTGTCGATGAATTGTCTTGTCGATGAATTGTCTCGATTCCACCTAGACAGGTTAGGGATATGGTCCCGAAAATGGGATATGGAATTCAACCCCAGTAAGTGCACAGTTATACATGTGACACGTAGCAATGATCCAGTCCCATCCCAATATACCCTTTATGGCCATGTCCTAGAATATGTTACTAGCTCCAAGTACCTAGGCGTAACGATCAATGACCATCTTACCTGGAATGACCACATCCAAAATACTGTTACTTCTGCTAACAAGACCCTAGGTTTCATCAGACGAAACATCCGCACCAAAGACCCTAGCATCAGAGAAGTTGCTTACAAAACACTAGTGCGCCCTGTCATAGAATACTCTTCTCCCGTCTGGTCCCCCCACCATACAACACAAATCAATAAGGTGGAAATGGTTCAGAGGCGTGCTGCTCGCTGGACCCTTAGCCGCTATTCAACCTATGACAGTGTCAGCCGCATGCTTGGGCAGCTTGGATGGAGATCCCTTGAGGACAGGCGCACAGATGCACGGTTATGCCTATTTTACAAGATAGTGCACGGTCTTGTTGCAGTGCCAATGCCACCATATGTTGTGCATCCAAGAGTAACTACACGACGTTCAAGTTCACACCCTCTAGCATTTATCCAAATTCACACAGCTGTTGACTACTACAAGTTCTCATTTTTTCCCCTCGCCATTGTCCAGTGGAACAGGCTGCCCCCAGCTGTAGCATTACTGCCAGATCTTGAATCTTTCAGACTGGCAGTCAGCAGTCTGTCCTACTCCATGCCATAGACCGGAAGCATTGTTTTTAACTTTTTATCTTTGCACTTTGTCTTCATCAGACTTTTAACATTTTAACCTGTCATCTTTATCTCACCTTCACCTGTTTTTATCATTCTGTTCTATTTTTAACCATTCACTGCATTGACCCCCGGTCTGAAGCACACCAGACACCTGCACATAATCCCCGCGAGGGGGTGATGCAGTATCAGTAGATAGATAGATAGACAATCATAGGTAATTAAGGGTAATTATGGATAAATGGTATCACATTGTATTTGATTGATCTGTGAATAACTAGCCTATACCTGTTTTACCAGTCAGTGAACCGTCTCCAGAATCGATTAATGGGCTAAGAATGCGGAAAAGTGTTTAATTTTAATAATGACTGAAGTTCTGCATCATTTACTATGCTGCAGGGGACGGGTGCGCACTCAGTGCCACTGCTGTGCCTTAAGATGAAGATCGGAATTAGAAGTATAATAAGTTGCCTCGTCTGATTTGATATCGCAAAAAAGTGACTGTCGGAAAGCTGACACACAAGCTGAGTTATAACTGACATCGAGGTATCATGTCAGTTAAGTCATCTAATCAACTGATGAGCGTGAACAAGCTCATCAACATCGAGGTAGCCATGTCAGTCATGTATCCAATCAATTGATGCTATCAATTGATGCACGGGTACAAGCTCATTGTGATTAACAGTCAAATTCTCTATTATTATCAAAATTCGAACAACAAAAATTAGGGAAAAATGCAAACACACATGTAACTCACATAAACGAATATCCAGCTTCATTTTCCATCTTTTTTATTTTAATTATGAAAGTTATTAATAATATTTGACCAAGTTCCCCATGCATTTTCTTTTATATCATGTTTTTAAAATAGAATGCGTAAGTTTATTTGCGACATCCATCCTATGCAGTTAAAATGGTCTCTAAATTGCCATCAATAAGCCAAAATATTGAATTAATTATTCTAAATTCGTTATTTGATCATAAAGGTGATAATAAATCATTTTATTTTCAAAACATTATCTTCATTTTAGCAGCTTGTGTATAATTTCAACATAATAATGTGTCGATGAGTTGTCTTCAAAAAAAAGTGTCGATGAGTTGTCTTCAATTTTGTCGATGGATTGTCTCCAAAAACCGTGTCGATGAATTGTCAGAATAAGAATTGTTACTGGTGACACGTCAAAAGATATTCATACACATGTCTTGTTCCCCCGGAATCAGGATCAGAATTGTAGTCCCGAACTACATGACCTAATCGAAGATTGTAGCAAAGCTCGCCAACTGGATAACTGCCAGACTAACATGTGACACCCTAGCTCTCGCCAAAGTGGTAAACTTAGCTGTGCTATCCTGAACAGCTTCGGCTGTGGAACTGATCGAATCGGGAAGGACATTCCAATCTCTAATGATCTTTTTAAATGTCAGTTCTTCCACTAGGGGTCTGTAACGCCAATGAACGGCGATTTCTACAGCGCCAGGTCATCTGTTGGGATCCGAGTTGTTTCGTCCCCAAACCATTCCTTCCCCTAATCATGTCGCGGCCCTGGTCAAAGACGTTTCGCGCCAAGACGTCCCACCCCTGGTCGTTTTGCCCACGTTCCATCCATTGCCGACACTGTTAAAGAACCAGCGGACCAATTTATATGTGAAAAAGAGATGATTAAAGAAACAAATCTTTCACAGAGCACGTGTCTTCACACCTCACCATTAATCGTTGCTCACCGACACTGTTACTGAACCATCCGACCAATTTAAAACAAAATTGGTCGGTGTGGATGCTGACGCCCTGGCCCACTGTGTCAAATCTTATGTTTATTTTTATTTTATAAAACCAGTCTAAATTTTAAAGTGATATTTAAACTAGTTCAGACTCTTTTAGTGATATTATAGCATTCAAGTGTGCGCTCTTAATCAACTACTAATTATGTGATTATTCTCATTCATTTGTCATACCTGTCATATACATGTCTGTTAGTCTTAATTCTTGAATAAATCTTAACCGGTAAAGGTGATAAAGAGATCATTAAAGATGTTTAACTTTGCAAAGAGCACATGTTTTCACACCTCATCATTAAGCGCATAATTGCGTGATTAATGGGTCAAATTATATAATAGGACAAATCCCGCCCCCGTCAATCGGGCTTGGAGAAATAGATTGGGCTGCATGGTACTTCCACTATCTATCTTCTTATACTGAGTCGGTCATATCTGGCCATTACCTCAGTTGGTTGGGTGGCTAAATTTAGAATTTAGCTGAAAAAAGGAAGAAGAGGCACTGGATGCGTCCTTAAAACTATTTACAATCTGCATAACAGAGGTATCCTAAAACGCATACCTCTGAGTCTTAATCTTACACTGTACGGACTTTGAACTCTTCTGCGGACTTGGAAGACTATTCCATTGATTTGTTTGTTTGATTTGAGGTTTAACGTCCCTGTCAACACTGTAAAGGTCATTTTGGAGACGTTGCTTCCAATTTTGTGGGACTTTTACCCGACATTGAGATGAAATGACATCTCAAGCCCTGTCGCCCAATGAAACCAATAGGGTTTATTAGTATGGACGGTCCGCCTCGCACTGCGGTTCCTGGACAGGCTTAGATCCTCTAAGCGGTTTACCAGTACTAGTGTGCGGACCGGATCAGCTCTGTGTGGAAGCATCATGCAGCACATATATTTCTTCAAGCCCCTATGGGCGGGGCCAAACTATTCCATTGAGGAAGAGTTCTAGGGAAGAAGGAGTTCTTCAGGGCATCACTATAGGACTGGTACCTACGATATTGTGAGTTGTTTACTTTTGATGCCTTTGTTTGGATAGACGCTGTTACAGGGGTCAAGTACCTATCTAAATTAATAGACACTGTATCAGAGTGTATCTTGTAGAAGAAGGTTAAAGAGGACTGCTCACGACGGGCCCCCAGGGATGGCCACTCTAGCTCATTAAGCATGTCACCGACGCTACTTCTATTTCGCCATCGCCTGCAGGTCCATCGAGCAGCTGTCCTCTGCACCTTCTCCACCTTCTGAATCTGAGTTTTAACATGGGGATGCCAAATTGGTGATGCATATTCAAGTTGATAGCGAACCAATGTTTTATATGCAACGTCCTTTGTCTGCCTAGGTGCAAAGGCCAAATTATGTCTAAGGAATCCTAAAGTCCTAGTTGCTTTAGATATAATCTCAAAAGATATGTTGACCCTAATCAAGACCGTCAGTGATGGTGATACCAAGATATTTGGCGGATTGAACATGCTCCAAAATGTGCCAGTGAAGTGCATAGTCAAACTTACTTGTCTTGTCCGGAGGGTGTCGTGACACCCTCATTGAATGACATTTGGCCACATTGAAGATCATCTGCCAATCGGCCTCCCACTGTGCAAGTTGATCCATATAAAAAAAACCAGAAGGAGAATATATGTTCCTATACAGGACACAATCATCAGCAAACAAACCGACTGATGACCTGATATTATCGGGGAGATCATTGATGAAAACCAAGAAGGGACCGGTCCAAGGACCGAATCTTGGGGGACTCCAGATAAAACAGGGACTGGATCAGACGATTGACCATCAAGTACAACCATGAGCTAATCCACCTATGTGTGGATCCTCTTATCCCATAGTACTCCAGTTTATATAATAGCCTTCCACGCAGAGGTGAAACTGACAATAAACGAGTAATGTGATGTAAGTCCAATGCATAAGCCTTTGGGTTTCATTGGTCGGCGGGACAGCGTCTCCAAAATGACCTAAATAGTGTTGACGGGGACGTTAAACATCAATTCAAACAAAAAAAATGGGTCAAACCAAATAAACAATTGGATTATTGGTATTGATCAATCCAAGCAATAATTAATATAACTTCTAATTAAGATTTTCGTTCAAAGTACATGTTCTTCGAACAAGTCCCCCACCTCTCTCTCTCTCTCTCTCTCTCTCTCTCTCTCTCTCTCTCTCTCTCTCTCTGAGGGAAATTGTTTGGGGATAGAAACGACTTGGGTTTGGGGGCGAAAGGACTAGGTGTCAAAATGGGGCGAAATGACTAGGGGGAAACCACCAGGGGGAAACGTCTTGGGTGCGAGACGTCTTATCATCTGTTGGAATGATTGCAGCACCCTTTTTTTACCTTTGTATAATAGTGTGAGCCTACTGTCACTTCTCTTTTTCTTGAGAGACTCCCATCTTAATTTTCATAGCAATCCAGTCCTACTCCCAGATTCAAAGTAATAAATACTTGTTGCAAATCTAGCAGTTCTATTCTGAACTTTTTCAATTTCTTCATTAAGGACTACTCCATTGGGGTCCAAGATATAACTACAATATTCCAAGATTGAGCGAACAAGTCCTTTATACGCTGCCTTTTTTACATCCTAATGTACATTGATCAAGACGTCGTCCCATGAAACCAAACGTTCTATTTACCTTAGTACACATGTTGCTAACGTGTGTATTCCATCTCAATTCGTGTGTGATTGTCACACTCCCCCGTTGGACACGCAGAAAAAACTGGAACCCAGTCAAAAGATTCACCATTAACGACAACTCGCTGTTTTCCAGTCATCATAACACATCGCCCTATTTCATGATAATTTTAATCTAAACATGACCATTTTACTATTTATTTTATTTTTTACTCACTGTTGAGCTAGAAAGCCCCCAGGCCGATAAAATTAAATTTGTTATTGTTATTATGGAACGGAGGGCGAGGTTTAAACTTTGAGCCAGCGCATGACAAAATCTACAAGAAGTCTTGAGCGACCAGCAAAGACTCAGATCAGCCTGTGCATTCGCGCAGTCTGATAAGAGTCTTCGCTGATCGCACGTACCTACTATAGGCTAATACCTATGCAAAGAGACATAAGCATACGATCTTGTCATAGTGGATGGGTGCGAAGGTTGATTTCAGTCTGTGCTGGTCACACCGGTCTTATTGTAGGTTTTGTTATGCACCGGCCCATTTCATAAACTCCGGAGTTGAAGCCCCACAAAAGTTTTACTGATGACATGGCGGTCGTTGGTTTGCAGTGTCTTTCTTGACAATTGGCTTTGTACTTGATGAAAAATTGTGATATTTTTCTTATTTCTTCTCATAATATAGATTGTCATAGAGGCGGTTCTAACGAGTACCCAAAATCTATATATTTTAGAGCAGAATCTATATATTTTAGAGCAGAAGTAAGAAAAATAAGGTTTACTTCTATAAACCCCAGTTTTACTATATAAAGGCGGGGTTCAAGGGGATCAGAATTGCAAAGGGGTGTTTTCGTGATGAATATCAGTTTTTGCTGCATGGATCTGAAAGTTTGTTGAGTGTGATGATTTCTGCAGCGCCTAACTTGGGGAATGGTCCTGGAGAATGAATGGCTTTTCACGTGTCACCAGTAACAATTCTGATTCTAATCTGTTGGATGTTCAGAAATATCCCACGCAAGACACTTTATCCAGATTGCTTAGTACTGGTTTCCATTACTGGTCGCGCCGAGGCGGTTCTATTGAGAACCCACAATCTATGCCTTTAAGCACAAATGATAAAAATAATAAATACCCATGTAATACCCAATTTTACTGCAAAAAGTAGGGTATAAGGGGGTCAAATAAAATAGGTTTGTTTTCGTGATGCTACCAAGGAATTAACTGAGATGTTGTTTGCAACGATTGCAGTACCCAATATCGTCAAAATAATTTTCGATATAAAAAAGATTGGGTAAAATATAGGCGTTATACGGCAGACTACATGCATGGTAGTTAACCCAATCGCGGTTGGTAACTTTGCTTTCTTCTTTAAGTGCAAGCCGGTGGGTTAGGCCTCAGACTCTATGACGGTTCCGGCCTAAAGACTTACGTAAACATAGTTATTCGGTTGGTGCCTGATGGTCTGCCTCTGGTCGAGCCCACCGGAGTCCAACTGTTGGTTTTCTTTTGCTCCAGCATTTCAGTTATTTCATGCTGTCGAGTCCTCATTATCGTTTCATCTCTGTATTCGTTTGGTATTGATGTTCTCGAAGATGATGCACTGATGAATTACAAGTCCTTCATGCGGAGTGACCAAATTATTGTCAAAACCACGACAGAACCAAGGGCGAGAACTGTACATAGCCACGTCAATAGAGGATCTTACATGAGTGCTCATGTATTATTGAATTTATTAAACGAGTTGAGGAAAAGGGATAAAATGCGAGGCTGTGCCGAGCATTTTATCCCTTTTCCTCAACGAGTTTAATAAATTCAATAATACATGAGCACGAATGCAAGATTCTATTTATCATATGACATTTAAAACACATTTTATTCACGACTGTTTACAAAAATGTCAATATTCCGCCATCAGTAAACGCGACGTCGTAAAGGACGCCGTACATGTAACGTTACGGGGCGTTTCTAGCTAATTTGCATATTTAATCCACTAGTGGATTATCGAAAATAATACATGGCGTTATTACACTCTCAGACGCGACGTCATTTGATAAAATCGATTTAAGCCCCATCCCACGCACCCCCCTCCCCCCCACACACATACAACAACAACAACAATGAAAACTTTTTACTGACCGTTCCAAGTCAATGCTTCCGTTGTGGTTTATTATTGTAAAAGTTCGTACAGTCGAACTTCGATGGCTCGAACACCTTTGGGACCGTGAAAATCTGTTCGAGACAGGAGTAGTTCGAGCCACTGAGGGCTAATGCCAGGAGGCATAACGACATACTTTAGGACATTTTTTCTGTGTTCTATAATGAAAAATGTATGCTGTGTGTACTCATTAGAATCGCCTCGAGGCGATTCTAATGAGTACACACAGCATACATTTGCAAGATAAAAACTTAAATATCCTAATTTTACTCTCCCTATTTCTTACGTACAGAAATTCCCTAGGGACTCAAGAACGGGTTCGACTCAGCCATCGGTGTTCGAGCCATCGAAGTTCTACTGTATATGCATGTATGTATTGCTAATATATATATGACCCGCTTTGAAAATGTGGGGGTACACTGGTTTCCTTCCGTTCTTCCGTCCGTCAACCCGTCCGTCCGTCTGTCCGTGTATAACTATAATTTTTTCGTCAAATATTTCTGAAGAACCATATACGTTATTTCTTCTTTCAAACTTCTTTCTCTCCACATAGGCAAATGTTAAGTTTTTCGTCAAAGATTTCCCAGGAACTACTAAATAGACGTGAAGGAAATGATAAGGATTCTATACAATTAACCCACACCTCCCATCAGAGACACCAAAGGAAAAGAAACAAAAACATGAAATAACTAGACCCTAATTGGAACATCAATTGCAATGTCATAATGATGATTTATATCACGTAAGACACACTGGGCTTTTCTGCTTCTTTGTTATTTCATTCTTCTTTCTCTCCATATAGGTCAATGTTAAAAATCTCATCAAAGATTTCTCAGGAACTACAAAGCTAGAAGTCTCAAATTTGGTTTGCAATGCTACAGTGATGGCTTAAATGGCGTAAAAACAATGGGCTTTGATTGGGCCAAATTTTACGAATTTGAATACTGAAGTCATTGCAACTGGCGAGGATTGTGGCCGCGTAAAATCGATTTAAGCCCACGTTCCAAGGCGGTTCTTCTGTCGTTTATTTTTGTTATGATTTGTCTTGAGTGTTTGTATCGCTTATATTATTTTGCTTTGGCTAGCCAATTGGCCATTTTGTGGGAACGTAATTGTCCTTTTGGCTTTCCACTATTGATGTTTCCATTAGGGTCTGTTGATTAATGTTTGTGCTTCTTTCCCTTTGGTGTCTCTGATGGGAGCTGTGTGTTTATTGTATCGACTCCTGATCATTTCCTTCACTTCTATTTCTTGGCTTATTTGTTCATTTGTTCTTTCATTCTTGTTTCAGTCTATATTGGCCAATGTTGATTTTTTCGTCAAAGATTTCCCAGGAAATACAAGGAGCTTGAAGCCTCAAACTTGGTATGCAGTGCAATAATGATGACTTATATCGTGTAAGAGACAGTGACCTTTCTCGGCTTATTTGTCTATTTGTTATTTCAATCTTCGTTCTCTCCGCATAGGCCAATGTTAAATTTTTCGTCAAATATTTCTCAGGAACTACAAAAGCTAGAAGCATCATACATGGCATGTAATGCCATAGTGATGACCTATATATCAAGTAGACCCAATGTGCACTCTCAGCTTATTTGTTCTTTCATTCTTCTTTCTCTCCATATAGTGCAATGTTAAGTTTTTCGTCAAAGATTTCTCTGGAACTACTAAATAGAAGTGAAGGCAATGATAAAATTAACATACATCTCCCATTAGAAGTACCAAAGGGAAATAATCACAAACATGAAATAACTATACCCTAATTAATAGAAACATCAATAGCGGAAAGCCAAAAGGTCAAATTGGCTAGCCAAATCAAAAATATTTAAGCGACACACACACTCAAAGACAAACCATAACAAAAATAAACCGCGAAAAGCTAGAAGCCTCAAACTTGGTTTGCAATGCAATAATGATGGCTTATATGGTATGGTTTACTATATAAAAGTGGGATTCAAGGGGATCAAAACTATATAGGCGTGTTTTCGTGACGTTCATTTTATATTTTATTCTTCTTTCCCTCCATATATGCCAATGTTAAATATTTGGTCAAAGATTCCCCAGGAGATAGAAAAAGCCAGAAGCCTTAATCTTGGTATGCAATGCAATAATGATGACTAACCCTTTTTGTACAAAATGGAATCTTCCTCCTTATATATAGCAGGAGTCAATTTCAAAATTTAGGGGTGTCAGGTTGTGTTTTCATCAAAATTGATTTGGAAAATTACAGGTGTAACGTAATTGTATCGATACCTGATCATTGCCATCACTACTTTTTTTTAGACAATAACAATAATGACAAGAGTTGTCAGAAGACAACATAGCTCGCCTTTAGGGGCCTAAGATGGATGAGGGCAAGTTATCAAAAAAAATTTCTTCTGTAAAAAAGCCCAACATACTGCAGCAAATGAAAGAGAACCAAAACGGACCCCTAATCATCCTATTATCAAGCCTTTCCACTGTAAAAAAAGATGAAAAAGAAATCTATATTTAATAAAAAAAGATTCTACAAACTTCCAAGTAATAACAAGGCATACAGACGATACAAATCCCCTCGTGCAAGACAAATTTAAAAAAGCCTAGCCTAGCATTTGTGTAAAAATACATTATATCCATCAATAAAAATAAATGTAGGTACTTAAGAGTGATGACAAAGTTTTTTTCTAAAATTGCCACAGTGACCTTGACTTTAAGCGTCAGGCCCTGAAAGTTGAACTGACTCGAGATAGTATCATACCCAACATTTGTATGAAGTTATCTTTAATTCCATCAATAAATGTGGGCACTAGAGCAATGATCAAGTTTTTCTAAAAAAATAGCCACAGTGACCTTGACCTTCAGCCTCTGACCCGGAAAGTCAAAGTCACTCAAGATATCTTCATACCAAACATTTGTGTCAAGTTATATTAAATCCATCAATAAATGAAGGCGCAGGAGCGATGACAAAGTTTTTTTCTAAAAATAGCCACAGTGACCTTGACCTTCAGCCCCAGACCCTGAAAGTCGAACTCGCTCGAGATATCACCATACCCAACAATTGTGTAAAGTTATATTAAAATCCATCAATAAATGTAGGCACTAGAGTGATCACAAAGTTTTTCTAAAAATAGCAACAGTGATTTTGACCTTCAGCCTCAGACCCTGAAAGTCGAACTTACTCGAGATATCATCATACCTAACATTTGTGTAAAGTTATATTAAAATCCATCCATAAATGTAGGCACTAGAGCTATCACAAAGTTTTTCTAAAAATAGCCACAGTGACCTTGACCTTCAGCCACGGAATCTGAAAGTCAAAGTCACTCGAAATATCATCATACCCAATATTTGTGTGAAGTTATATTAAAATCCATCCATAAATAAAGGCGCAAGAGCGATGGAAAAGATTTTCTAAAAATAGCCACAGTGACCCTGACCTTCAGCCCCAGACCCTGAAAGTCGTATCCGCTCGAGATATCATCATACCCAACATTTGTGTGAAGTTATATTAAAATCCATCAATAAATGTAGGCACTAGAGCGATGAAAAAGATTTTCTAAAAATAGCCATAGTGACCTTGACTTTCAGCCCCAGACCCTGAAAGTCGAACCCACTCGAGATATCATCATACCCAACATTTGTGTGAAGTTATATTAAAATCCATCCATAAATGTAGGCACTAGAGCGATCACAAAGTTTTTTCGAAAAATAGCCACCGTGACCTTGACCTTTAGCCCCAGACCCTGAAAGTCGAACTTGCTAGAGATATCATCATACCTAACATTTGTGTGAAGTTACATTAAAATTAAATTAAGGTGCAAGATTGATGACAATGTTTTTCTAAAAATAGCCACAGTGACCTTGACCCCGTGGCCATGAAAGTAGTGACCTTGACCTTAAGCCCCGGACCCTGAAAGTCAAAGTCACTCGAGATATCATTATACCCAACATTTGAGTGAAGTTACATTAAAATCCATCAATAAATGAAGGCGCTAGAGCGATGACAATGTTTTTCTAAAAATAGCCACAGTGACCTTGACCTTGAGCCCAAGACCCGCTATGTTTTTAAAAAGAAAAAAAAAAAAGAAAAAGAAACGGAAAAAAAACAAACAAACAAAAACATGCCTCCCCCGGGATTTGAATTCACGCAGCTTGCAGGTAAACTTTAACACAGGGAAATAAGGGAGGTAATACAGAGGAAAATATTAACTTCTCAAAAAGTCCAATTTAAGCCAAAAACCTGAAAAATGAAGTACAATGATAATGTTAAATATGTTTTTTTTACCAATTGTTAATTATATATTCAAAACAAACTTGTAAAACATCACATATAAGAGCTTGCAGGTAAACTTTAACCAAATGCGGACGCTGACGCTGACGCCGACGCCGGACGCCCGGGGGTATGGCAATAGCTCCCCCTTACTTTCGTAAGGCGAGCTAAAAACGAATGTTGCATGGTAGCATCGCTGAGATCTTTCCCAGAAAATGGCCAATTGGCTATCCAAAACAAAACCAAAAATATTAGCGATACACACATTCAAAGACGAAATATAACAAAAATAATCCGCGATTGGAACGATCAGTGAAAAGTATTTCACTGGGGTTGGAGGTAAATCGATTTTACACGACCACAGTCCTCGCCCCTTACTTCCGTCGCGATTAAGGTAAATAATTTGTTCAGTCCGCATGGATTTAAGGCTTCCTAACTCACAAATGCAACACAAAAAATCAAACATCAGGTACCAACCAACATTACATAAAATTAAATTTTAATTTCAAGTAAGCCTTTACGCTGGAACCTTCAATCTGAGGCCTGACCCACCGGCATACAATTAAAGAGGGAAGCAAAGTTATCAACCGTGATTGGGTTAACTACCATACACGCAGTCTGTCGTATAATATTTATGTTGTACCCTATCCTTTTGTAGTGAAGAATAATTTTACGAATTTGGGTACTTAAGTCATTGCAAGTATATATTTTTCTGAATTTATATACTAAGTCATTATTGAATTCGGGTTCCGATAGAACTTGTTGCAGAAGAGATTTAAGTCCAACACTGAATTTGGAAACTTAATCGGAATGACGTTTATGAAACTTAAAAATTTTGCGTAGTGTATGATACCGATAATCTTGATTAAGTAGTTAAGCAGTTAACAATTTATTACGAGTGTTGAAGTCAGTTACATGATTATACACTCTGACAAATCGAATTAATTGCGAAATACAAACGCCATAGAATGCCGCACGAGGAACATTACCATCAAAGAAAGGAAACTTTACAATCTCAAAATCAAAATCACCGCGTTTATTATAGAATTTGCCGGAAACAAACGCGTCTACAATAGACAGATGTAATTCCAAAAACGGGGCCTCGGTATCAGAAGATTTTGTTTTATTTAGCTGAAGTTCGGGATCGGGGGACGGCAAATTTGACTGATCAAACCATTGAAATAGGTATTGTCAATATTTGATAAATCATCCAAATATCTAGAAGTCGAGCTAAGAGTTCATTGATTTTGGTTTTCAACGGAAAAGGGCATCATGAAGTATCTTTCATAACAAAACAAGAACAGATCAGCCAGAAGGGATGCACAATTCGTACCCATCGGAATACCCACAAATTGTCTCTAAATAACTTAGTACTAAATCATTTGTAAATATTGTCAAGTAGAATGCGATAGCTTCACACACTTTCTGACATGACCATAATGTATAATTTTTATGGTTTTAGAAGTGAAAAACTTTTCTAACATTACATGCACGATGGAGGGAATCTTCTCTATGAAATGTCAAATCAGTTTAATCATTAAATGTTTCTTTTATAAGACTATGAGGAAGTGTAGTGTAAAGCGTGGAAAAATCATAATTAGACAGACTTGAAGCACAAACACGTCTGGATTTCAATTTATTTAAAACCTCATAAAAATTGTTCATGTACCAAAACCGATTTCTCCCTGATCTTTCAAAGACTTTGTCGCAATATTTAATCACGTTTTTTTTTTATAGCAGTAAGGCATGAATTTAATAATTTGGACAGTTCAGTGGTAGTACAAGAGCTTGAATTTGCAATAAACCGTGCTTTGTATGGTGTTTTACATAGTTAAGGTAACCAATATAAAGTAGGAAGCCCGTCTTTGCCTTCTGTAACACATACAGCAAACTTGGTGGCTGAATGACAAATGTTACTACTAGTTTAGCTCACCAGAGTCGAAGGCTCCAATGAAGCTCATAGGATAGGCAGTTGTCCGTCGGCGGCGTCGTCTGCGTCGTCGGTGTTCTCTGTCTTGTGACGTCAACACTTTCAAACGACAACTCCTCTGAAGCCACTGGGCCGATTGGGCCCAAATTTCATCTGTAGCATCCTTGGGCTTGGGGATTGAAAGATTGTTTTCTTTTTTTATGAATTTCGGCTTTCTAGTTTGGTTGCTATGGCAACTCATAGTTCCCATAGACTTTTAATGGGGAAAATTGACAAATGACATTTACTGCCAAATCATTGCAGATATTTTGACAATTTTTATAGCAATATTCCTTGAGTAAACTTCTCTCCTTCTGCTTTTATGCCAACCTGGGGGTCCCCAGGGTTGTGTCGAAGCTATGCCCCACCCCTCCACTTCATCAAATGTCATATATCTCAGAAACCACTCAGATCTCCACCCTTAAACCATATATATTCTTGTTCCGTATGATAAGACGCATTCAGAGACACCAACCGGTCCCGGGTTTGCCGGGGCCATGCCCCACCCCATCCACTTCATAAAAGGTCAGAAACTCAGAAACCATTCAGATCCCCACCCCTTAACCATATATATTCTTGTTCCTTAGGATAAGCTTCATTCATTCACATTAACCTGGGGGTCCCTTTGTGCAGGGGCAATGTGTTTGGGCCATGCCCCCCCCCCCACACACACACACACACTTCATAAAAGGCCATATATCTCAGAACCATTCAAATCCCCATATATATTTCATTATTATTAGACACATTCAATCACTCCAATTTGTGGGTTCGCAGGGACCATTTCTCTCCCATCCACTTCATAAAAGGGCCTCATATCTCAGCAACCGTACAGATCCCGACCCTTTAACCATATATATTCTTGGTCCTTATTATAAGAAGCATTCAGTGACAATAATCTTTCGCTTTTCTGGGATCCGCCATGCCCCAATCCCTCCACTGCTTAAAAGGCCTAATACATATCCCCACCGCTAAGAACTATACATATCCCCACCGCTAAACCATATGTCTCTCTTCCTTTTGACAAGACGCGTTTAGTTATACCAACCAAGGCTCCATTGGGTCCATGCCCCCGCCCTTCTACTTTATAAAACACCTTATATTCCAGATACAGAGTCCATATGGGTGTTCAATTCTCTAAGGGACAAAATTTGACCTTGTCATAAAAAGAGCAAGGACTGCATAGGGTCACCATCTGAACAAATTTGATAGTACTAAGTCACCTGAAGCTTCAAAATAAATTTCAAGGCAATCCGAAAATTGGTCCTGGATAAGATTTTTTATTTCAGGTTTTTTATCATATATCGCGTTGGCGGCGATCTTGGATTGCGAACCGGACGATTTTCACACAGTTCCTTTCACCTTTGCTATGGAGGCATATATGAAATCTAATTGAAATTGGCCCAGCTGTTTCATTTGCAATGTTGGTGGAATTGCAATCCCAGTGACTGAATAACATTGACCCTTAACATTCATAGATATTCATGACTCTCATATCGTAGACTAGAATGGTTTTCATAAAATGTATTGTTTTACCGTATTCTCGATTTGAAAGCCTATCTTCCATCTTCTGCTACCTTTTTTACCTGACAGACAGCCGTCTGCTCGGAAATTTCGCTTCCAGAAGAGCTAAATCGAACCAGCCATATGTATGAATCTGCATTGAAACTGACTGTTAGGTATGGATATTAATAAACTCCGGAGTTGAAGAACTACTCGCCTTTCCTTACGACCATCACCCGCCTTCCCCACCGACCACCACCAGTATTTTTTCTATTACCATTCCCGAGCCGATCGTTCCACTGCAGTATCTAATAGGCCTACATGTTATATACATGTTTTATGTGTGGCTTAATGTAAACTTCGCGACGGAAGTAAGGGCAAGGATTGTGGCCACGTAAAATCGATTTAAGCCCCCCAGTGGAAATCTTCCACTGACCGTTCCAAGGCGGCTCTTCTGTGGCGATTTATTTATATTGTTGTTTGTTACTTACTGTGTGTATCACTTGTGTCTTTTAATTTTGGATGGCCATATGGCCATTTTGTGGGAAAGTAACTGTCCATATGGCCTTCCCTTGTTTAGGTTTCCATTATGGTCTGGTCGCTTAATGTTTGTATTTCTTTCCCTTTGGTGTCTTTTATGGATGGAGTAAGTTAATTGTATCAATTCCTGATCTTTGTTTTACTTCTACTTTCCTCATTGGGTCGATTGTTTGTCAATCGACGCAGCGTTACTAAGCGCTGTAGCTTTTCGTTGTCGGTGTCCACATGACAAGCGCTGATTTGAAGAAAATCAGATAGAAGATAGCCGCGTTATTTTTAGCGGTGTGAGGTTAGTGTTGCGTATGAGGTTTATCTATAGAATTTTGACTGGAATCATGTTTTTAGTTTGACAGACAGTGAAGATCCCAAACAGACGCCACAAAATGCGGCGTCTGATCAGGCTCTACACTGTTTGCTTGAAGTACAGGAATATAAGGGTTAAAACAAAACAATCCAGGTCGAGACAATCGACATACCAATGCTTTGATTTTTTCGACATTACGATAACAGACTTATCCTTGTTCGTACAATGTATCTTAAGAGCAAATATAAGGAAATGTCACAAACATAGATTGTGGTTGCTCGTTTGAACCTCCTCAATGAGGCGGGTGTAACGAGCAACCACAATCTATTTTTACCGGAAAGCAAAAACTAGATAATTAATGCATACCCCTTTAAACCGCACTTTTCTCTATAAATAATGGGACTTTTTAGGGTATTAATTAATCAAGCTTGCATTTCAGTTGTTTTATTCTGTTTTGGCTCATGGCAACACTAGGAGTCCTCCGTGTGGATCAATTTGTTGTTATTACTCGTTTGTTTGCTTGATTTGATGTTTAACGTCCCCGTCAACACTATATAGGTCATTTTGGAGACGTTGCTTCCAATTTTGTCTGACTTTCACCCGACATTGAGATGAAATAACATGTCAAGCCCTGTCGCCCAATGAAACCAAAAGTGTTTATAAGCATGGACCGACTCGCACCGCTCTGCCTGTGCAGGCTTAGAGCCTACTCGTGTACGGTCGGATTCAGCTCTGCGTGGAAGCATCAATCAGCCCATTTATTTCTTCAAGCCCCGATGGGCGGGGCCGTGTTATAATTATGAAAATGCATCCGAATTCATGACCAGGAATCTAAAACCTCTCCCGAAACCACCAGTATATTTTTTGGTGAGACGTGGGCCCCGCCCATCGGGGCTTGAAGAAATAGATGGGCTGCCTGATGCTTCCACGTAGAGCTGAAACCGACAACACACGATTACTGGTATCTAAGCCTGCCTAGGCAAAGCGATGGGAGTCGGACCGTGCATGCTTATAAACCCTATTGGTTTCGTTGGGCGACAGGGCTTGATATGTCTTTTCATCTCAATGTCGGGTAAAAGTCCCACAAAATAGGAAGCAACGTCTCCAAAATGACCAAACCAGTGTTGGCGGGGGCGTTAAACTTCGAATCAAACAAATTCCAATGCGAGTCGCACCATTGCAGTTTCCTATATGTTTATTTGGATGGTTGGGTGAGGTGAGGCAAATGTGTACTGTATCTTATGTCAACGGGACGTCCAACTGGCATTGGCTTGCAGCTGGTAAGGGTAGAGGGGAAATGTTTTTATTACCTCTGTTTCTTCCTCTTGTTTCGTTTTCCCATTTTTCCTTCATCTCCTCTACTATCTCTACTATCTCTGATTTCCCTATCCCTGGCAGATGACGCAAAATGCCCCACAAGGGTTGACATGCCGTTAAACCCCAACATAATCAATCATTCAATGCGGAACCATTTGTAATTTATATTGTATGCATCCGCATCAGAATGGACGGCTACCCGGTAAGTACTCCGGAGTTGAAGCCGCACCCCAACCCTACAAGTATTTTCTGCTACCCTTCCCAGGGCGGCCTTTCCATTGCAGTTTCATATATGTTCTTGAACACCAGATCAGGAAATCTGTGGTTATAGCCTGGGATAGAAATTCTGTTCTTACCCAGGTAAACTAAATAAGTGCAGTAGAATTCCTTCATTAAGGTCACCTTAAATTAAGACTAAATCGGCTTTTAAAAGCTTATTGAGAGGTTTTCATATTTTTTCTTTGTGTTTCTATACCCAGTGTCTCTCAATCGGACTGTTCAAATGGTCTTAAAGGCCAAAGGTGGTCTTAATACAGGAATTTTACTGCATATTGCGCGAAATATGTAAAACGTTAAATAAAGTAAACTGAAAAATTTTGGTGGCGTTGTGCAAGAAAAAGAATCCAATAAGGGGTTCTATGGCAGATGGGCGTTTCCAAACCTCGGGATGACCGTTCTGCATAGCCTCGGTTCCGCTTAGCACGGTCATCCCTTGTGTTTGAAACGCACATATACAACAGAACCCCATTAGTTTCTTATGACGTACGTCTTATTTTATGTTTCTGTGTGTCTCAGAATTGTCACTCGTGAAATCCTGATCGTTGCTAATGTAATTTACTTTACAATAACAGATACACTTATCCCGCGACTTATCTTTACAAACAATGGAGATCCAGACACTGTTTGTCATTCAGTTTGTGAATTGAACGAAGGCATTATGTCAAGTAATTTGATTGGTGGATAGTAAGACATCGGTACGGTGAAACTAATTTATTCAGCAGGATAGGGGATAAAATATCAGGATGATGTTCCTCTGATTCCTGTAACACCATGGATTTTAATAAACTTTTTTTTTTATTCCACAAAGATCCACAGTTAATACACAAGAGCACAAGTTACAATGTTACAATACATTACCATATTATAGTAAAACGATAGAAACAAACGGTATACCTTTAGAAGACGAAAACTGTGGAGCAGTTTATTGAGGGGATGCTGATGAAGTCACACACAGAGACACTCAGAATGACTTCTAGCACAGCTGTATGTACTTTCTGCACAAATAGGTTTCTTAACTAATGGAAAATTCTGGGTAAATATTGATTATCAGTAATATGATATTTTTTTCTTTATTACCCCTTACCCCAACCAGCACGCAACAGCGGGCCAACGTCCGGCCAACAACGAACCGTTGCCATGCCATCTCGTACCGCCCGAAATTCCCCGCTGGCTGTGAGGACAGTTACAATCTCATTTTAACATCTTACGTGTTTCATGTCTGATAGATAGTAGGACCAGAATACATAAATTTAAGTACAGAAATCTGTCTAATGTCTCCACTAAACAATTCACTTGAACAGTTAAAAAAATCCGTTAATCAGTCCTTCACTTCCATTTCCGCAGCCCCTCAATTATCGACGGCAGCAAAGAATGCCCAATACGAATTCACGTTTATCCAAGTATATTGAGAATTTTTTCATCAAACATATAAAAATATTGCAATAAAAAATTCCAACATTTTGCAAACCCTTTGCAAACAAAGACCGCGGGGACCCGTTAGAACCGCCTTGGCGAGGCGGCCCAAACGAGAACCTACAATCCATGTCCCCGAGCAGAAATAAGAAAATGGTGTATACCCTTGTAAACTCCAGTAATACTTTATAAAGTGGAGCTCAAGAGGGTCAAAATTATACATACGCGATACCGCCTAAACCCTTAGAAGTATAGCTCATAAGAAGACAATCAGCATATGATTCCTCTGCAAGCTACCTTTATACCAACCAAAGGAGTACCCCGATCTCATCGAGGCTTCTAGAGTCGACAAACAGTCGAACATCAGTAGCTCAAGCACCTTTGGGGTCGCGAAAGCCTGTCCGAAATATGGCAGCCCGAGGCACCTAGTGTCGAGGTTACAACCAGGCCGGGAGGCCTTATGTGTGTACTCATTAGAATCACCTCTTCGAGGCGGTTCTAATGAGTTCACACAACACACAACCCAAAGACCAAACAGGACAATTATACACCTATATCTATATCTGTAGTCATGCATAGTTTGCCAACCAGTATCCAAAAACCTCTGCAGTAGAGCAGTACGAAACAGTATACCGTTAACAGTGTAGTTGTGCCATATTACTATTACTGACTATGATGGATTTTAGCATTTTAAATAACAAAAAAAAAATGACAAATTGTACAAAGTAAGGATACATTTCTGAGAGTGTCACTCGTTAGACATACTTATAATCCAAAGTTCAACAGTCATAAGTGAGCGACACTCCCTGTGCTTGCTTGGAGTGGGTGTTTACAGTTTTACATTTTCCTGTGAATTATTTTTGAAGTAGAACGAAAATGACAATCAAATCACCAGCAATGTTTTATATTTTTCCCATTTCTGTTCAAATTCAATATGTTTGTTATTCAGCCTCGCAATATGCTTATCAACCTTGTAAAAGTTGGTGATATGTGCGAATCCACTATAGTCTGGTAGTTTGTCTTCCATTTTCGTTCTATATATAATTTTTTGCATAAATTAATAACACATTCAAAAGTTTATCATAGGCTAAATTGCCAAATATAACATCAAATACTGTAAAACTTAAATTCAAACCACTGTTCTCTCTTAGTACCATCTTAAACGTATCCCAGAAATACTGAACATATTCACAGTCCCAAAACAGGTGTATTAAGGTTTCAGTGTTCCTTTTACAAAATGTACACTTATCATTAGACTTGATCGATGATTTGTCCCCATTGTCCTACGATTAGTTCTAGTTTGAAACCACCTAATAGCAGTGCCATTAGAAAGTCTAAATGACATATTAAATAGCCATTTCCATACTAAATCCATATTTATACCTAGTTCAATTTGCCATTTAGTTAAAGATGTTGGAGCGACATTATTTGCTACAAATGCATTATACATATGTCGACATCCTTTTTTATCTCTTATTATTAAGCTACAGTACATAGAGCGGATAGGTCCATTAATCAGTCCGTCGCTTCCGTTGTCTGTTAAAGTATCTGAAATGAAGTTCCTTACATTTTTAATAAAACTTCATACTGTAGAAAATAAGTCTGCAACGAAAAATTTCTACAAAATGTTTCGAAAGCAAGAGGCTGACAATTTGGATCCAATACATCATTTATAAAAGTAACACCCTTATTTTCTCAGTCCCTATAATATACCGTCGCGCCTCAGACCTTTATGTTTACATTAAACCATAGAGGAGTGGATAAAATTTCGATTGTATTGCTAGGTTTTTCTATTTCTGTTAAGGATTTAAAGCAAATCAAAGTAGAAGTAAAACAAAGATCAGGAATCGATACAATTTTCTTACTCCACCCATCAAAGACACCAAAGGGAAAGAAACACAAACATTAAGCGACCATACCATAATGGAAACCTAAACAAAGGAAGGCCATAAGGACACTTACTTTCCCACAAAATGGCCATATGGCCATCCAAAATAAAAAGACACAAGTGATACACACAGTAAGTAACAAACAACACCATAAATAAACCGCCACAGAAGAACCGCCTTGGAACGGTCAGTGGAAAGATTTCCACTGGGGGACTTAAATCAATTTTACGTGGCCACAATCCTCGCCCTTACTTCGGCCGCGATTTAGACAAATAATTTCTTCAGTCCCCATGAAGGCCTCCTAACTCATAAGTGCAACATCTCCGTGAACACAAAAAATCAAAGAACCACAGAGGTGAGACAACGATGAGGACTCGACAGCAAGAAACCATTGGAATGCTGGAGCAAAAGAAAACCAACAGTTAGACTCCGATGGACCCGACCAGAGACAGAGCATCAGGCACCAACCAACATTACCTTGAATTAGATACCTCTAATTCTCAATAAGCCTTTACGTTGGAGCCGTCATAGAATCTGAGGCCTGACCCACCGGCGTGCAATTAAAGAGGGAAGCAAAGTTGCCAACCGTGATTGGGTTAACAACCATGCATGCAGTCTGTCGTATAACATCCATGTTGTACCCAATCTTTTTATATCGAAGAATGATTTTACGAAATTGGGTGCTGAAGTCATTGCGGTTATATATTTTTCTGAATTTATATACTAAGTCACCA